>JAOANR010000009.1:53347911-53947911 GCA_030278955.1 Hygrophila difformis
AGATCTCCAACCCAAAGGCCATTACCCAATTTCGCCCTATTAGCCTGTGCAATGTCCTCTATAAGATCATCACCAAACTCTTAGTGAACAGATTGACTAGCATATTACCTAGCCTCATTGCACCGGGTCAAGCCAGCTTCATCAAGGGCCGTTTCATCCAAGATGACATCATCACGTACCATGAAATTGTGCATTACATGGAGAAGTCAATAACTAGGCCTGGGTTTATGGCCCTCAAATTGGACCTCGAGAAAGCCTATGGTAGACTTAACTGGGATTTTATTCATGAAACTTTGAAACTTTCAGGTTTCCTGCACCTTTTATTAACTTAATCATGAATTGTATCTCCTCATCTACCATGCAGGTGCTTTGGAATGGCCAGCCCTTGGATCTCTTTTCACCCTCCCGTGGCATTAGACAAGGGGACCGATCTCGCCTTACATCTTTATCCTGTGCATGGAAAGGCTCGGCCACATGTTCACAGAAGCTGTAGGAAGGGGCGATTGACAGCCTATTTCCTGGAAAAGGGAAGTATTAAAATTTCTTACTTATTTTTTGCCAACGACATCTTATTATTTTCTAAAGCTTCTACATCCCATGCTGAAACTATCAATTCACATCTTATCTTCCTTTTGTAATATGTCTTGTCTTACCATTAGCCTTCAAAAGTCTAGGGTTTATTTTGGTAGAGCCGTGGACGTGCAACCAGAAATAATATTTCCTCCATTCTGGGCATCCAACAGTCAAGCAACTTTAGGACATATCTTGGAATCCCTACACAGGTTGGCCGGCATAAACATGCGGATTTCAATTATCTCATCGAAAAATTCAACTCCAAACTAAGTGGTTGGATGGGCCGCCACCTCAGTTTTGCAGGAAGAGTTACGCTTATCAAATCGGTATTACACAACCTTGGAGCTTACACCATGCAAAATTTCAAACTCCCTCGCAGGACCCTACATGAATTAGAGAGAATTATCCGGAATTTCCTTTGGGGATCCAATGATCATGCCAGGAAGATCCACCTAATTGCCTGGGAGCGTATAACCTTGGGAAGGAACTAGGGTGGACTTGGCATTCGCATGATGAGTGATTTGAATGATGCCCTTTTGATGAAAAATTGTTGGGGTCTTCTCACAAAGGACGCCTTATGGCTGAATTTGATGAAAGCGCGCTATGACTGGGTTGATCATAAACTCAAGCAACAACCCCAAACCTTCTCTAACTTTGCCAAAGATATGTCAATGGTGTGGCAGATCTTCTCTTCACTTTTGGGGTGGAAAACGAGAATGGTAAGAGTGCCCTCTTCTGGGACTGGTCACAAGACTGATAATAAAGTTTCTTTGCAGGACTTGATAATCCGGTCCGCTGGATTCCTTGGAGCAGCACCGAACTGTGGCGGTCCTACGTTGAAGAAGATGTATAGATGGAATTTCGGAGATCTGATTAACAGCCTGAATAATGAAGGCATGCGCCTCTCTTCAGAACAAGCCCCCTCTCGACGATCTCTTCTACTATGGATCGTCCATTCTGGAACCCCAACCCTAAAGGAAAATTCTCGCTTGGGAGCACTTTGGACAGATTCGAGGAGTTGAGAAATCTATGTACTAATAATATGGATTGGCGTGGTGTGTGGAGATGACTGGCCCCCGAGGGTGAAGACGTTTGTATTGATGCTTGCACACAATAGGCTCCTGACTGGAGTTGGGAGAAGGAGAAGGAATATCTAGTATGAGGGAGCCTGCTGGAAATGTGGTGAAGAGGAAACATGTCTCCATGCATTATGTGATTGCCATTCGTCGACTTTAATCTGGAACAACTAGGATTCGTGATTACTTGTGATTTCTGGGCCGGTGATACCAAGACATGGATTCAACGGATGGATAGCCCCAGTGTTGGGGAAGAAAAAGCCACTCTTTTTGGCTTTGGTGTTTGGCTCATTTGGAAGGTTCGGTGCAAGGAATTTTATGGCAATGAGGTGATCCGTGGCACAATATGCACTTGACCATTAGGAAATCAGCTAGAGAATTTCTAAGGGCCAGGAGTGAGTTACGATTGTAAAATGGTGTGAAAGATTGCAGTATTAACAGGGCAGGTGGGAGAAACCAAGAAAAGGTTGGATTAAGATCATTTCTGATGCTAGAATCACCCGCGGACAGTGCATTGTAGGCGGTGTTTTTCGCGATGAAGAGGGGCGTTGGATGCATGGGGTGCGTGCCAAGGGTAACTGCATGAAAGCTGCTCAAGCGGAAGCTTGGGGAATCATTCTTTGCCTTCAGACGGCTTGGGAGATGGGTTTCAAGAAGATTGAAGTTGAATCCGACAACGCAGCTACCATACAATCCATCAATGATGAACAGACGATGACGCTGCATGATAGACGAGTCTCTCAAATTAAAGACATGGCCGCATGGAGCTGGGATGTCTCTTTTACTTTCATTCCTAAATCTTGTAACAAGGCTGCGGACCTTCTTGTTAGGGGCCGGCTTCCTTCTAGTTTGCTTGAGTTCTTCACTAGACCCCCTGAGTGGGTGATAGACGCTATCAATCAAGATAGTATTGGCTTGTACCATGATCTCCTCATGATGGAATAAAATTGGCTACGGCCCCCCAATTTCCGGAAAAAAAAAAAAATTAGTAAATTGCTACATTGTAAGTACTTCATACTATTTTCGGAGTAAACTAATTACTTCGATTTTATGATTACTACATCAGAGTAGTATTTTATTCCATTCACTTTAAGCAAAATGCTTCCTGCTTAATGTGTAAAAAAAAGTATTTTCTAAAGAAAGGAAAAGCAAGATCTCCCATATTTCAACAAATTTTTGAACATCTCTCTCTCTCTAAAAAATCACAAATTTGTCCATATCTAGTAGTAGTAGTATTTTTCTTTTCCGAGACAGCATGAAAGATGCAGTGTTTTAAATTATATAGCAGCATATGAAATCAACCAATGTGATAGGGACTTGATTAGGTTTTGAATAGACAAGAACTTCAAGAAATTAAAGGAAATATGTATTTCCATCCCATGTAAAAATAAAATAGAGTTCGAAACCACAAAATAATGTGGAAATTCTTTACCAACTTTTAGAGACTATTGTTGAAGAGAAAGGAACAGTTCAACTCAACTTACCAAAAAAAAAAAAAAAAAAAAAAAACCGAAAAGAAAAAGAAAAAGAAAAGAAAAAAAAGAAGAAGAAAGAATAACAAACAAACAAACAAACAACAAATGAGTAGGAGTATACCACAGTAGTCCACAAACAAGCACACTCGAACGTTTTTGAAATGCCAATTTCTCACCTGCATGGACTTCATTTTTCAAAATATATAGTCCTAGAAACCTATCAAACACACAGGCAAACTAAAATATTAATTCAGTTCTATATAAGACTATGTAATAAAACTTGTATACCTAGTTAGCTTTTTCTTGCAACATCCAATATTTTCAGATTTAAGGCTATTTGGCCGGGATATGGCAACTACAGGCATCTTGTTCATTCCATTTGGTCAGGCTCGGGCTCGGCGAAGGATAAACTAGATGATACCAGGAACAAATCCATCCCATGGAATGAGCAAGTGGTTAGATCTCAAGTTATTCGTAAGTATCGAATTAGGGCTAGACTAGCCGGCATTGAGAGACATCACTTGGATTGCACACATTGGTTGGAGGAAGCCTTTCTGTTTGGCTTGGGTGTAGCCAAGGACCTTTTTCTCCTCAAGGGAGGCTATCGGAAAAGGATCAAACCGATTACGGATCCGGATTAACAATAATGCGCCCACAATTGACTGAATCTTCGTTGAATTGATCAAAAACAACAAGATACAACGGAGAATCTGCCTGTTGTTAAGAAACAACGGTGGAATTCACCAAAAACAGGGAACCAAACTACCAGCTGCTAAGGAGCAACGGTGGATTTGGAAATGGTAACCGTTACAAATTAAGCTAGATTCTAAGGAAAGCTGTAAAGGAAAGCTGTAAAGAAAGCAGTAAAGATAACAAGGAATTAAATTTGATAAAAGGAATTTGGGGGTTGGATTGATCTCTCTGATTTTGTGTGTGTCGACCCCTATTTATAGCCGGAGCTGGAGTAACCGCTCTCCGGCCAATCCTTCTAAGCCGAATTCTTTCTTTCTTCATTTCGGTTGTTTTGGTTTCGGCTGTTTCTTCCTATTTCGGCCGAAATCTCTATCAGTCTCGGTTTCCTCCCTTCGGTTTACTATGGACTTTCGGCCTTACTGATCTTGAGCCCATCTTCCTTTCGAACTTTCTCTTTCTTCTGGCCCATGTCTTATGGCCCAATAGCTCTTCGCAGCCCATTATTTCATATGCCCCCAACAGATGCCCTCCTTACTTGGGCGAATTTCTTTCATATGAGAAGGAGCCCAAGTAATCTCCCTTTCTTCTCTCTTTTGGCGGTTTTTTTCTTCTTCTCGAGGATACTCTCCATCACTCCTTTATTTACGTAGCCTACCACGTCTTTGGAGTGAACTGCCTTTCCAACTTCTCCTCTTTCTCTCTCTCTTTCCACCTTCTCCAATGGAGGATCCCCCTGCCCCTGTTACTGCTCTTTCCGCTGATCTTCTCAGAGTTGAGAACTCTTTTGCTTCTCATTCCGCAGTTCGTCTCCTGCCTGAGGGCTTCTATTCCTTAGGTCCGTTGGGCATTCCTGAGGATATTGACGAATGTACTGCTCGGATTTTCGATAATCGTTCTGTTCTTCTGTATGGACCTTATTTCTCTTCCAAGCTTTTCCCCTCATCTTTCGCTAATTGGTCTTCGGCCTCTCCCGATTATGTGGCGTGGTATCATCATCTCGAACCCCACTGTCACGACTCTTGGAATAAGTCGTATGTTCATCGTATGATTTCTCTTAGCACCTTGCCACTTCCCACGGATCTTCGTCCTATTCAAGCCCTTCTTTGTTTTTGGAATTCTTCCGTGAACTGTTTCTGTTTCCCTTGGGGGGTGATGACTCCCACCATTCAGGATGTGAAACTCCTCCTAGGCCTCTCTGTTCGTGGGGATAACCTTGCCATCATGTCGTTGCCCAAGGAGAAGAATACCGGCTTTTCCTCTGGCGATTCCTTTGCCAATTGGATCATTTCCCATCAGAGTGATCCTGTTTCGCCTGCTCCACATCCTTCAGAACCTCTTGCTTTCATGATGTACTTTCTTACGAAATTCTTCTGGTGTGTTCCTTCTAAGGGTGTTCTCCTCGAAACACACTCTCTGGCTTCGGCGCTTCTTAATCATGTGACTCTGCCCTTAGCCGATTTCTTCCTTGCTCATCTATATGCGGGTATTTCGGCTACTGTGTCGGGTTGGGAAAAAGGTTCGCCTGATAAAGCCCGTGGTCCGTTATGGTTCCTTTACTTGTGGTTGGTTTGGCATTTTCGTGACATTTCTCAATTTCCTCCCCATGATATTCGTCCTAATCATTTTATCGCTCCTGATCTTCTTAGAGCATCCCTTCCTCCCTTGTCGATTCCTCATTGGATCAACTATTTCTTGGGTCGTACTGCCGAACAATCCTTTTCCCATTATCACTACCGGAAAACTGACTTTGCTTGGGTCAGGGAAATTGCTACTTCTCCCTTCGGGGCTCCCCTTCCTTTAGCTCTTGCTCAAATCTGGAATAGGTGTATATTACCCCGTCCGATCTTCAATGGTTCCACATTTGTATCTGCTAAGTCTGCTATTCCTTTCGAAGTTTACAATCCTCATTTGGTCAGCCGTCAATTCGGCTTCGGTCAAGACTTAGTGGAAGCTCTCAGAGCCGGTAAACGCCCTTCTGCTTCTGCCAGCCGTCAGCAATGCTCCCTCTATCATAAACGTTTAATCTCTTTTAAGGTTTGGAAATTTGCTGTTCGTCCGGGATGCGTTACCTCACGCTTTCAGTCCTGGTGGGATGGTGTTGCTGGAGCCTTTTTTAGTGCTAACCTTGATTCGGTTCTGCGAAGAGGTGGTTTTTCTCCTATTCTGGCGTTCTCCTCTTTCCCTTTATCATCTCCGGGTTCCACTCCTCAGCGCATCCTCGGTTCGTCTTCCACTTCTCGTCCAGGTATGTTTCTTTTCTTCCTTCTTCTCCTTTGGTCATTGCTTGTTCCTTTATTTTATTTTTTTTTTTTGTCTCACTCATTCGACTTCTTCAGATGTTCCTCGATCTTCTACTTCGGAGCCTGGTCGAAAGAGGCCTGTTTCGCCTTCGGCCTCCCTTATCGACTTTCTCCCTCCTACTCAGACCAGAAGGCGTTCATCTCATTCACCGCTTGGCAGAATCCCTGCCTCCCTTTTTGCGGTTTGTTACACTACTCTTTTTCTTTTCCAGGCTCCTTTATTTCGACTAATTTCTTTTTCTTACTTTTGCCAGGTCCCACCTGTTTTGCCACTATCCAATGTTCCCCCACTTCCAACTGTGGTCTCGGCCCCTCCTGTAGCCGGATTTCGCACATCGGTCAGTACCAGTGATTTGGCTGTTTATGCTGGTTCTTCTTCTGTTAATCCTCGGGGTTTGATTGAAAGTTCTACTCCGGCCGACGCTTCCGTCCCTCCTTCGGTCGATCTTCCTCAACCTATTACGGACTCTGTCACACCCTCGTCTTCGGTCATTCCGAAACTGACTGGCCCCCCATCTAGTGGTATGATTGCTGATGAAGCCCCCGCCGATCAGGTCCCTTTATCGCCATTTCCTGATCGGCATGTTTTGGACGATTTCTTTTCTCCTGTCTCTCTAGTTTCTCGTCCGTCGGATCTTTCTGTTCACCTTGGCGATTGTTTGGCCAAGCTGTGTAATCAAATCGGCCGGCAATCTGATGTGGAATTCGTCAACCCTAAACCGATCCTTATTCTCTTATCTCATCTTGAGCAACAGTTTCATGACGAGATGGTGTCTCTGAATCTAAATGGCACCCTTCAGATGATTACGAAGTCTGTCCTCTCAATGGATCAGGAACTCATGGCTCATTTGAAAATGCGGAACAAACTTGCCGCCGAGCGTGAAGCTGCGGCTTCTTCACGAGCCATCTTCGACAATTATTCTGCAGAGTATCGGGCTCAAATGAGTAAGTTGTCCGAAGTGGAATCTCAGGAACACAAACAGTCCGAGGACCTTTCTTTGATTCGGTCCGAAATAGCCAAGCTCCAACGACAAGAGAAGGATTTGGAATTAATTTTGGCTCAGACTAAGCGAAAATTGGCCGATCTGAAACAGTCAATCAAAGCCCTTCGTCAATCGGCCGAGGCTCCCAGGGCCAAAATCTTGGATTCTCAGGAGGATGCTTCTTATCTGGCCATGCGGATCAGTTTCAACGATTTCATTCTTGGTACTTTCCAAGAAAAATGGGCCGAAACCCAGTCTCTAGTCGGTCAGCTGGATTCGGCCATCAAAAGCCTTGGTGGGCAAAGTGTTGTTCATGTCTCTTCTCCACATGTTTTATTTCCTTTGGATCCTTCCGAGATAGAGTCCTCTCCTTCGGGCGATAACCTACCTCTGTCAGCCATTCCTTCAGGTACTCTGTTTTCTTCTATTTCCTGTTGTGATTCTTCTTTTATGCTCTCTTTACTTATTATTCCCTTTTTTTTCTCTCCCCTAGGGAAAACTGGTGCTTCCTGTGGTGCTGGTTCATCCACCGTTCGCCTCCCACCTGGTGACGTCGCTGGCCCTTCTTCTTCAGCAAGTCCGAATCCGATAACCTCTTCGATTAACCCTACTATCGCTGCTTCGCGAGGCTTGGATGATGCTGTTCCTTTTGATGACCAGGAAGACCATTAATTTGTTTTTGTGTATCACTTCTGTGTTTTGACTTATTTTTTGTCAAGTGTGAATTTCGGTCACTTTTTTTTCCTTGACAGCTGTAATCGGCCCTTTTTGGACTATGTTGGCCGATTCATTGTACTTGGATTCGTATCTTTTGTATCTTCTGTAATGCGATTCGTATCCCGTTAATTCCACTATTTTCGGTCTCCTTTATTGCTGATTTCTGAATGTTAGCAGCTTTTTCCGGGAATCAGCTGTAACGTTTTCCCATAAATAACATTTACTATTGACCGTTTCTTTCGCCGAGCACCTATCTCTTCCTATAAATACCCGGCATTGTTGATACTTATCTATCACTTCCTTTTCTTTTCTTTTCCTAAAACAATATGAATTTCCCTTTTCCCTTGCTCGACTTCCTGTCTCCAGTTCCTCCATGGTCTTCGACAAGTATTCTTGTGCAAGGATTTCCAGACGTGGTACGAAAATTTTTTGCTTGTGCAACACGAGTTCAACTAATGCCCTTTTCACCATGTTCGTGTGGGCGAGGATCTTTATCTGTTATTCCAAATGAAGGTCTCGACGGGTATGCTGGTGTGTCCCTTTTCGACTTTGCGGTTGCATATCCTGTCGGACCTTATCTAATGGGGGGACTAACTACCCCTAGTTATTCCTCCCTCCTTTCCCCCTTCCACCGTTTTTGGGTGACTGCCTCGCTGCACTCCTCCTTCTTCTCTCTGAGGTCGTGCGGATGTTGTACCCGAGTTTGACTTCTACCTCTGGGACGTTGTACTCTTCGTTCTATCGTATCCAAGAGTAGAAGTTCGGTGGTTGGACCTAAATCGGCAATACTGTTCTGGGGCAAGCAACTGTGCCCTGCTTCTGTCTTGCCGATAGCTTTAGCGGCATTTCTACAAGGCTGAGTGTTTCTCGAGGACCTTTCCCTTGTATATGCCTGCTTAGTATAGGACGTTTCCCTTGTATATTGTAATTTCGGACTATCGACGCCGCTTTCGGCCGAAGTAGCGCTCTTTTTGTACTTATTCGTTCATGCAATAAAATCTTTACTTTTTCGCATCACTTAATGTTTAATCCCATACTGATGGATAATATTTCTTCATGTATCTTGCATTAACTGGATTTGACATCTGCTCACCATTTTCGTCTACCAAAGTGTATGCTCCATTCGGTAATTTGGTATGAACAATAAATAGTCCCTCCCAATTGGGACTCCACTTACCTAATCGGCCATCCTTCTGCTTAGGTGGCCATATAACTTTCCAAACTAAATCTCCAACTTCAAACCGCTTAAGACGAATTCGCTTATTGTACCAATCGGCCACAATATCTTTATTTTTCTGTAAATTCTCAAAGGCTTGCATCCGATTGGAATTAATTTCCAATAACTCATCTTTCATCGCACAATCATACTGTTCGGCCCGACATTGAATCCGCCTGGCTTGTTCTCAAAGTCGGCACTGTTATTTCGGCTGGTAACACCGCATCCATTCCATAAGTCAGCCGAAATGGTGTAAACCCAGTAGCTGAAGTTTTAGCATTTCGATAAGCCCACAATGCTTCAGATAACTTCTCATGCCATTTTCTTGGTTGGTCTTCGATCATTTTCTTTATAATTCCTATCAGCTGTTTGTTTGTGGCCTCTGCTTGTCCATTTCCTTGTGGTTAATATGGTGACGAATGCACAATTTTTATTCCGTATTCATCTGCAAAGGCCTTAACTTTTTCTCCCACAAATACAGTTCCTCTATCTGTTAGAATCGTCTGTGGGATCCCAAATCCATAAATCAATTGTCTCTTGATAAACTCGATCACCTCCTCTTGTGAAATACTGACATACGCCTGAGCTTCGGCCCATTTCGTGAAGTAATCTGTTGCCACTAGCACGAACTCATGTCTTTTCGACGAAGAGGGATGAACTTTTCCTATGATGTCCATGGCCCATCCTCTGAATGGCCATGGTTTGATCATTATGTGTAATTCTTCGGCCGGTAACTTCTGAATCGGCCCATGTTTTTGACATTCGCTGCATCCTCTCGCATATTTTTCACAATCAGGACCCATATTCGGCCAATAATATCCCAGCCGAATAATACTCCACTTCATCGATTTTCCTGCCCGATGTGCACCACATATTCCTTCATGAACCTCTCCCATTACCCTTCTGGCGTCTTCTTCTCCGACACATCTGAGCAATACTCCATCAATAGCACGCTTGAATAATAATCCTCATATTATGACGTAATCCATCGCTTTCCTTTTTTGTCTGGATTCGCCTCCGAAGGATCTTCTAATGTCTGTGCTATCTCCTTTATCCATTCGGCCTTCTCTGTTTCGGCCAAATGTACTTCCACATTTCCTGCTATCGGGATCAACCGATATCTAGCTGCATGTTGAGCCAATTCATTGGCCACTTCGTTCTTTTCTCTCGGGATGTATTCAATATATACCTCATCGAATTCTTCTAACAAATTAACCGCTTCTTCGTACAATCTAATCAACTGAGAACTCTTAACCGAAAAATCGCCTAATAATTGCTGAACAACAACTTGTGAATCTCCTCTGATAATAATTGCTCTGACTCCTTCTTCTATCAACCGTTGTAATCCCGAAATCAACGCTTTATACTCAGCTTGGTTATTCGTATATGACTCTGGCAATTGCACGAAATACTTGTGTACCTTGCCCTCCGGTGTTTGTAGGGTAAACCCTGCTCCGACTCCTGAAGCGGCTTTAGAACCATCAAACGTCATCACCCATGGTTGCAAATATACAATTCCTATCTCACCAACTTTTTTCGGCCGATCTTGATGATCGATGTCATCGGTTATCGGATGTATCACATGATCAGCCAGAAAATCGGCTACAATCTGTCCTTTCATAGCCCTCAAAGGTTGATATCTCAAATCATATGCATCTAATTTCATGGCCCATTTGGCCATTCTTCGGCTACTGACTGGATCATTCATCATAATCTTAACTATGTCAACCGAAGCCACCACTATCACTTGCCTCGGTTGAATATAATATTCTAATTTCTGGCATGCATGATAAAGACTTAAACATAATTTATGAATCGGCGAGTACCTTACTTCGGCGTCCCTTAGGATTCGGCTAAGATAGTAAATCGCCCGATCCCTTCCTTCATCGTCTTCTTGCGCCAGTAATGCTCCAATAGATTCTTCGGCCGCTGCTATATACAACTTCAATGGCCGTCCTAAAATCGGAGGAACCAACACAGGTGGATTCATCAAATCCTGTTTCAACTGTTCGAAGGCTTTTTGTTGGTCGACTCCCCATTTGAACTCCTCTTCCTTTTTCAACCTCAATAAATCGGTTAGTGGTTTCGACTTTCCAGCCGCATTTGCTAAGAATCGTCTCAGGAAACCGATCTTTCTAAGAAACTTCTGTAGACTCTTCTTATCATGTGGAGGTTTGGCTTCTTGGATAGCCCTGGTCTTGTTCGCATTAACTTCTATTCCTTTGTTATGTACCAGGAACCCGAGAAAATTTCCTGCCTGTACTCCGAATGCACACTTGGCTGGATTCATCTTGACTCCGTGCAGCCTCATCCTTATGAACACCTTTCGCAAATCGTTCAAGTGGCTTTCGATATCTTTGGATCTGACCATGACGTCGTCGATATACACTTCAACACAATCCCCTATGAGGTCATGGAAAACATAGTTCATGGCTCTCTGGTATGTAGCTCCTGCATTCTTCAGTCCGAACGGCATCACCACCCATTCGTATATCCCTATAGCACAAGGGCACCGAAATGCAGTCTTGTGAATATCTTCTTCGGCCATAAAAATCTGGTTGTATCCCGAATATCCATCCATGAAGGATAACATTCCCTGTTTTGCGGCCGAATCAATCAACAAGTCAACAATAGGCATCATATACTCATCTTTTGGAGTGGCTATATTAAGATTCCTGAAATCAATACAAACTCTCAATTTTCCATTCTTCTTTATTACAGGAACAATATTTGATAGCCATTCTATATATTTTGCTGGCCTAACAAACCCGGCCGCTAACAATTTCTCTATTTCTTCTTTTATTTTTGGGACTATTTCGGGCGCTGCCCTCCTGGCCGGCTGTTTATGCGGCCTGAACCCTTCTTTGATAGGTAATCTGTGCTCCACAATCGATCGCTCCAATCCTGGCATTTCTGTATAGTCCCATGCGAAACAATCCTTGAATTCGACTAGGACCTCCTTGAATCGGCTCGTCATCTGCTGATCTAAATTTGCACTTAATGGGATCTCCCTCGGGTGCTCATCTGTACCAACATTGACCATTTTCAAGGGGTCTTGAGCTTTGAAATCTGGCGTTCGCTTTGGAATTGCGTCTATTAAGTCACTCCATCCTGCTTTGTCGTCTGAAACTCCGAGTTCGGCCGATTCGAACCCGATCGCTTGATTCGGTTGTACATCCATCATTTACTTTCTTTTTCGACTGGCCGTTCATCGGCCTGATATCTGATCTCAAACCCCAAATCTGTCCAATCACACTCGACCACCTGCGGGTACCGATCCCCTACCACCGCTAGGAATGGTTGTATGGGTTCCTCGTATAACACTGCATCAATTCGGCCGGCTGAGCTGACTGGAAACGGAGGCTGATCACCATCTACTTCTTCCACTGTGCCATCCTTTTTCCAGAACCATACTTTCTGGTGAAGCGTTGATGGCAAACATCGGGATGTATGAATCCAGCATCGGCCTAGTAGGGCCGCATACGGGACTTCTGCATCTACCACAAAGAACATAGTCGGAATTGATATCGTTCCGACCGTTACATCCACCAAAATACATCCTTCAGCCGCAGTTTGAGCTCCCACAAAACTCATTACCTTCATTCTCGTAGGGAGTAAATCTTCCTTCGAACGGCCTATCTTCGTCAATGTGGATAACGGCATGATATTAACAGTGGCTCCACCGTCGATAAACATTCTTCTGAGTGGTCTCCCATTGACCCAACCCTTAACGTATAAAGGCCTCACATGCTGAGACATTTTCGCTGTTGGAGGCAAAATCGTGCCTGGTTGAGCTTCTGGAACAAAAGCTTTATATCATTCTTCAAATGATTTCTCTATTTCGGCTTCCGGGCGAAATACCTCAAGTTTATCGAAACAAAAATCCACTATAGGTTCTTCATCACCATAATATTCCCCTTCCTTCTGACAGAAAACCACAGCTGGTTCAGAATCCGACCAGTACTCCTCCTTTTCTTCGGTGGTTACCGTCACCATATTCGCACTAGATCCGAAGTCGAACTTAAACTGCCCGACAGGGAGTGAATCGTTATTCGGAATGATAGTTGTCTTTGGTTTCCATTCCCTGGTTCGGACTGGTCTAGGCTTCCACTCTTATTTCGATTTCGGCTGCTCACTTTCAATTTTCGGCTGTATTACTTTCGGCCGAAATTCAGTTTTGTTCTTTAGCCGATCCTGTCCTTCTTTCGGCTTCCTCTCTTCTTTCGATTCGGACTTCAAACGAGCCGAAAATACCCTATTGAGTATTCTTCCTTCCGAAAACGAACAGTCATCTGGGAAGTCCTCTTCCATATGCATCATATCGTACTCCTCTTGCTCAGAAACAGCAGCTGCTTTAAGCCGTTACATTCTTCGTTTGAAAGTACGATATGATCCCTTTCCTTTCGGGACTTTTCTCTCCTCTGCCCTCCAGTTGAATGGTCAGACCGGCGTTGGCCGAAATACCTTCTTTCTGGAGAATTTTGGACCCATCGGCCTACCTGAGTATTTGCTGGTGGCCTTCTGAGCTTCTTCATTTCGGGACTCACAGCTTCTTCGGGGACTGTGATCTGAATCACAGTTTTTCCATTCTGCTTGTCAGCTGTTAACTTCATCTCTGAATCCCATCCGTTAGTTATGATTTTCAACGTTGGCCTCTCGCTCTTATCTCCGATCTCGATCTCCTGATGTCTCTCCGATTGCTTGACCCACTCTTTTACTTCATAATTCCCCAATCGGTCAAAAACATCTGTAACTTTCTCTTTTCCCTTCGGAGATCCTAATCTTTTCCATACTCCCAACTTCTGAGCCGATGGCCGATCCCCAAGCCGATCGTGCACAGAACTCTTGCTAGATGATGTTTGATCCCCCAATCGGTCATGCACAGATCTATTCTGGTCGGGCTGCACCATCACCATGTTGGCAACTGGGAACGGATTCTTATCAATCGCCATAAGTCTATCTGGGAACTTCAGCTTCCCATCATCAACATGTTTCTGAATCAGCTTCCTAAAATGTCCACAAATCGCCGTGGAATGAGTAGCTGATCCATGGAATCTGCACCATCCGGCTTCCAACTGATCCTTGGTAGGCTGTGGATGGTTTCTTTTAAACTCTAGCAATCCGTTCTTCTGGCAATAATCAAATATTTCGTCCATTTGTGACAAGTCGAAAGAGTAAAACCTTTGAGATTCATCTCCTCCTTCTTTATCCTTGCCTCTGGCTGGCCGAAGTGCTGGACAAGTCATAGGCTTTTTTATGATTAATTCTGCCCTTGCAACTTCGGCTAATGCAGGAACGTCATCCGTGTTGTACTCTTCCTGGATTTCACATCTATCCAGAGATTCAGCAAATGAGGCAGCTGACTGGATAGGTTGTGATCTTCCACTTTGACTTCGGCTTGATTTGAAAGCCGCTTGTTCTGCCAAATAAGTCTCCATCCTTATAGCTTCAGCCGTTAATTCGGCTACAGTCCTTGGTCTTGTTACCATCAATCTATCCTTGATAGCAAACTTTAAATTCTGCTTCAAGATTTGAATATATTCATGCTCAGGTAGCATTGTTTTCATCTGAGCCTTCACTGCATAAAACCTTTCAATGAATTCAGTAACCGATTCAGACGCCTTCTGCTTGGTTGACGTCAGATCAACTACCGAAACTTCAGGACTGGTATTATAGAATCGGTCATGGAATAACCGCTCCATTTCGGCCCAAGTATTGACCGATCCCGCTGGCAAATTAATGTACCACTCAAATGCTGGACCAGTCAACGACAAGCTGAACAATATCAGCTTGTGAAAATCATTTTGCGCGATTCTGGTGCATTGAGCTGTAAATCGGCCAATATGCTCAATTGTAGAGCGGCCGACTTCTCCAGAAAAAGTGTTAAAATCTGGAACCTTTACCCCTCTAGGCAGTGGATACTGCTCCTCAATGTAATCTGGATAAGGTTTCCGATACATCGGCCTATTCTCCTGGCCGATGAGATTCCCAAACTGTGTACGAATAATCTCAGCAATAAGCTCTCTGTCAACCAGTTGTGGTGGATTCTGCTGATGTGGTGCGTATTGTTGTTGAACCACTGGAGCAGGTGGTTGAACAGCTGGTTGAGGCGGTTGATTCTGTTGCTGCTCGTATCTCTGCTGCGGAGGAACAAAAGGTCGAGCTCCGTGCCCTCCTGGCGGCCGAAAGGCCTGCTGTTGAAAATTGTGAGGATTCTGCATCGCAGGTGGTGGATTTTGCACCACTGGAGCTTGCTGCGTTCCCATCGGATACATATTCCTCGCTATTTCAGCTCTGAACATTGCTGGCATCGCTGCCAGGATATTTCCTTCGATTTGGCGAACCGAATTAGTAACCGCCGCTTCCACCATAAATTGAACCTGATCTCGGAATCGCGGGGTTAAATCATCGTTTGAAAACTCCTGATTGTGGAAGTGTGATGGTCCGGGGAAACCTGGGGGAAATTCTCCAGCTTCTGGTGCACGTTCTTCCTGAATCGGCGGCAAATCAGTCCTCGCCGCCGTGTTTACTGCTGGAGTTGCTTGTTCGAATGCCATTTGGTGTCCCACTGGGCGTGCCACTGTTTGCCTTGGGTGTAGCCAAGGACCTTTTTCTCCTCAAGGGAGGCTATCGGAAAAGGATCAAACCGATTACGGGTCCGGATTAACAATAATGCGCCCACAATTGACTGAATCTTCTTTGAATTGATCAAAAACAACAAGATACAACGGAGAATCTGCCTGTTGTTAAGAAACAACGGCGGAATTCACCAAAAACAGGGAACCAAACTACCAGCTGCTAAGGAGCAACGGTGGATTTGGAAATGGTAACCGTTACAAACTAAGCTAGATTCTAAGGAAAGCTGTAAAGGAAAGCTGTAAAGAAAGCAGTAAAGATAACAAGGAATTAAATTTGATAAAAGGAATTTGGGGGTTGGATTGATCTCTCTGATTTTGTGTGTGTCGACCCCTATTTATAGCCGGAGCTGGAGTAACCGCTCTCCGGCCAATCCTTCTAAGCCGAATTCTTTCTTTCTTCATTTCGGTTGTTTTGGTTTCGGCTGTTTCTTCCCTATTTCGGCCGAAATCTCTATCAGTCTCGGTTTCCTCCCTTCGGTTTACTATGGACTTTCGGCCTTACTGATCTTGAGCCCATCTTCCAATCGAACTTTCTCTTTCTTCTGGCCAATGTCTTATGGCCCAATAGCTCTTCGCGGCCCATTATTTCATATGGCCCCAACACTTTCCCTGTAGATTGCACAAACAACTCAGTTCTGAGCTTGGTAAGATTCTGGAGGCTGAAGAAATCACTTGGATTCAACATAGTGTCATCAACTAGAATTTTGTTGGTGATGAAAATACTAAGTTCTACCATGATTATGTTAAGCATCGACAGACCAATAAAATCTTTACTATATTGGAGGATGCTCAAGGCCAGGTTTACACGTCTGAACATGGTATTAAAAATATGGTCACTGACTACTTCAGAAACCTCTATACTATGAACACTTCTCATTGGAATTCTTGGGACTTTTCTGCTCCCTTTCCAAAGCTCATGGTTGTTGACCAAGATATGCTGCAAGCCAACCCCTCCCTGGATGAATTTCACTCTGCCATCAAGAGCATGGCTCCTCTTAAAGCACCGGGTCCGGATAGTTTTCATGCTTTCTTCTACTAAAATAATTGGAATTCGATTGGTTTTTCTATCCATAAATTTATTGAGGACTGCTTCAAGGGCACTGGAGACATTACTAATAATCAACCACACGTTCATTGTGTTGATCCCAAAGATCTCCAACCCAAAGGCCATTACCCAATTTCGCCCTATTAGCCTGTGCAATGTCCTCTATAAGATCATCACCAAACTCTTAGTGAACAGATTGACTAGCATATTACCTAGCCTCATTGCACCGGGTCAAGCCAGCTTCATCAAGGGCCGTTTCATCCAAGATGACATCATCACGTACCATGAAATTGTGCATTACATGGAGAAGTCAATAACTAGGCCTGGGTTTATGGCCCTCAAATTGGACCTCGAGAAAGCCTATGGTAGACTTAACTGGGATTTTATTCATGAAACTTTGAAACTTTCAGGTTTCCCTGCACCTTTTATTAACTTAATCATGAATTGTATCTCCTCATCTACCATGCAGGTGCTTTGGAATGGCCAGCCCTTGGATCTCTTTTCACCCTCGCGTGGCATTAGACAAGGGGACCGATCTCGCCTTACATCTTTATCCTGTGCATGGAAAAGCTCGGCCACATGTTCACAGAAGCTGTAGGAAGGGGCGATTGACAGCCTATTTCCTGGAAAAGGGAAGTATTAAAATTTCTTACTTATTTTTTGCCAACGACATCTTATTATTTTCTAAAGCTTCTACATCCCATGCTGAAACTATCAATCACATCTTATCTTCCTTTTGTAATATGTCTTGTCTTACCATTAGCCTTCAAAAGTCTAAGGTTTATTTTGGTAGAGCCGTGGACCGTGCAACCAGAAATAATATTTCCTCCATTCTGGGCATCCAACAGTCAAGCAACTTTAGGACATATCTTGGAATCCCTACACAGGTTGGCCGGCATAAACATGCGGATTTCAATTATCTCATCGAAAAATTCAACTCCAAACTAAGTGGTTGGATGGGCCGCCACCTCAGTTTTGCAGGAAGAGTTACGCTTATCAAATCGGTATTACACAACCTTGGAGCTTACACCATGCAAAATTTCAAACTCCCTCGCAGGACCCTACATGAATTAGAGAGAATTATCCGGAATTTCCTTTGGGGATCCAATGATCATGCCAGGAAGATCCACCTAATTGCCTGGGAGCGTATAACCTTGGGAAGGAACTAGGGTGGACTTGGCATTCGCATGATGAGTGATTTGAATGATGCCCTTTTGATGAAAAATTGTTGGGGTCTTCTCACAAAGGACGCCTTATGGCTGAATTTGATGAAAGCGCGCTATGACTGGGTTGATCATAAACTCAAGCAACAACCCCAAACCTTCTCTAACTTTGCCAAAGATATGTCAATGGTGTGGCAGATCTTCTCTTCACTTTTGGGGTGGAAAACGAGAATGGTAAGAGTGCCCTCTTCTGGACTGGTCACTAGACTGATAATAAAGTTTCTTTGCAGGACTTGATAATCCGTCCGCTGGATTCCTTGGAGCAGCACCGAACTGTGGCGTCCTACGTGAAAGATGTATGATGGAATTTCGGAGATCTGATTAACAGCCTGAATAATGAAGGCATGCGCCTCCTTCAGAACATCCCCCTCTCGACGATCTCTTCTACTATGGATCGTCCATTCTGGAACCCCAACCCTAAAGGAAAATTCTCGCTTGGGAGCACTTTGGACAGACTCGAGGAGTTGAGAAATCTATGTACTAATAATATGGATTGGCGTGGTGTGTGGAGATGACCTGGCCCCCGAAGGGTGAAGACGTTTGTATTGATGCTTGCACACAATAGGCTCCTGACTGGAGTTGGGAGAAGGAGAAGGAATATCTAGTATGAGGGAGCCTGCTGGAAATGTGGTGAAGAGGAAACATGTCTCCATGCATTATGTGATTGCCATTCGTCGACTTTAATCTGGGAACAACTAGGATTCGTGATTACTTGTGATTTCTGGGCCGGTGATACCAAGACATGGATTCAACGGATGGATAGCCCCAGTGTTGGGGAAGAAAAAGCCACTCTTTTTGGCTTTGGTGTTTGGCTCATTTGGAAGGTTCGGTGCAAGGAATTTTATGGCAATGAGGTGATCCAGTGGCACAATATGCACTTGACCATTAGGAAATCAGCTAGAGAATTTCTAAGGGCCAGGAGTGAGTTACGATTGTAAAATGGTGTGAAAGATTGGAGTATTAACAGGGCAGGTGGGAGAAACCAAGAAAATGTTGGATTAAGATCATTTCTGATGCTAGAATCACCCGCGGACAGTGCATTGTAGGCGGTGTTTTTCGCGATGAAGAGGGGCGTTGGATGCATGGGGTGCGTGCCAAGGGTAACTGCATGAAAGCTGCTCAAGCAGAAGCTTGGGGAATCATTCTTTGCCTTCAGACGGCTTGGGAGATGGGTTTCAAGAAGATTGAAGTTGAATCCGACAACGCAGCTACCATACAATCCATCAATGATGAACAGACGATGACGCTGCATGATAGACGAGTCTCTCAAATTAAAGACATGGCTGCATGGAGCTGGGATGTCTCTTTTACTTTCATTCCTAGATCTTGTAACAAGGCTGCGGACCTTCTTGTTAGGGGCCGGCTTCCTTCTAGTTTGCTTGAGTTCTTCACTAGACCCCCTGAGTGGGTGATAGACGCTATCAATCAAGATAGTATTGGCTTGTACCATGATCTCCTCATGATGGAATAAAATTGGCTACGGCCCCCCAATTTCCTGAAAAAAAAAATTAGTAAATTGCTACATTGTAAGTACTTCATACTATTTTCGGAGTAAACTAATTACTTCGATTTTATGATTACTACATCAGAGTAGTATTTTATTCCATTCACTTTAAGCAAAATGCTTCCTGCTTAATGTGTAAAAAAAAGTATTTTCTAAAGAAAGGAAAAGCAAGATCTCCCATATTTCAACAAATTTTTGAACATCTCTCTCTCTCTAAAAAATCACAAATTTGACCATATCTAGTAGTAGTAGTAGTAGTAGTATTTTTCTTTTCCGAGACAGCATGAAAGATGCAGTGTTTTAAATTATATAGCAGCATATGAAATCAACCAATGTGATAGGGACTTGATTAGGTTTTGAATAGACAAGAACTTCAAGAAATTAAAGGAAATATGTATTTCCATCCCATGTAAAAATAAAATAGAGTTCGAAACCACAAAATAATGTGGAAATTCTTTACCAACTTTTAGAGACTATTGTTGAAGAGAAAGGAACAGTTCAACTCAACTTACCAAAAAAAAAAAAAAAAAAAAAAAAAACCGAAAAGAAAAAGAAAAAGAAAAGAAAAGAAAAAGAAGAAAGAATAACAAACAAACAAACAAACAACAAATGAGTAGGAGTATACCACAGTAGTCCACAAACAAGCACACTCGAACGTTTTTGAAATGCCAATTTCTCACCTGCATGGACTTCATTCTTCAAAATATATAGTCCTAGAAACCTATCAAACACACAGGCAAACTAAAATATTAATTCAGTTCTATATATGACTATGTAATAAAACTTGTATACCTAGTTAGCTTTTTCTTGCAACATCCAGCCCCAGAAAGAAAACTAGAAGCCCAGGATTTAGTGACACATTTGCTTAAATGTACAAAAGCCACACAAACATGAGCAACTCATGATGAATCCATGAAGACAACATGCGAATTGCGATCAACCAAGTATGTAATGAATAAAGCCATATGATTACATTTTCTTTTTTTTGCTAGACAACCTATAAAGACTAGGAAAATAAAAAAATAAAGAAATAAAATAGACTGATTGAGACCCCAACGCCGAGGGTACCACGTGTCAGTTGTATCCGCGGCCAAGAATTTTTTAACCGGATCGGATCCAGAGAGAAAGCCAAATCGTGAAGAACAACTCACTCCCTGCAACCCAACTTCGCCAAACAATCCGCAACACTATAGTTATATATTTATTAATTAATATTGTTAAAATATAAAATAAAATATAAATTAAATAGTAGTACTAAAAATTTATTGTAGATTTATAATTTATAAGATAAATAATAATGTATTTAAACACCAGATTCCACATATCCTACAAGTTAAATTCTTCCCTCCTATACATACACACAACCACACAACACACACCAAAAAAATACAAATATATATACAATTTCTTTAAAAAAAAATCAACAAAAAAATGAAATGAGTATATTTTGTAGTATATATCAGTACTTACAAACATACATACATACATGCCTTCCTCAAAAACGAAGAGCATAAACCAAATTACATACCAAATTACAAAACCAGTACCAGGCAATTCACCAAAAAAATTACAATACCGCATTCATCATCAACTCAAAAGTGTATACAATTCATCAAGGGAAGGCATGTCCTTCAGCATCCTGTCCAAATCCTTGAACGACATCCCCCGCCCCAATGCCGGCCCCACCGGACCCCTCTGCTCCTGCTCCTCCGCCGCCGCGGCTGCCACCACCGCGTCCTTCCCGGTCAGCCTCTGCACCACCGATTTAAAGCTCACTGCGTCCGTCTCCACGTACTGTGTGTTGATTATCACAACCTTCACCGGATTATTATTATTATTACCGCACCCGCCCATTTTTACAATAATAAATTATTCCTCTGGAGATTTTTATGCTGCTGCTGCTGCTGCTGTTTTTTTTGTATTTTTGGTGATTGTGTGATGGAGAATATATATATATATACTTATTAATGATTGATGGGAGGAAAAGATGCAAAGCGGAAGAGATTTTATAAGGGCGGGTGGATGGAGCGTACGGATCCAACGGCTGGGAGAGACAAATCATGTTGACCGTTGTGGTGTGCAGGAGGAGTCAACTATGACCGTTGGATCGAGTCAAATATTGCACACAAGTGGGAAGATCTGGATTTCAGAAACTCCCGGGAAATTTACACAAGGGGAAGGGGAAGGGATTAACTTTAATTGTACGGAATATTAATTACTTCTATATATATATTTTTGTCACTCGCTGGAGTAATAGTAAAACCCTAATAAGAAAGATGGTTAAGAAAGTATGGAACCAGGGATTAAGGGTGAGAATATAATAATTACAGTATAAATTCTTTTGTGACGTTGGAAAAAAATACATTTGAAATTTTATGTATTTATATTTATATAAAATATGAACATTATTTATATAAGAATTTAATATATTTGTGTGTATATATATACACTATAAACTAGATAAACTAGACTAGTCAATTAATCCAATCCACAAATGAAAACAAAATCTGCAATAAGTACAAATACATAATTAAATAATAATTACAAAAATCACAATTCAAATTCAATAGTATATCATATGGGGTTGGAGACTTACCATAGTGGTCAAGTCCCCCATCTCCCAGCCATAAGTTGGGGGTTCGATCCTCACCAGGCTCTCTATTACTCCCCTTTATCCCCTTTGTAATTGTGTGGTTTGGACTCCCACCCACATTTGCCGACACATGAGTGTCACTGTTTGAAAAAAAAAATAGTATATCATATTTAGCATAGGATGAATAAGCACCTAAACCAAATCTTTCCATTGAACAAATTTTAGTTATCCTTATAAATTGCAGTGGAGCATCAAATAGTACTCCCTCCGTCCCATCTAAAGTATTTTCTTTAATTTGGACACGCAGTCTATTGCACTTTTTTAACTGTTAATATCTCAAAATGTGTATAAGTAAAAATTATATAAAATATATATTCTAAAACTATGCGATTGGATGAATCTAACAAGATCAAACTCGAATTTTTCTAATGCTATACTTATAGAAAAAGTGAGTCAAATTTGGGTCTGTTCTGCACGCAGAGCTGTAGCTGCAAGCTGGAGCTGTAAGGAGCTGTGGGAGCTGTAGTTGTCAGTTCTATTTAAGTGTTTTATACAACTAGCTGTAGCTGTGAAAAAATGTATGAAATGACATGAAAGGACAAATATTTATGTAGAGTATTGGGTAGTGGGTTGGTTATTGAGTTAAAATTGTGATTGCTCAAAAATAAGCTCCTAGCTTATTTTTTAACGCTACTACAAGTAGCTTCTAAAAAGAAGCTTCCAAAAGCTCACAAAAGCTCCCAAAAGCTAGTGTGCAGAACGGGGCTTTTGTTTTGAAATAAAAGCTAAAGCTACCAAAAGCTCCTAAAAGCTTCCAAAAACTACGTGCAGAACAGACCCAAAGTTGAACAATAAAAAGTATAAAAGAAATCCAACAGTACAATTGTAATGGGATGAGGGAGTAATTAGGTACTACTTGTAATTTAATTTGGGTCAATCATTTATCGTGGCTTTGATGAGATCCATTCATATATATTTTGGGGCATTTAATTTATGCTTGTGATTTGTGGTCGTCGTGACTTTACTTAGTCGTATCGTTCAAGTATATTTTATTTTATTTTATTGTAGTTTCTGATAGGGACACCTATATTTAATTAATTTCCTGTTTCTCATTACAAGCTTTTGTTTGTAAAATAATACTTCCTCCGTTCTCATGAAAATGCATCACCCACCCAGCGCACGCAATCTAATACACATTTTTAACAGTTAATAACTCACGTTGTGTAAAAATAAAAATTATAAAAATTTGATATTATAAAACTACAAGATGAGACGATTCTAACAAGATTTCACTTGACTATTTTCTTCTTCTATAACTATTGTTTAAATGTGAATCAAAGTTGAACAATGAATAGTGTCAAAAAGACAAATGTTTCATATTAAAAAACGGAGGTAGTATTTGGATTGAGAACTAGTTGTGAGGATTGAGTCAAACTCTTTATCAGAAAATATTTATGTTTCAAAATAATTATAAAATAATGGATTTTTTGACAACCGGACATTATATGATATGATGAGTAGATGAAAAAAATTTCAAACATTGACGAGATGAAAATATTTTCAAACATTGACGAGTACGTAGCTTCTAGCGGAACCATGTTTTATTAGATGAATATTGGGTTATTCCATATCTCATTATTCACATGACTAATCTCTCGATTATCGAGTGTACATGAAAAGATTATCTCTCTCAATACATAATTCTTCGTATATAAAGGCTCGAACTCATTAGCCCCCGACTAATCCCTCGTGAATCGGGTGTGTATTGAAGTGTTGTCTTTCCCAAAATATAATTATGCATATACAAAAGCTCGAACCCAAGACATTTGTTTAAGCTGTCAGACCCCTAATACCACTCAGACCAACCACTGCATTTGGTAGCTTATGGAACCATGTTTATAATCACCTATATAAATTTTTTTTTAAAGTGTAATATTCATAATTCTTTATGTAATTTACAAATTCCTTTAAATCCGTTAGTGTTATATTCATAATTCTTTCTATAATTTACAAATTCAAGTTGACGAACTGCGAAGGGGATGGACGACTTTTTTTTTTTTTTCTTTTAATCCTTGAACATACTTATTGTATAAACTATTCAGTACAAAGAGCAACAAACAACGGTAACTCAACATTCCTAAAATTATATGTCGAATATTCAGCCTAAAACAAATAAAGAAGAGTTGGAAGGCTTGTAAATGAAATTCAAATATTCAGCCCATCTTTGAACCTCCAATCTACAAGTTGAAAGGCGAAGAATTTATCATTCCCCAATCCTAACTGATGTGTATTAAAGTTGTAATGTTGTACCCGGCCGTAGTTTTATTGAAGGTTTAAAATGTCAAATGGAATAATAAAAAAAATAAATGGGGTTTTGAGTCAAATATATAGGAATTAAATTTAATACTATGAAATTATTTCATCAATTGGAAATATGTACCTTGAAAGACGAATATCGACTTGTTATTATCTTGAAAAGATATGATAGCATATTGCAATGAAAATATAACTAAAATTAACATTGATGGAAATAAAAATAAAGCAAGCAATTAAGTGAAATTTGATGGTAAAGAATTTGGGATGCTGGTATGTTGCATAATACTTATGTAACACCCCGATTTAATTAACTCATAATTAATTAATTTAATTATGGTTAATTAACAAAAGATTTAGTATGTGGATTATTTTGTAGGGAATGAAGATTTAAGTGGGGGAAATAAGTGAGTTCAACTCACTTGATAATAAGAGTCAAGTGCTCAAATGATGCAATGTGGTCAAGACAAGTGGTGTAACCCTTTTAACCCACATTCCGACCCGACCCGAGACCCATGACCCGACCCGGATCCATTTTGACTCTTCAAAAATCAGATTTTGGGTGTTGGAAACCCATTTCTTCACCCTCATCTTCTCTTTCCCGTCACCCCTCTTGAAGGAGCTAGGGTTCATGCCCAAATTCTTCCAATCCTCAAGTTCTTGCTAAAATCACTTAGGAAATCCATCCTACAACTTGAGGTAAGTGTTTTTCATAGTTAATTGCATGTTTTGGTGGAGTTAGAAGTGTTTTTGGTGGGTGTTCTTGTTAGTGACGAAAATTGGGGATCTTTGCCAATTCTTGTAGTTGAAGCTTGGATTCTTGTTTGGAAGCTGAATTAGTGTTGGAGGAAGCTAAGGTTAGTACTTGAGACCATTTTGGGTTGTTGATTTCAGTTTTTAAGCTTCAAATGGTTTCAAGATCAAGAAATCATGTTCTTGGATGAATTATGATGTTTGGAGCTTGATTCTTGCAATATAGGCTTGGAATTGTTGATTGGAAGCTTGCAGGTTGAGAAGAGGAGCTTGGAGACTCATCTACATATCAGGCAAGGGTAGAGATAGGCCTAAATGGGGGCATAATCGGTGGAATGGCCGGAAACCGCCATTTCCATCGTTTCTGGTGTGTCGGCGCGCACTTGGCGCGCCCTTTAGCCAAACAGCGCGCGGGCAGCGCGCGAAAACACGAACCGCGACGAATCCCTACCCGGCGCGGGGTTGGCGCGCTTTCCTTGAGAAAACCGCGCCGGGTGCGCGCGGGCCCTCCTGTCCGCGCGATTCGTTCGCTCGTTTTTCCGATTCTTCGTCCTTCGTGTTTCCTTAGTTCTTCTTATGCTTCTAGCATGCCATAACCATCATTATGCTCACAATCTTTGAACTTAGTTGTGATTAGCGGTGATCTACTATGCCTTAGTTAAGATCGAGACTTGTTTCGCTTCTATGACGATATGTGTTGATGCCGATATGTGGGACTTGGCACACCCCGGAATATTTTAAAACTACTATTTTAAAGAGCCCGGATTATTTTTTTTAAAAAACTATTATTTTCAAGTATTATTATTTTTAAAGTTATCATTTATAAACTAGTAGTATATTTCAAAGAGCCCAGACTATTTTAAAGCTATTTATTTTAAAGAAAATACTTCACTCGAGATGAGTGATTGAATTGAATGTGAATAATTGTGATGATATATTGAGACTGAAAAGGATTTATATCCTAGTCTGATTTTGGCTGGAAAGGGCTCATGACCCTTTGCCTGACCCGCTTGCCATAAGCCACGATTTCAACTGTTAGTGTCCGCGGCGGGGGCACTGTGGGTATGTCTCTCGACCATTAAGGGGTGTGGACCCTTATATGGGAGGGAATACCGACCATGGTACCTAGGTGCGCGCTAGGCATGCTTATGTGTTGCATTTAGGGTAGATAGACATCCTAGGTCATAACATTTCATCTCATCATCCATCATTCATCTTATTTGCAGTGGTTGAAGCACCGGTATGGGACGGTGTGATGTTTACTTATTTGCACTGTTTAATTTTTATGTTATGCCTAACAAATGTTTAAAAACGGAATATATCTCCACCTATATGTATAAATATACTTCTAGGGAATCAAGTTAATTCTTGTTTCCCCTTATGCCGATTCTTCTATTCTTGCTCAGTACCTTGTACTGACCCTTGCTATGTTTTTATGTATAGATATTCCCGGGGAGGACGCAGAGCCTGAGCACGATGTGGGGTTTGGGGATGAGTGATCTACCTAGGGATGCATTAGCATGTTGTGGACTTATGTGCTTGTCTTGAATAATATGCTATGACTCTATTACCTTGTCTCGTACTGCTTGTGGTACCGATCGATACATTACGTTCTGTCTTGTGTGTTACTTAATATCTCTGACAGGTTGAGATGAGACTGATATGTCGACTGTTATGTCGCATGAATAAGGCTTGTAAGCCGGACGTCTGTTATAATGTGAGGTTTCCTTTCTGGATTTGTATTATGATTCATTGGCTTCCTGTTACTTGGCTACGTGTTATTGATCTTAAATTGATTGGCCAACAGTTTAAGAGAGGTAACACGGCAGTGACGTCACAGAAATTTGGTTTTAAATTTTTGGGGCGTTACAACTTACCTCTGTTCTTTAATAACTGTACAATTTCTGCATTTTACACAATTTAATAAATATTTTTAACTAATAATAACTCATATTATATACAAATAAAAAGTATAAAAATATTATATTATAAAACTACGTTATTAGACGAATCTAACAAGATTTCACTTGACTATGTTTTATGCTATAGAACTATGTTAAAAAAATTGATCAAAGTTATTGAATGAAGTATTGTTGTAAATGTTTTGTCTCCTAGTATAGATAAATTAAATTATTGAACATATAAATTGTTGCTCCCTTCAGAATGTAGTAATTAAAAATATACACACAAAAAAAGTGTCATATAATTAACGGTTTTGGTTAGGGTGCGATCAAGTCATTTGACTTGATGTGCTGCGGAAGATTCCCACCATTGATTAATTTTGTAAATCAACGGTTGAGATTAACTTGAAGGTTAAAATAGTAAATTTGCTATATTATTTGAGAATGAACGTTCTTCTTCTTCTTCTTCCGTCTTCTTCTGTTCTTCTTCTCTTCTTCTTTGCATTTCAAGTATTGATATCATACTACCCTCCAATTTGTTTAATTATGCTGCTATACATAGATATACGTCGCTGAAATATTTTTAAATAAAGTCATTGAATTGTTCATGAAAACGTACCCGAAATATTCTAGTTGAGTCGCTGAATTATTCTTCATAGCATCGCTGAATTATTCTTCATAGCATCGCTGAATTATTCTTCATAGCATCGCTGAATTCTTCTTGACAGCCTCGCTGAATTCTTCTTTGTAGCGTCGCTGAATTCTTCTGTGTAATGTGGCTGAATGCTGAACTCTTCTCGATTAGTGTCGCTTAAATATTTTTTATTTGAAATTATCTATTAATATATTTGTTACCATTCGTTGATGATTATTTGAAAATATTAGATTAGATATGATATTATTTACCAAATATTAGATATGATAACATACTAAATATAGGTTTACCAAATATTAGATATGATAACAGAATTGTTTTTGGTAGCATCGCTGAATCATTCTTGGTAGCGTCGCTGAATTCTGCTTGGTACCATCGCTGAATTACTCTACCTGATCTCGCTGAAATATATTTGATAGCATCCCTTCATTATTTTTGATAGCATCACAGAATTGTTTTTGGTAGCATCGCTGAATTATTATAGGTTGCGTCGCTGAATTATTCTTGGTATCATCGCTGAATTATGCTAGATACGGTCGGTGAAATATATTTGATAGCATCCCTTCATTATTTTTGGTAGCATCACATAATTATTTTTGGTAGCATCGCTGAATCATTCTAGGTTGCATCGCTGAATTATTCTTAGTACCATCGCTGAATTATTCTTGGTACCATCGCTGAATTATGCTAGATACTGTCGCTGAATTCCTCTACTTGTGGTCCCTGAAATATATTTTATAGCATCACTTAATTGTTTTTGGTAAGATCGCTGAAATCAAGGTTGTTAAGATCGGGATCCTACATAGGATCGTTTTTCTCTTTGCAAGATCGGGATCGTAGGATCGAATCGGGATCCTAAGATCCTATGAAATTGTATAAAAAAATATATATATATATATATTTATATATACATATTATCATTTCATTCATATCTGTTCAAATATTTTTTTTTTGAGATACAAAGAGCAACTTTTTATTCCTACTGCTCGAAAAAAAACAACAAAACCTGATTACAAACCAAGCACCAGTCCTCAAGAAACATTCAGTAGCCGACCTCGACCTACAACAGTTGGTTTCTCGCTTACAATTGGCAAGTATGGACCAGATACTTGTGTGGCTGTTGCCAACTCCTCTGGATTTGAATCACAATACCTGTTAAAATCCAAAACAAATTGAACATCCACATTTCCTAAACAAAGTCATACATAGACAGCTTCAATTCAAGTCTCAATAAATAAACACACAAACATAACCATATTATTCACTAAACACATTACACAAACACAGCATGGCAATTCATATGTCAAATGATACATCAACATTGTTTCCATCTTCCAAATCAATATCTAAATCTTCTCCCAAACCTCCTCCACCTACAAAGATGCAAAAAAATAAAAAAAAAATTACAAAGAATTGTACTCAAATATCATTTGCATTTATATGAAATGAAACTAATATCAAATTAGATGCCATAATTTAACAAAGTAAATTACTAACCAAATTGTTCATTGACAGCTCTTACAAGAAAATCATCATCTCCGCAACCATCATTCTCTTGATAAAAATTGTTGGCCCAATCTTCATTTGTTTGTGTGTGTAAAGATTCTTCCTCAGTTATCCATTCATCATCTGAGCCAACATTATCAAAATTCAGTGCATCAAGTTGCTCCATTTCAGCTGCCGTCTCTTGTAACTTCTTTTTTTGACGTCCACTTAACTTCAGATTATACATCACATAAACAAGATCATTCATTTTTTGTTGATGAAGACGGTTTCTTCTTTTAGAATGTACCTACAAAATAAATATAAACAAATAGTTCATAATTAATAAAGTTTATGAAGAAATATTAAGGTAATATATTATAAATTGTGTAGATTGAAATTAAGATAATATAAAGATGAAAACTGAATTACCATTTCAAAAGCACTCCAATTCCTCTCACAACCCGAGGATGAACATGTCAAGCTCAAAACCCGCATAGCAAACTTTTTCAGTTCGGGTGTTTCATCTCCATAGGAATCCCACCAATCTACTGGAGATTTTACATCCCTAGTTCGTTTAGCTACTTCAAGACCAAAGAGCCCTCTTGAATTCTTGAATTGATCAAATTGACAATCAATCTCTGCTGCTAGATTGGGATCACCACACAATCTTTCAAGACACACATATAATCCTGCTTTGATAAATCCAGAATCACCTTGAAAATCAGTATGATATTGCATCCTTGGGTTAAGATAATATCCTGCCACATGAAGAGGCCTATATAGCTGGTTTTGCCATCTTTCATCAATGATATTAAAAACAGGTTGGTACCTAAAATACAAATATAAAGTATAGTTAAATAAAATAGAATGAGATAAGAGCTTTAAGGTTATACTAAAATTTATGTGAAAGTAAAATTGATGCTTGATATTTAAAATCAACTTTAAAATTTAAATAAATACCTTGCTTGAACATTCTTGAAGTTATCTTTAATCTCTTTCTTTGCATTGATCATGGCATTATAAATGAAACCCATAGCAGGTTGAGAATCTGAATCTACCATTCGAAGAACCTTTATCAATGGTACGGCAGCCTTAAGACACGATGCAACTGACCCCCAAAATCCTAAATTGTCCAAAACTATTGCCTCAACATTCTTTCCTGCCTCAGATTTTGCATAGTTGCTACTCACCCATTTTTCAGATGCAAACATTGAGATCAATGCACCCTTTTGCTCATGTAAACGAGCAAGAGTAAGATAAGATGTGGCAAACCTTGTTGCCCCTGGCCTAAGTAGTTCTTTTCCCTTTGTAAATTCTTTCAACAAGCAAATAAGTCGTGTCCTGTTGTAGATGAAACTTGTGATTTTTCTTCCTCTTGATATGGTCTCTTTATGCTCCTCAATTTTCTTTTCAAAGTCCTCCAAAATCAAGTCAAGGCAGTGTGCTGCACAAGGTGTCCAAAATAATTTTTTTCGTTTTACCATTAACATCTCACCAGCAGCTTTATAATTTGCAGCATTGTCTGTGACCACCTGAACAATATTTTCTTCACCAACCTTTTCAACAAAATCATCTAACATTTCAAAGACCTTTTCTTTTGTCTTTATAATGTCAGATGTGTCTATTGATGCTAAGAAAATAGTACCTCTAGGACTGTTCACAAGAAAATTACAAATTGACCTATTCTTCTTGTCTGTCCAGCCATCACTCATCAATGTGCACCCAGTTCTTTTCCATTCATTTTTATAGTCTTCAAGTAGAGATCGAGTGTAATCCAATTCTTTCTTCAAGAAAGTAACTCTAATTTCATGATAAGAAGGTGGATCAAGCCCTCTCCCAAATTCACCAATCATTTGAACCATCTTGCCAAACTCCGGATTATTTACACAATTAAATGATAAAGCACTTGTGTAAAAAAACCGACAAATTTGTTGGCAAACCTTCTCTCGCTCATCCTTTTTCCAAGCAGAATTTAAAGTGCTTTGACTCTTTCCCTTTTTTGTGACAAAACTTTCCAAAGTTCTTCCTCTATCATTCCTTTCAAACTCTTCTTCAACTTCGTCAATTGATAGCATGCCTCTCCTTTTCTTTGAAGATAAATCATTCTCTTCCAACAATCTTAGGATTTTAATCTTGACATCTTCTGGAACCTTTGAGCAAGGGCCTACATTGCTGCTTGTCCGAGCTAAATGGTGTTTAAATCTGAAGATACCACCAGTACACACTACACCACAATATTTGCACTTTACTTTTCTACCACCCAAATCTTCGCCATGTTCCCAACCTGGATCAGTCCTGGACCCAAGTGCATTTTTTCTTAATGTTTTCTTCTTCTCCGATGAAGATGGTATAGAAGTAGATGAAGGTGCAGAAACGGATGCTGAACTACTAGCCATCTATAAAATATAAAGAATAAATAAAATAAAAATAAAGTTAGATTGTTAAAAAACAAACCAAAATCATAAATCTACATAGTTCTATACCAATAAAAGAAGTCAGGGAAGAATGATCATCAATAGCAAAACACTACATTAATGTTCTAACAAATTATCATTGGCAGCAAAACACTAGAATGATGAGCAGCAGAAATGACAATATTATATGAAATCAAGATAACCCTAAAGCTCTGACTATGTATGTAATATGTCTAACTCTATCTAATCTGTCACTACACCTCTCTGTTCATGGAAGTATCAAACACAATTTAAGAATAGATGTAAAATAAAAAGTAATAATAATCCCAATTTTAATAAATCCCCAAATTATTACAGCAAAGAGAAACTAAAGTTCCCCATTTCACATTACAGCCGAACTGGAAACTAATAAGAAACAAAATTCAAGCTATGCATGATCTCAATCTCAAATTCTCAACATTTTAAACAATAATCTCAAATTCTCAACATTCTAATCAATAGTCTGATAGGCAAATTTATAAATTAAAAGCATAGTATCTGTAATTGAAATTTTAGAGGCAGAAGGTTGGGAAAAGATGAAGGGGAGGCAGCGGCTTGAGGAGAAGCAGAAGACAGGTTACAGGGAGAAGAAGATGATTACCTGAAAATGAAATGCATAAGTCTTGAGGAAGAACGACAAGAAGGATGACGACGAAGGCAGGAAGCGGACGGGAATGCGAGGAGGAAGGGGACGCGAGAGCAGAGGGATGCAAATATGCACCAGCGAAGGGATGGCAGGACGCCGCCGGACGGCCGGATCGCCGGAGGTCGAGAGGGCAGTCTCGCCCCAAACCCTAGATCTGGATTTTTCAAGTGAGAAATGAGAATTGAAGTGCGTAGTCAGTGACAGTAGTCTTTCACTCTCTCTCAGTCTGTGGGTAGGATCGGATCGGCTCCCGATCTTACGATCTTAACTGCGATCCTACCGATTCCAGCGCGATCTCACCACATATCCGATCCCATAGCGATCCGGCTCGTTTTGTAAAGGTGGGATCGTAGGATCGTGCGATCCTACGATCAGGATCGCGATTTTAATAACCTTGGCTGAAATGATCTATTAATAAATTTGATACGTATCTTTGATCATAGAAAGATATTATTTGAAATATTAGATATGGATTACCAAATATTTGATATGATTTGCCAAATAATAAATATGATAACATACTAAATATAGAGTTACCAAATATTAGATATGATAACATGTCTAAAATACTTGTTGTATCGCTGAAATGCATTGTTTTTAAAATGAACTATTATTGTGTTATGACAATTATACCCTTTATCATTTACAACCCTTGGATTTTAAACGGACGCTTCAGATCGCTGCCTTGATGTGCTGCGGGATTTGTTGATTGCACCCTAACTGGACCCATAATTAACATCTTCAATTTTTTTTTTCCAAAGATATAATAGAGAAATATCCATCGGTCTATAATTTTCCAAAAGTCACATATGATATATAAGAATAATAATTATTAAAATAGAAACAAATTATTTGAGTGGTTTCCATTGCAATGGATATGGGATGATAACTTGGCCTAGTGGTCAAGTCTCTGAATTCGAACCTTATTCTTGGGAGTTAGATTCCCCACCTGACACTCTATCCTCTCCATTTCTAATTTGTATGGATTGGCTCGCACACACCTTTGCCGACACTCAAGTATCAATGTTTACCAAAAAAAATTGCATTAAAATATAATTTTCCTTTTGTCATTGACTACATAAATCATTTTGTTCTAAAATCTAAACATATCCGAATTTGTGTTAATTCTTGCAAAAATATGTGTTAATAAAGAAAATTAAAGGCTGTGAAGAAAACCAATTAACTAAAACTGGAAAAGAAAGATCCCCTGTGTGACGAAGATCGCCAATGATGCCTTTGGGTTACTGTTTTGTCGTAGTTAATTAGTTCGGTTTGGTGTTTGCTTATTTGTTGATTTTCTTCTTGTTTTTTTCTTCTTTGTTTCGCCAGCTTTTCAAGCTTGTCATAAAAAAATAAAATTTAAAAAAAAAAAAGAAAAAAAAACTGGAAAAATAATATTTTTGGAGGTCTCGGACCGTAAAATGTTTGGACAATAATTGAAAAATGGGACCGTAAAAGGTTAGTTTCAATTTTAATCTCGACAAGCAAATATTTCTTGATAAATTGCACGTGTTGTTGGACTATGATATATTAGTCGGAATAGTTAAATAGTCTGGTTACAGTACAATCCCTTCAAAAGCCTTTAGGTGCAGACATTATAAAAGAGGAATCTCGCATCACAAAACGCATCTCTGAGCATCACATTTTTGGCATCCACACAACACATATTTCCCAACACACAAAATACATCATTTCATATATCACACAACATAACTCCCACGTCACACACATGTGTAGCCACCTGCACAATAACCCTTCCATAATTAAAAGGTCAAATTAAATATTTTAGACATCCACATTAATTCGGCTCTGGCCAACAACGAAAATTAAACATTTTGAATATGAAAATTTTGTCGTAGATGCCCTCAATCATGCAATGTATTGAGCTTACGGCAATAGGTTTTTCATCTCCCTTAATTACCCTAAAAAATCTATGTATTATGTAGTTATTTTAATAACTTCAATTTTTTAAAATATGTGAGTTATTTTTATTGTTATGTTATTATTAGGTGTATACATTTTATTTATAAATTTTAATATGTAACTTTTTTCCATATATTAAAACGTAGTTCCCATAGGTGTATTTAGGTAGAGACAGGTGGTGGTACATGACATCACTCAAATTGATAAAATTGCTAGTTTAAATTCATTTTATATATAATATATATATATATTTAAGTTGATTTAAGATCCTGTTTGTTTTTGACTTATTCTTCTACTTTTGACTTGCTTCACCCAAAAGTCATTTTAATTTTTTTTTATAGCAACTCAATTTTGTGATGACACCACTATTATCTATTTTAACTAGTTTATACAGATACACATTTAAAACTTAAAAGTCTCCGGTTTTTTCCCTTTTTGGTTTGCATTTTGACACCACTTTTTGCTGAAATATTTATTTTTGTTGATTTTTAAAATTTTAAGTGTTCGTTTGAACATTTGTAAATGGAAATTAAGGGAAAAGTTATATTTGCACTTTTTTAAGAGGTAGGTTTGAAATTATTTTTAGAAGAAGAAATTGGAATAAAAGTTAAATTACAAAAATATCCCAAAAATGTCTAAAATTACACCTTATTTTCAATATAATAAGAATTACTAATTATATTATTACTTTATTATATAAAAATGTTAATTACAAAAATGATTTGTATTTTATAAATAAAAAATAAATATTTTAAATACTACACAATTTTTATATTTAAAAGATGTATAAATAAATAGAGATAAAATGAATTGTAAACTAAATACCTTACAAGATACTCCCTCTGTCCCACTTGAAATGTCTCATTTCATTTCTGCACACAATCTAATGCACTTTTTAATCGTTAATATCTCAAAATATATACAACTAAAAATTATTTAAAATATATATATTCTAAAACTATACGATTAGCCGAATCTAACAAGACCAAACTCGACTATTTTTTTCAAATATATAATTATAATAATATTGAGTCAAAGTTGAACAATGAACAGTGTCAAAAAATCAAATGGAACAATTCAACTGGGACAGAGGGAGTATATATCATTTTTTATAATTTTTAATAATATGAAAATTATTATGCATAAAGTGTATTTAAAAATATTTTTACTAAGAAATACTCCCTACGTTCCAATATATTTGTCTTGTTTGACTTTTTAGCATTGTTCATTATTTAACTTTGACTCAACATTATTTCTTTTTTTAAAAAAAATAAAATAATGTTGAGTCAACATTATTTCAAGTATATATTTGAAAAAAAAAAAGTCGAGTTGGGTCTTGTTAAAATCGTAAAATCATGTAATTTTTGAATATATATATATTTTCTATAATTTTTTGTTGTACATATTTTGAGATATTGATAATTAAAAATGTATAATGGATTATGTGTAAAAATAAAACAAGACAGATTAAATGACACGGATGGAGTATTACTTTTAATGATATCAATCCAAACCTTTATTTATGATGATTTTGCTTGTCACTTTCCATATGTCTTGTAAATTTAAGCTTAATCAAGAAGGTCTTTAATGTACAATGGAATTCAAACAAAAATTAAAATTCAATATAAGACAACTTGATTGGCACCTTTACAATCAATCATATGGAATCCAAAAAGGAAGGAAAAGTCCCGAAGAAAAGGAAAGTGACAGGGGCTTGCCATGTTACACCCTTTTCCCATATTTTTGTAAATTTTGATATTAATGTTTATGAGAATGTTTATGGTACTACCAATGTGAATGGTAGTACATTAAGATAAATCATCTCAACCATACAAAAAAATCTAATGGCTATAAAATAAAAAGGGTAGAATTGTCAAACATAAATAATCATATCTTTACTAATAAAATTCATTCACAAAATCAATTTAGTGATTTCTATCATTAAATAAAGATCATATAAAAATTTGTACAAGTTAGCTCTCTTTTGACACAATTCATCGCATAATAATAGAGACAATATCTTTAGTCATCTCTTTCACTCGTCAGTTTTTCATTCATCATAATTTTCTATTTGTCTATTTTGAATTTCTAAAATATAATAGAATATTTAGATTCCTTGCATCGAATAGATAGACTTTTATATAAAAAAAACATCAAAATCCGAGCTCATTTGAGAAAGTTAGAGCCATTTGAAGTTTGTCATATAAATTTTGTTGTATAGACTATATCGTTGAAATGCATAAGCTATGTTGTTGAATTGTAAAGTTTCCGTCACTTAATTGTAAAGGCTCCGTCGCTGAATTACATAGCCACCGTCGCTGAAAATGTAAAGGCCGTGTTTCTGAAAATCGTAATGAACTTTAAATGACTCTAACTTTCTCAAACGAACTCGGATTTGACGTTCTTTATATGAAAATTTACCTACTCAATGTAAGGAATCTAAATTTCCCATCAAATTTTGGAAATTTCAAATAGATAAATACCAGATTTTCAAAAAAAAAAGATATCTTATGCTCATTGTTTTGAAAATATGATATTTATATGTTTATACTTTCTAAAATCTTATAGGATATTTAAATTCCTTGCATTGAGTAGATAGATTTTCATATAAAGAACGTCCAAATCTGAAGTCATTTGAGAAAGTTAGAGTCATTTGAAGTTTGTCACATAAACTTTGTTGTATACATCGCTGAAATGCATAGGCTATGTCGCTAAATTGTAACACCTCCGTCGCTGAATTGTAAAGCCTCCTTCGCTGAATTGTAAAGCCTCTGTCGCTGAATTACATAGCCATCGTCGCTGAAATATAAAGGCTGTGTTTCTGAAAATCGCGATGAACTTCAAATAGCTCTAACTTTATCAAAAGAACTCGGATTTTGACATTCTTTATATAAAAATCTACCTACTCGATCCAAGAAATCTAATTTACTATCAAAATTTCGAAATTACAAATGAATAAATACCGGATTTTCAAAGGAAATGATATCTTCTTCTTGTTATTTTGAAAATATGATATTTCTTTGTTTAGACTTTCTAAAATCTGATAGGATATTTAAATTCCTTGTGTTGAGTAGATAGATTTTCATATAAAGAACGTCAAAATCCGAGCTCATTTGAAAAAATTAGAGCTATTTGAAGTTTGTTATAAAAACTATGTTGTATAGGCTATGTCGCTGAAATGCATACTCTATGTCGCTGAATTATAAAGCTCCCGTCACTGAATTGCAAAGCCACCGTCGCTGAAAAGTAAATGCTACGTTTCTGAAAATCGCAATGAACTTAAAATGACTCTAACTTTATCAAACGAACTCGGAGTTTGACGTAATTTATATGAAAATCTATCTACTCGATACAAATAATCTAAATAAACTATCAAATTTTAGAAATTCCAAAAAGAAAAAGTAGATTATGAGGGAGAGAGAAGTACGAGCATGAGAATTGAGAAAAATGAATAGAGATCATTTAGATCTTATTGAAATTACAATAATACCATTTGTATTAATCTTAGCCATTGATTTCAACATTTCATCAACGGCTTGGATGTGCCACAGTACATCAAGAGACATGGGTCTCCGCACTCTAACCAAAGCCAATATTTATTCCCTCTATTTTTTTTAATTGTTGTAACATTTGGAAATTTGGTTCTATTCATACTTTGACTTAAAGTTTTATCATAGTTATACAAATTTAAATATAGCTAAGTGAGATTTTGTTAGATTCATCTCGTCGAGTAGTTTTTAAATATCGAACTTTTAAAATTTTCACTTGTACCGAACTTGAGTTGTTAATTGTTTAAAATGTGCATTGTACTACGTGCATTGTGGGTCTGTTGCAATTTATAGAAAACGAAGAGAGTGCATACCATCAATATTTTTTATTTTTATTTTTTTGCTGAACATTCGAGAAGATGTGGTAGAAGCTCATGCTACACAAATTACAAATAGATAAAGAGGATGGATAGGGGGCCAGGTGGGGAATCGAACCCCCAACCTAGAGGTTGGAAGTCAGGGGACTTGATCACTAGGCTAAGTCCACATCCCCTCATACCATCAATGTGATTGTTTGGAAATTAGTAGTTAGTTATTAATCCCTCCGTCCCATATTTATCTTCTTCGACACTGTAGATACGGAGTTTAAGAAAGTTGTATTTTATTATTTTCATGTGTACTTTTTGAGGGGTAAATTTGTCTCTTTTTGTCTTGTAGTGCAATTGTTAGTAAAATTAAGGATTGGTTTTTCTGTAAATATATGGACATGTAGGGACATTTTAGTAAAAAAAATTCCCTTTTTGGGGTAGGAAGATAAATGTGGGACGTCAAAAAACGGAAAGTAAGAAGATAAATATGGGACGGGGGTAGTTGATTACGTGAATAATAAATTAGTCAAAATTAGTTGTTTGACAATTTCGAAGCTGAATTTTTGCCTACAATAAGCTGAAATCCAAAATATTGTTATTTGTTGCAGTTTCAAAAAGAACTAATTTTTGGGGTTGGGGACTCCTCTTACCCTAGTGGTAAGTCCCCGACTCCCAATCCATTGGTTGGGGTTTGAATCCCCACCCAACCCCATATTCCTTCCCTTTGTTCCTTTTGTAATTTGTATGGTATGGCTCCCACCACCCATTTCTCGGATCTTTAATGGCTCCTCCAAAAAAAATTTGATTTGACACTGTTTTAAGTTATTTTGTCACTTTAAAAAAGCTATTTTGAATTCCAGCACACCCTAGATTGAAATCATAGTTATGCCACTGCTCACACTGTCTCACAATTTAGCTGATTTGATTTAGCCATTTTGCCAAAAGGCCAGTATTGTATACTACTACAAATGATCTTTTTTTCCCCTTTATTTTGGGTTTTGAATGTGAATAAAAGGAAACTTGCAAGAGCTTCCAATATTCTATCACTTTGCAATAATTCCATATAATAACTTATTTTTCTTTTTCCATCACTCAACAAATGGATAACGGTGACTCGGAGGGGTAGAACGTCTATCCTTATAATAGCGTTGGGAGGGGATTGATAGTTAGTGATTGATGCCAAATTTGTATTTTAAAAAACACATACACAAATGATACATACCAAAAACAAGCTTGAGTGATTATTTATCAGGTATAGGGCTGGACAAATTCGCCGAAAACTCGGTATACCGATTGTATCATACCGAAAAATATCGAAAATGCCGAATTTGGTGGTATACCGAAATTTTTGGTACGGTATATCGCTGTGCCGAATTTTTTTGGTATGGTATCGGTATCAAAATATAAGAGATTCGGTATACCGAAAATACCGAAATACCGATATAATATATATAAATATGTTATAAAATATATATACAATTACATATTTTGAAAATAAAAAAATATATATTACATTACATATTTACTACTAAACTCAAAAAAAAAAAAATTCTAGTTAAGGCCCAAGCCTAATTTCAAATAACCTCAAATTAAATTTGTATTTTTTATTAAGAAAACCCTAATTTAAAATTCAACTCAAGGCCTCACGGTCACCGCCAAACTGCCAAAGTTTCTACTCCAGTTCCAAGTACTCCTCAGTCCTCAATGTCACACGATATCAAGTTAATTTAAAACACTATTGATATTTTTTTATTTTATCTGAATTACATTATTTTCGAAATTATTTTGTTTGCAATTAATTAAAACTATTATATGAAATTTTTTGTTCGTTGTCATAAATAATTTTATATTGGTATATCGATAATACCGAACTTTTATGCCGAATGTTTCGGTATACCGAATTTATGGTATGGTAATGGTATTCATTTTTCATATACCGATATTCACGGTATGGTAACGATATGAGTGAATTTTTTCGGTATGCCGTGCCGGTCCAACCCTAATTAGGTATTACCTTTGGTAATTAGGGTTTCTTTGTTTGGACTTCTAGGAAACTAAGAATTTTAGAAGAAGGGAGAAACTAAATCATATATAGGCCTGTTTGTTTTGACTTTTGAAAGGAAAAAAAAAAAAGTAATGGTTATGGTACTACCAATTTGAATAGTAGTACATCAAGACAAATCATCTCAACCATACAAAAATATCCAATGACTATAAAATAAAAGGGGTAGAATTGTCAAACATAAATAATTTATCTTTAGTAATAAAATCATTCACAAAATCAATTTAGTGATTTCTATCCTTAAATAAAGATCATATAAAAAATTTGCATAAGTTAGCTCTCTTTTGACACAATTCATGGCATAATAATAAAGAAATTATCTTTGTTCATCTCTTTCACTCGTCAGTCTTTCATTCCTCTTAATTTGCTATTTTTCTATTTTGAATTTCTAAAATATGATAGGATATTTAGATTCCTTGCATCAAGTAGATAAATTTTCATATAAAGAACGTCCAAATCCGAGCTCATTTGAGAAAGTTAGAGCCATTTGAAGTTTGTAATATAAATTTGTTCTATATACTACGTTGTTGAAATGCATAGACTATGTCGCTGAATTGTAATGTCACCATCGCTGAAATGTAAAGACTGTGTTTTTGAAAATCGTAATGCACTTCAAATGGCTCTAACTTTCTCAAACGAACTCGGATTTTGACGTTCTTTATATGAAAATCTACCTACTCGATGCAATAAATCTAAATTTCTCATCAAATTTTGGAAATTACAAATAGATAAATACCAGATTTTCAAAATAAAAGATATCTTATGCTCGTTGTTTTGAAAATACGATATTTATATGTTTAAACTTTCTAAAATCTGAGAGGATATTTAAATTCCTCGCATTGAATAGATAAATTTTCATATAAAGAACGTCCAAATTGGAGGTCATTTGAGAAAGTTAGAGCCATTTGAAGTTTGTCACATAAATTTTGTTGTAGTGGCTACGTCGCTGAAATGCATAGGATATATCGCTAAATTATAACGCCTCTGTCGCTGAATTGTAAAGCCTCCATCGCTAAATTGTAAAGCCCCAGTCGCTGAATTACATAGCCACCGTCGCTGAAATGTAAAGGCTGTGTTTCTGAAAATCGCAATGAACTTCAAATGACTCTAACTTTGTCAAATAAACTCCGATTTTCACATTCTTTATATGAAAATCTATCTACTCGATGCAAGAAATTTAAATCTCCTATCAAATTTTTGAAATTACAAATTGATAAATACCATATTTTCAAAGGAAATGATATCTTATTCTCGTTATTTTAAAAATATGATATTTATTTGGTTAGACTTTCTAAATTTTGGTAGGATATTTAAATTTCTTGTGTTGAGTATATAGATTTTTATATAAAGAACGTCCAAATCCGAGCTCATTTGAAAAAGTTAGAGCTATTTGAAGTTTGTCATAAAACCTATGTTGTATAGGCTATGTCGCTGAAATACATACTCTATGTCGCTAAATTGTAAAGCTCCCGATGCTGAATTGCAAAGCCACCGTCGCTGAAATGTAAATGCTACGTTTTTTAAAATCGCAATTAACTTCAAATGACTCTAACTTTCTCAAACGAACTCGGATTTTGACGTTTTTTATATGAAAATTTACCTACTCGATACAAGTAATCTAAATTTCCTATCAAATTATAGAAATTCCAAAAAGAAAAAGTAGATTATGAGGGAGAGAGAAGTATGAGCATGAGAATTGAGAAAAATGAATATAGATTATTTGGATATTATTGAAATTACAATAGTACCATTTGTATTAATCTTAGCCATTGATTTCAATATTTCATCAATGGCTTGGATGTGTCACAGTACATCAAGAGACATGGGTCTCCGCACCCTAACCAAAGCCGAAAAAAAATGAGAAGTCAATAGAAAAAAGGAGAATGAGAGAATGAGAATTCAAAAGCAAAAGCAGCTCAAATAATTGTTTGGATGAAATATTATTAAAGTTGTTTTTCAACGGAAACATGTTTGGATGAATTGTACGTAAAATGACTTTTGATATATTAAAATTACTAAAATAGACATAAATATTGTAAGGATATTTACAATATATTTTATTTCCTTTGTAAATAAATAGGGATATATTTGTATTTTTATTCCTAAAATGACTTCTCATTTTTTTTTTTAAAGTAACCCCTACCTACTATGAAAAAAAGTTTTGCTTCTCCTTTTTCTTTTTTAAAAAAGTCCAAACAAACTGCTAAAAAAACTTCAAAATGACTTTTGGGTGAAGCAAAAGTCAAAAGGATCGGAGGAAAATTAAGCCAAAACAAACAAGCTCATAGACTTGCTTCTAAAAAAAATTAAATATCCCTTTTAGAGTTGCTTTTCATTTCCCAAATGATCATCCGAATGTTTTGGCTTTTGAAAAAAGGAGAAGTCAGTAGTAAAAGGAGAATGAAAGAGGAGAATTCAAAAGCAAAAGTAGCTCAAATAATTGTTTGGATTGATATTATTAAAGTTGTTTTTCAACGGAAACATATTTGAATGAAATGTACGTAGAAGGACTTTTGATGTATTAAAATTACTAAAATAGGGGTCGGTTTCGGTGCAGGCCAGCTGTAGGTGCTTGCACATTCAAAAGTGATGGGTATGCGTATATGAAGTGATGTGTGAGTATAAAAAAGTGTTGGATGAATGTTATGAACCAAAAACTAATTAACAAACAACCTACCGTCTATACATTATTTTATGATGCTTATACATCACTTTACAAAGGGCTACACATCATTTCTAGTGTTGTCTGCACCTGCTGGCAATTGTTATGCTATTACAGATACCGGATTGACTAAAATGGAATAAATATTGTAAGGATATTTACAATATGGTTTATTTCCTTTTTAAATGGGGATATTTTTGTAATTTTTTTTCCAAAATGACTTCTCCATTTAAAAAAAGTAACACCCTACCTACTTTGAAAAAAAAAATTGAATTTTAACTTTTGCTTCTCCTTTTTCTTTTAAAGAAAGTCAAAACAAACAATTAAAAAAATTCAAAATGACTTTTGGGTGAAGCAAAAATCAAAAAGAGAAAAAATAAGCCAAAACAAACAGGCCCTTAATCAGTTAAGTAAGGTATTGGATTTGATCATTTGCAAATACATAAACTCATGTTTTGAAAGAGGTTTTCTTAAATCGACGACAAGTGCATTAATGTTACGCTTTAAGCCCCAGATTTGGCTGAAAAATCCCTTTGGCTCACCCAAAACAAAACAAATTAAATGAGGACAAACGGATTTTCAAGAAATAGTTGAATGCAAGTATGCAACACAAAGGGATTTCCAAGAATACTACCTCTGTCCTCCGTCTTACCTTCCACTACATCTCAGTTCATGCACGAATGAACAATAGAAAGAAGATCTTGGAGCTATGTTATATATGGAGTAGTAATTAACAGTAATATGTAGCCTTCAAATTCTCCTATTCAAATATTGAAGATTTTAACACCGCAAGCAACTCAATCAACATATAATAATGCATCAACAAAATGCAAAATCATGGTTTGAGATCCATTATACTTCTTAGTCAGGCTAACATCTGTTCTTCAGTTTCCAACAATGTTTTCTCAGCATTGTCCGGATCAACCAGTCTGCGTGACTCTTCCCACAATTTGGTCTCGATCCCAAGTTTCCGGAGCTCCAGCAGAGCTCGTTCAACTGTAATAATAGAGACATATGAACATTGATGATACTCGTCAACTAGAATATTATATACTCCATTATGTTTGGGTGGGGATTTAAAATCCAAAATCATTCCCTATTGTTTGGATTAATGGAAGGGTTTATTAATTAATGGATTTAAAATCCCCTTCTATAATTTTTAACTAATTTAGGGTGAATCTCAAATCCTTACTAGAATTATTCATTTCAAATACTTTCTTAAATCCAAATCCTTCCGTCTAATGATGATGGTTATGAATGAATTTGTTTTGTGGTCTTTGGAATTACTTGATGCACAAAAAAATATGAATTGGCTCCAAATTAACATTCACTATTTGGGCAACAAGGGACCACGCATGTGGGGTTCATTTATATGTAGATAAGATGAAGAAAAGTATGTCAGATGCAGAGGAGATTGGGATAATGAAACAAAGTGCTGATTAGATACTTAGAGATGAATTGAAGCTCCCTAGTTCAAAGAAGCTTAGTGTAAAACATGTGAAGGAACAACAGTCCAGAACCACCAAAAATATGAAAGTCTAATGTCACAATATATCATCACTTAAAATATTAGTACTGCATTCTAACGAAGATTTAGAGAAGTGTTTAGCATAAGAGTTTAAGGAGTATTAATTATTTTGTAAATGAGTACATATATATCAAGACTTTCTAAAAGATAAATAAACTCTTCTAAAAGGCTCCTTAAAATATAGTTTATCAAACCCAACCTCTTTTCTTTAACTACTTTAAGCTCTTTATTGAAAACCACATATACCATTAAATTTCAAATGTTTTTTATAGTTATATCAATATAAAATCTTGGAATTTTTTTAAATATTTTTCTATACTACATAAGATCTGAAATTTCTGTAATTTTTTTAGATTTCTTTTTAGCCGACGCTTGTGCGTCACGTTCACCCAAAAAAAGATCTGAAATTTCAAAATATTAAATAGTTTGTATGTCTCATTATCTTATTTATTTAAATAAGTAAATAAATTATTTTTAATAATAAAACACTGTTATTAGACACATAAGGTTATACAGTATAAACTATTCTTCAAAAGCTAACCCAAACACCCACGTCATCTGTGTGCTTAACACATTTCATTCTCAAAATAAAATGAATTACAACATCCCTAAAGATAAAACATTTAGTGATAATGTGATATGATTTGTAATGGCAAATTCTTTCATTGCTGAAGTCTAGACAACTAATCATTTATTGTACTCCTAATGTTCATAATATAAGACTTGCTTCTGACACCATATGAAAACAAAAATGTGCAGCCCAAATAATATTTCTTTTGTCAAGCTTGGCATAAAGAAAGTAGTTGTTCAAAAACGATTAGCAATCAAAATTCAATGCAAAAACTCTAGTTTAGTCAAACTTTGATACCATATCGAATAATTGATAACTATCTCATGTAAATGACCAGATGAAACAAAAGTACCGAATCCATGCATGCTCAATTTTAGTTTAATTGTTCCAACAGCCCCCTCTCTTCTGTGTGTAGGTTCATTATTTTGAATTTTATGAAGTAATAGAGATGAGAGACCCAAACCTAATATATTTCAACTCCTTTTAATACTTATGATGTCAAAGAGGAGAAACATGCAATGTGTTTGGCTATGCTAATATCTTCATTCAATGAAGCTAATTCAATCTCCCTTGTAGATGACTAGGAGTGCAACAAGGATTGGAGAGAGAGAGAGAGAGAGAGAGAGAGAGAGAGAGAGGGTAAATGGAGTATACCGTCAACTGCTTCATGTGAATTTGGTGGTTTATTCCCTTGTTTCATCCAATACTCCACACGTTCATCGGCGATGTCTGGTTCCAAGCCCAGATTTTTTGTCCGTCTCCACAAATACATTACCAGAGCCTTAAAGGATAATGATAATCAACATAGTTTCTTCATCAAACCACAATAATCAATTGAATTGAGTGAAGCAACGTTTTGTAATAAAAACAATGTACTTAAAAGTTAAAACAGGCTAAGATGAAGCATCACAGCAGGTAAAATGCAACAGGCTGTAGGCAACAAGTGTATAGCATAAATAGATATGCTGGAGATTTGACTTACCTGTTTACAAAAAACATCTTCAGCCTCTTCTTGACTCAGTTCTGAAACAGAGTGCAATTGCCTTAATCTAGATCCACAAATTACCAAAACTGTATAGCATAAATAGATATGGTCCAGGACATACCAAATGCTTCAGAATAATCACAGCCATCACTTGGAAGCTTCAAGTCATCTACAGTGATGAATTTATGAGAGTGACATCAGAGAATCAAATTGATATTCAAAAGTTATAGCTGACAAATTATTGTATGGCACTTAGATCAAAACAACATGTTAATCTGTAATGCTTTAGAAAAAAGTTCATAACATTCTTGCCAAAATATCGGCACTAAGTTTTTTACATAAAGGTTTCATTCAAGTACAAATCAACATCATTACTCATGCTTACATGAAGCGCTTCATGATTGGAGCTCAATCTGCAGGAATTGCTCTCTACCAACTTTACCCTACTGTTTCAATAAATGAAATTGTTTCAAGAATAAATAAATAACTTGGCATGGCCGCATGGATCTCTCGTAGAAGGCCACATGACTGTGAAGAATATGCTAGTGTTGTTTTGTTTTGTCAATTATTTGAAGTCATATATGAAACAACAATAGTGTTGCAATTACAAAGGCACCATATATCATCTAAACATTGCATACAAGTACAAGAAAAATAAGCTTTCACAAGTGAATGAACTCACACCTGCCGCATTATTTTTTACCATACTTTTGCAACGTTTTTGAGCCATTGATACTGCTATTGCCTCTTCCACCTTTATAAAAAGGGGGAAAAATTAATAATTGAGTATTGAGATGTTAAAAAAATGAAACAATAGTATATAATATCAGAAAAGTGTAATAGTCATCAGATCTTTGTGATGGAAATTGTTCACAAAATAGACACAACAGGTTTCAGCACAGTCATTTAGGATGCATGCTGAAATTGCAGGACAATAATAGAGAGGTGAACCTTCAGCAAATTCAATTCCCTAAGACCTTTTTCAACCAAAAGCATGTGTTCAACATTGGCCCTTCTTGGAATTTTGTCCTTGTCCTCTAGAAGTTTCTCCCTTTCGTCCAAATCACTGACTGTAAATCAACAGAAATTAATGAATAAATAGAAGCAGCTTAGTGTAGCTCCAAAAAGAAACTAAACGGTGAAGCATGATGAATCTTTTCTTTTTTTTCTAATTTACGGAGAAATCTTCAAGATGTTATAGGTATTACTTCTATTTACGAAACTGGATCGACTAAGCATCACACTCTCTTTATAACCAAAAATAAATAAAAATATTGGCCCAGAGGGGCAAAGTCAAGGATGTGTTATTATGGAGACAGACTTATTACCATTGGACAATGTTGGAAGCCAATAAGACTTCGGATACATGTTGGGAAATCCAATAATCTCATTCAAACACACTAGAGAAAAGTGAATCTCACATGAATTTTGGTCTTTTGCTTTACGTCCTGCAGCCAATATAACTTCAACAGGATGTGAAGCAGAAGCTGACCAATATTCATGTCTTGCTTCAGCTATATCAGCATGGATACCTGCAAATATTGAAATGAATAATATCTCTGCAGTTACTATTCGAGAATTTCTTGCATTCCTATCACAAAGCCCTGTTTTAAAAGCTGAAATAGTGGGAGTTTTTTTTGTGTTTTTTCTTGGGGGGTGGGGGGGGGGGGGGTGGTGGGGAGGTGGGGTGGGGTGGGAGGTTGGTAGCTCTTTAAAGTAGCAAAAGATTGACAGGAGATACTAATGACACTAATAATGGTAAAGGGCTACTTCATCCACGTATTGTATATTTCACATCATGAACGGGCCTATGAAAAGCAATTCTGCATTTATTTGGCATGACAGAAAATTGTCATCTAGTAAGCAGTTGCTTGGTTAGATTTCAAATAATACACAATTATAGTAATTGATTCCCAAATTAAATTACCATGGCGAACACATAAACTCCAGCATCGTGCAAGCCAACTCCTCTTCAGAATAACCTCTTCCTAAAGTAGAAGAATATCTCTAAGTATGTGCAAAGAAGAAAGCAGAAAAAGAGACGGGCAACTTTCAACTGCTAGATACCATCTCATCCTGAGTCAATACCATCCTTTGCACCAATGTTTGGAGTGATTTAGCTTCCTCTTTTGCAGCCTTTTTGAATATCATGTTCTCAATCAGATATTACATTCTCATTATGATTGGTTGACTGTAAAATAACACTTGAGAAGAAAGAAAGCTACTGTAGGAAATGCCAATATAAATGGAAAACGAACTATAGCAGATGTGAGTGGTAGATATTGATATTTATAATACCTCAGCTTCCATTCTAAGTCCCACTATCTCATCAACACCACCACCATAGTTTACTGAGGCAACTCTAAGAGCAGCCTGCAAGAAAAGGTGTCCTCAAGTTACATTTTTGGACCTAAACAAATCGGCAGGCGTCCAAGTGACTACATAACCTATCATCAAATGGTGAACTAATGTTTGCAAGGAAACAAGCACAGAACAGCAACAACATATATGTTTATATATATAACCGTAGCAATTATTTTTGCAGACACCTCTCGTTTTTGAATCTCTGCTTCCTTCCTGTAGAGTCACCAAAGTTCAGAAAGAGCTTACATACAGAATCAAGACTGTTGAATGGAAGAGGTCCATAATCTATTGCTTACCTGTTCAAAAGCCGGGCTTCTAAAGAAACACCTTCTCCTAGAGATGCAATCTAACAAAAAGTAGATATACAAATTAAATAGAAATGCAATTGTAGGCATGCGGATTCCACAAAAATCTTTTCGATGGAAATGAGAAAGTGTCATATTGTGCAACACTGCTACATATCGCTGAAATAGTATATTTAGTACTTTTGAAAATTCAAGACCCTGAGGACTCATTAGTTAAAATTTGCTTGAACGAATCTGTATATCACATGACAGAAGCACGACGCAAATTGGCAAGTAGTAACTTGTTTGTGGATTACCTGCTTTTCCAGCTGCCTAGTTCTTGATTCTGCTTCTTGGCACCGTTCTTCAGCTATTCGTAGCTATAACACAAGGTTACAGAAAGGTGACAATGAATGAATTAATGCATCATGCTAGAGCTTTAGCTTAATAGAATTTTAAAATATGCTTAAAAGATACTCTCTCCATTCCTTAGTATTTGTCACGGAAAGGTGGTAGGTAAGACACTACCAACTTTTTGGTGACAAATGAAAAGAAATGGAGGGAAAACAAAAAAGAAACCGAAGAAACACCTTTTCCAATAGACTATCGTTTTCTTCCTGAAGCATGTCAAGCTGCAATCCAATGTAAAATTAATATAGAAGATAAATAAAAATACATTTTAATTGCAAAATTGAAACAACATTTGGTGGTTGATGGAAAAACTTATGAAAAGGCTAAGGTAGTGCACATGCTTTCCTTCAGTGATTGGTTATGGAAGCACAAATATATGTATAACTGTAGTATCCACTCCTTTCTACATGGGATGGAGGATTTTATGACATAAAAATAGCACAAATGTTGTTACTAATTTTTTTACCTCATCTTGTAGAGCAGAAGGTTGGGCACCAGCAGGTTCTTTATTTTTTAAAGTTGCAAAATCAAGTGAAAACCTGGAGTGACAAGTTAAGTATGTATAAGATGTACAACGAACATTAACTAAACACGAGAGAGAGAGAGAGAGAGAGAGAGAGAGGACAACAACAAAATGTAAGACAACCAATGTTTAGGGTTATAAAAGGCATCAATATATTGTTCAAAACCAAGCGTATGCAAAAACCAAACCAGATAGTTTAAATATAGAACGTCAAAAGAATATTCTCAAGCACAATAAGATATCCATATCATGGATCACCTGAAAAAATGAAGGTAAAATGAAGAAGATACTATACTTTTTATCTCGATTTCTATCTCGTTGAAACTCAGGAAGTCCAGATGGTGCTGGCTTAATTGAAAGAGGCACACTAACAGCTGTCTTGACCTTAGAAAATGACTGGCGAGCTGCACGAGCAGACTTAGATTGTTCTGGTAAAGTAGCAAGCCTGGGTGCAAACAGTGGTAGGGTTTCTTCAGCAAAATCGAGTGATTGGGAAGAACGACCAGCTCCAGAAGAATGAAGAGATGTTAGTGGTTCTACATGCTTGGACCTAGATACGGTGCATGGTGATGAAGGCTGCTGTTCAGATGAGTTAACAGCTGCGGATGTTTTAGCAGTTGTGGTTGGACGTGAAGAAGGTTGTTCTTCTTCAGCGGGATCCGGTAATTGAAATTTACGACCAGCTAGAGCAGGATGAAGACATGGAGGCGGTTCTTCAGGCTTGGATTGAGATGTATGAGAAGAATATGCTGCATGAGCAGATGAAGGCCTCTGTTCAACTGCATTTACAGGTGCAGATGCTCTGGATGTTGACATTGAACATGGTTGTTCCACTGAGTTAACAGCTGCAGATGGTCTGGCTCCTGATGCTGGACGTGTTAATGATGGCAATTCAGCTGGTTTACGAACTGACTGAAACGTAAGATAGATGATTCAGTCATGTTATCACTAATAAATGTTTCCACATAAAACTTCATAGTGATACTAATCTGGTAAGAATCAAGAACAATTTTACTGTCTGTTAAACAAGCGAACATACAGGTTCACCTCAAGTTAGCCATTTATTACCTTGATTTGCATTCACCATGAGAATCCCATTTGTAATAACTGCAAGAATTATTTAACTTTGGCTAGTAACAAATAAGAGTCCTAGTAAAAATGTCTCTGTTGCAAAAATAAGGAGTAGAATGAATTCATGCTAGGAGGCATTGTATTAAAAGTCCCTGTTATAATATATATCAATATTTGTATCAAATGATGCTAGATTGACTTGCATCGTACTGGCTAATTACCACTGGAGCTCGATTTTTAGCTGGTCTTCCACCTGCAAGTCCTAGGCCAAGGCCAGCTGAAGGACCTTTTGGTTCATAATCCATCAGAAGCTCATCCTCCTCGTCACCATCATCAGGTGATTGAGTAGCCATAACTTGAGCCAGCCTTTGAGCCGCTGCTTTGGCATTCTGTGGTCGCTTCATATTTGAAAGTCTGGATGAACCTGAGACAGAATGGATGTGAATTGGGGATGCAAGTGGTAAAGGAGAACCACCATAGAAAAATTAGAAAGATGCTTCTGCTATACATTCACTTTGTTCTGTTCTAGAGAACCAGTTCACAACTATACCATATTTTTTGCTGGCCTCCTTCATAACAGTATTCTGAAGAAGCTAACAATTAATACAGCAGGAATATGTCTTTCTTAAATTACATACAGTCATCTTTGGTCTTCAAGAAGATTCACATTAGTAAAACAGACAAGCTTTTAAATCAACACACCAAAAACCTAAAAGACAGGAATCCTGGATTGGTTGAGTTCTGATTGATTTTTACCATAGAATATAAGAACCATACAACCATTGTTCTGATGAAGATTATCAAATTCCCTTGACACCGCAACACAATGAATTTTTGTAGATCTTTTGAATCAATTTATAAATAAATATAGAACTAGGCAACCCTGAAAAAGTTTTATCTCAACATATTTCTTGATCCAAAGAACCAAACCAAGCAAATGATATATATTTTTTTTTCAAGTCCAGATAGTGCAAAATAGAATATAAAAGAATGCAAATCTTTTAGGACTATATGAACAAACTATGCTAATCTATTATCCAAGCTCTTCCCAGTCAGCTTCAGAGTCTTCAGATAAAGAGTTAAAACGAAATGCATGAAATGCTCTGATTGGTGAAAACACAAATACTATGTCTATCATATAAGGAGTATAAATTAATCAGACCCCAAATATTCATCAGAAATTATTAAACGTGATACTTATGGTTGAATTCATATATTTATCCTCCATCTGTATAGTATTGGCAACCTGCTGCTCTCAGAATTACATCACTCCCTTGGAAACCACAAGTATTTGCCAGCTTGATTTACTGACACAATTATTTTCCCTTGCATAGCTAGTCCATGTTTTGAAGTGGGAAGGACAATTATAAGGACAAAGTCTGTTCTACGTAAGAGTTGTTCCAGAACTATTCCAGTACAATCAAGTGGGGGAAAGGTCAATATCTCATTCTCAACAACACATCCATCAGTAATTTCAGGAGTTGTACAAATGACAATACTAGAAGAGCGATTATTCGCAACGCCTGGAAATTAAACAAGTGACGAATTTACTCGTAGAAACCCACCACGACCCAAATGCAGGCATAAATTATTCACACAAGTAATCAAACCCATTCCCTATGGACCACGGATCAATCAGATCCCGCCAAAAATACGAAAAACCAATCACGGTAAAAATTCACCCTAGAACCACCCCAAAATACGGAATCCAATTCCAACAAACAACCATTGGAAACAATTCAACACACAAATTCGAGTTTCCAGTTTCGGAAAACAAACAATTAACACTCGCCCAATTTTCCATCAATCCTCGAAACGAAATACTGGATGTGTGTGTGCGCATCACTGTGGTGTGTATGCATGTAAGATATATATACGACGTACCTGAGGGAAATGACACCCAAATACGATCAAAATTTTCTGTCTAACCCTAGGAATCAGAATCGATCAATGATTCATCGCGGCGCCAAAATCTAATTTGTATGGGAGACGATATGGGATCCGAATCGGGAACTGAATTTTATGGGAAAAAGTGAAGAACAACACGTGCGTATTTGCAGGTATAGTCTCTCTGTGGGCAGTGCGTATAACCATGCAACCGTCCCATCACCATGACAATTTGCACTGATTAATTTTAGTTTATAGTGACTTACTTGTTTGTTAATTAGCTATTACTCCCTCCGTTCCTTTTTAGTTGTCTCTTTCAGCTCAATTTCAATAACTAAGGCTTGCATTAATTAACTCATAAATTTACATTTTTACCCTTCAACTAAACTCATTCATAATAAATGTCAACAAATAGCATTTATGTAAATTGAAGGGCAATATAGTAAAAACATAGCATAACTACCTATAACTACTTACAAATGACAACTATTTTGGAACACTTTTTACTCTCTAAAAAGACAACTAAAAAGGAACGGAGGGAGTAATTGTGAATTGATTATTTACTAATAAATTAATTAAAATTAGTTAAAATTAGCTTGTTCCCAGATTAATTTTTAATTTAGTTGTTTTGTCAAACACCATCAACCTCGTAATTAAATTAAATTTTTTTAGAAGATAATTAGATAACTTTAAAATATTAAAAATTATCAATATAAGGAATCATCTATAGTCATGGTGTCTGGGCTATTAACAAAAAATTATCTATTATCTGCTCTTGTGGAAGGTAGGTCAATTGATCTACCATAATTGCTCTATCCATATTTTCATTTTTAAGAGCTATTCTTCATTTTCCACTTTTTTTTTTTTTTGGTTGGCATGCATCAATTCTGGAGTCTATAGAAATTCTCAATCTTCATAACGTCCTTCTACATTCACATTTGAGAGTTGTTCTCGCGAGTAGGGTAACATGTTATTAGTTTTGATTCAAAATGATAAATTAAAGTATTTTTGAACTCGAGTTTGTATTCAATTATTGTATTCTAACTATTTGGTTTTGATATGTATGAAGGTATTGAGTTTTTTTTTTTTTTTCAAGATTTTTAGCTGTAAATTTTAGATTTTTGTCATTGTAAACTTGTATCAGTATTTTATCCTAAAGAAATTTTTAGGAAAGCAATTGATGGTTTGATTTTTGAATATTTCGAATCGGGAGAGAGATTTTGGGTGTAAGCATTTAAATGAACTTTCTATATATCAAACCCGTTGAGACAAAGAAATACGTTCGAGGGTGTACTTATTTTTAATTTGAAGTTAGTTAGTATTACTTCTTCTTCATATAATAATAACAATAGTGGAACGATTTTTAATTTAACTTTTAGTAGTTATACAATAATTATATCAAATTAAGTCAATTATACTGATTATTAAAAATTGACCTACCAGATTTAAATTTCTAGATCCGTCATTGCCTATCATATGTAATAAATATATATATGTATACACATACTTATCAATATGCGAAAATTTTATTGCTAAATTATTCAATCATATGTATGAGGATTGATGATTGATGAATTCTGCTGGCGAAACTTTTTTGCTGGCTGTTTAATGTTGGTCCATTGTTGAAACTTGGAAGTATGAGTACATAAAAGGTATAATGTTTGTTTAGTTCCCTGGAGAATTGGTTAAATGTGAAGGCTGATTGTTGAATCTGGTATTATTCGTGGCATTATAATTTGTGAACTAATGCATTATATTTGGACTTGATAATTTTTGGATCGGGGGGTGAGTTGTCGAGTTTTACCCTGGTGGTTCGTTTGGACTTCCACCTAGAGGGCCGCGTGGAGAATCAACCCTCAACTATAACATTGGAAGGCATAGACTTACCACTTACCCAAGTTATTATCCCCTCAAGTGATGTTATTTGCTCATCAACTTTATTTACTTGTTCTATTTTGGGGGTATTTGGGAAAATAACTATTTTGAATCAGCTCATTCGTGAGACAAAAGTAGATTTTAAAAACAGATAAAATAACTTAAATAGTGTCAATTTGATTAATTTAGACTCACATAATCAGTTAACAGTTACTAACTACTCCCTCCGCTCCTTTTTAGTTGTTTTTTTAGAAAGTAAAAAATGTTCCAAAATAGTTGTCATTTTTAGATAGTTATAGGTAGTTATGCTATGTTCTTACCAAGGTTGTTAAGATCGGGATCCTACATAGGATCGTTTTTCTCTTTGCAAGATCGGGATCGTAGGATCGAATCGGGATCCTAAGATCCTATGAAATTGTATAAAAAAATATATATATATATATATTTATATATACATATTATCATTTCATTCATATCTGTTCAAATATTTTTTTTTTGAGATACAAAGAGCAACTTTTTATTCCTACTGCTCGAAAAAAAACAACAAAACCTGATTACAAACCAAGCACCAGTCCTCAAGAAACATTCAGTAGCCGACCTCGACCTACAACAGTTGGTTTCTCGCTTACAATTGGCAAGTATGGACCAGATACTTGTGTGGCTGTTGCCAACTCCTCTGGATTTGAATCACAATACCTGTTAAAATCCAAAACAAATTGAACATCCACATTTCCTAAACAAAGTCATACATAGACAGCTTCAATTCAAGTCTCAATAAATAAACACACAAACATAACCATATTATTCACTAAACACATTACACAAACACAGCATGGCAATTCATATGTCAAATGATACATCAACATTGTTTCCATCTTCCAAATCAATATCTAAATCTTCTCCCAAACCTCCTCCACCTACAAAGATGCAAAAAAATAAAAAAAAAATTACAAAGAATTGTACTCAAATATCATTTGCATTTATATGAAATGAAACTAATATCAAATTAGATGCCATAATTTAACAAAGTAAATTACTAACCAAATTGTTCATTGACAGCTCTTACAAGAAAATCATCATCTCCGCAACCATCATTCTCTTGATAAAAATTGTTGGCCCAATCTTCATTTGTTTGTGTGTGTAAAGATTCTTCCTCAGTTATCCATTCATCATCTGAGCCAACATTATCAAAATTCAGTGCATCAAGTTGCTCCATTTCAGCTGCCGTCTCTTGTAACTTCTTTTTTTGACGTCCACTTAACTTCAGATTATACATCACATAAACAAGATCATTCATTTTTTGTTGATGAAGACGGTTTCTTCTTTTAGAATGTACCTACAAAATAAATATAAACAAATAGTTCATAATTAATAAAGTTTATGAAGAAATATTAAGGTAATATATTATAAATTGTGTAGATTGAAATTAAGATAATATAAAGATGAAAACTGAATTACCATTTCAAAAGCACTCCAATTCCTCTCACAACCCGAGGATGAACATGTCAAGCTCAAAACCCGCATAGCAAACTTTTTCAGTTCGGGTGTTTCATCTCCATAGGAATCCCACCAATCTACTGGAGATTTTACATCCCTAGTTCGTTTAGCTACTTCAAGACCAAAGAGCCCTCTTGAATTCTTGAATTGATCAAATTGACAATCAATCTCTGCTGCTAGATTGGGATCACCACACAATCTTTCAAGACACACATATAATCCTGCTTTGATAAATCCAGAATCACCTTGAAAATCAGTATGATATTGCATCCTTGGGTTAAGATAATATCCTGCCACATGAAGAGGCCTATATAGCTGGTTTTGCCATCTTTCATCAATGATATTAAAAACAGGTTGGTACCTAAAATACAAATATAAAGTATAGTTAAATAAAATAGAATGAGATAAGAGCTTTAAGGTTATACTAAAATTTATGTGAAAGTAAAATTGATGCTTGATATTTAAAATCAACTTTAAAATTTAAATAAATACCTTGCTTGAACATTCTTGAAGTTATCTTTAATCTCTTTCTTTGCATTGATCATGGCATTATAAATGAAACCCATAGCAGGTTGAGAATCTGAATCTACCATTCGAAGAACCTTTATCAATGGTACGGCAGCCTTAAGACACGATGCAACTGACCCCCAAAATCCTAAATTGTCCAAAACTATTGCCTCAACATTCTTTCCTGCCTCAGATTTTGCATAGTTGCTACTCACCCATTTTTCAGATGCAAACATTGAGATCAATGCACCCTTTTGCTCATGTAAACGAGCAAGAGTAAGATAAGATGTGGCAAACCTTGTTGCCCCTGGCCTAAGTAGTTCTTTTCCCTTTGTAAATTCTTTCAACAAGCAAATAAGTCGTGTCCTGTTGTAGATGAAACTTGTGATTTTTCTTCCTCTTGATATGGTCTCTTTATGCTCCTCAATTTTCTTTTCAAAGTCCTCCAAAATCAAGTCAAGGCAGTGTGCTGCACAAGGTGTCCAAAATAATTTTTTTCGTTTTACCATTAACATCTCACCAGCAGCTTTATAATTTGCAGCATTGTCTGTGACCACCTGAACAATATTTTCTTCACCAACCTTTTCAACAAAATCATCTAACATTTCAAAGACCTTTTCTTTTGTCTTTATAATGTCAGATGTGTCTATTGATGCTAAGAAAATAGTACCTCTAGGACTGTTCACAAGAAAATTACAAATTGACCTATTCTTCTTGTCTGTCCAGCCATCACTCATCAATGTGCACCCAGTTCTTTTCCATTCATTTTTATAGTCTTCAAGTAGAGATCGAGTGTAATCCAATTCTTTCTTCAAGAAAGTAACTCTAATTTCATGATAAGAAGGTGGATCAAGCCCTCTCCCAAATTCACCAATCATTTGAACCATCTTGCCAAACTCCGGATTATTTACACAATTAAATGATAAAGCACTTGTGTAAAAAAACCGACAAATTTGTTGGCAAACCTTCTCTCGCTCATCCTTTTTCCAAGCAGAATTTAAAGTGCTTTGACTCTTTCCCTTTTTTGTGACAAAACTTTCCAAAGTTCTTCCTCTATCATTCCTTTCAAACTCTTCTTCAACTTCGTCAATTGATAGCATGCCTCTCCTTTTCTTTGAAGATAAATCATTCTCTTCCAACAATCTTAGGATTTTAATCTTGACATCTTCTGGAACCTTTGAGCAAGGGCCTACATTGCTGCTTGTCCGAGCTAAATGGTGTTTAAATCTGAAGATACCACCAGTACACACTACACCACAATATTTGCACTTTACTTTTCTACCACCCAAATCTTCGCCATGTTCCCAACCTGGATCAGTCCTGGACCCAAGTGCATTTTTTCTTAATGTTTTCTTCTTCTCCGATGAAGATGGTATAGAAGTAGATGAAGGTGCAGAAACGGATGCTGAACTACTAGCCATCTATAAAATATAAAGAATAAATAAAATAAAAATAAAGTTAGATTGTTAAAAAACAAACCAAAATCATAAATCTACATAGTTCTATACCAATAAAAGAAGTCAGGGAAGAATGATCATCAATAGCAAAACACTACATTAATGTTCTAACAAATTATCATTGGCAGCAAAACACTAGAATGATGAGCAGCAGAAATGACAATATTATATGAAATCAAGATAACCCTAAAGCTCTGACTATGTATGTAATATGTCTAACTCTATCTAATCTGTCACTACACCTCTCTGTTCATGGAAGTATCAAACACAATTTAAGAATAGATGTAAAATAAAAAGTAATAATAATCCCAATTTTAATAAATCCCCAAATTATTACAGCAAAGAGAAACTAAAGTTCCCCATTTCACATTACAGCCGAACTGGAAACTAATAAGAAACAAAATTCAAGCTATGCATGATCTCAATCTCAAATTCTCAACATTTTAAACAATAATCTCAAATTCTCAACATTCTAATCAATAGTCTGATAGGCAAATTTATAAATTAAAAGCATAGTATCTGTAATTGAAATTTTAGAGGCAGAAGGTTGGGAAAAGATGAAGGGGAGGCAGCGGCTTGAGGAGAAGCAGAAGACAGGTTACAGGGAGAAGAAGATGATTACCTGAAAATGAAATGCATAAGTCTTGAGGAAGAACGACAAGAAGGATGACGACGAAGGCAGGAAGCGGACGGGAATGCGAGGAGGAAGGGGACGCGAGAGCAGAGGGATGCAAATATGCACCAGCGAAGGGATGGCAGGACGCCGCCGGACGGCCGAATCGCCGGAGGTCGAGAGGGCAGTCTCGCCCCAAACCCTAGATCTGGATTTTTCAAGTGAGAAATGAGAATTGAAGTGCGTAGTCAGTGACAGTAGTCTTTCACTCTCTCTCAGTCTGTGGGTAGGATCGGATCGGCTCCCGATCTTACGATCTTAACTGCGATCCTACCGATTCCAGCGCGATCTCACCACATATCCGATCCCATAGCGATCCGGCTCGTTTTGTAAAGGTGGGATCGTAGGATCGTGCGATCCTACGATCAGGATCGCGATTTTAATAACCTTGGTTCTTACTATATTATCCTTCACTTTACATAAATGCTATTTGTATGCATTTATTAAGAATAAGTTTAGTTGAAGGGTAAAAATGTAAATTTATTAATTAATTAATGCAAACCTTAGTTATTGAAAATGAGCTGAAAGAGACAACTTATTTAGTGATGGAGTAATTGCCAAGCATAGCTTTTATTGTTTATCCCTTTCATTACAGCCTTACAGGCTTTACTTTCATGCACTTATTACCTTGCTCGATTGTGTACTAATTTCATGCTTTGTTTTATAAATTCGGTCGGAGATGCATATGCATGAGTTGGGACATGTACTTATGAGTTATGACTACATTTCAAATAATATTTTTAATGAGTTACAAAAATACTAAAAAAATATATATAGTCTAACACAGTAGTAGTAGGTATTAATCACATTCCATTAACATATTTTACATATAAATAAAACATATTCTTTTTCGAAGCTACGAACCAATGAAGGGTGTGGCGAGAGTCCATTTCATATAAATTATAGAATAAATGGATGATTAGGGGATGCATATGAAATCAAACCCCAACCAGTTAAAATACATGCAACTTGAATTGAAATAATGGTTAAACGTGACCCGGTGCACTAACAAAATTTATTTTTATTTCTCTATTTTGGATAAATTGTTCAGGAAAAAAAATATATATATAGTTTTATCTTCTGCCTAACTGCCAAAGTTAATTTTTGCCCAATGGCCGTAATTCTACCGCAGACTTTTATTTATGGAAAACCAAGTAATAATTCTCAGAGAAGAAGAGAAAATGAAAAATATAGTATATTCTATCCAATCCACATAAATTTTTTCGCATAACCAATCCATATAAATTTAGTAATATGTCTCGAATTTGGATAAAATAAGTTTATCTAGTTTTACCCATTTATGTAAACAGCTCTATCAAACACGCAAAATTATTCTTCACGCATGGGGAAAATTAATTAATCCTATAAAACCATAAAAATGAATAAATAAATATAGCTAATTTAAGATAACTAAGTTTGAGAGTATTCTATTTGTGGTCATCTCTGCAGCCAAGATTTTTGTAGTGCTCTGGTATTGTAATCCCACAATTAATGTCAGTATAAAATCTAGTTTTTCACGCAATGTGTTAATTAAATTGATAGTTTATGATTTAAACTTTTTTGGGGAACAAATGCCTCAAGAGGCATTTGTTTTATGGGTTTAGTCATAATTAAAAGGAAGTAAAGCAAGAAACAACCACACAATGAAAGTCATCATCAAGCATTATGGTATAAGCAAGTCCCGCCGCATCTCTTTACAAGATAGTCTTGATCTCAATTGGTGGAAAGCCCATATTTATGATTTAAACTTAAATAAACTATTTCATTCTTTATAACTATGAGTTTGGATAGAGTGCTGAATGAGTGTCATTCAGCAGGTGTTAGTATGATTACCCGATGAGGTGTGCGTGTGTTAATAAAGTATGTGATGGGTATTTAACGGTGTTTGAGATGTATAAAAATACTCAGCACATATAAAGTAATACTTCGGGCAGTCTAATACATACAATTAAAGTAATTGCCTGTTTTTAATTAATTAGTGTCAAACACTTATATTTTTTAAGAAGTTAAACGTTGAAATAAATTATAATCACCCCTATATAGTACTTCCCAAATATCCCGCCTCTACTTTAAGTCCAAAACCAATTAATTTCTTATACCATATAATACTTATTAACGTCAAATAGGTATATCAATGAAAATCAATTGGTATTGGGCTTATTTCACATTAGTTGGTGACCGTTAATTGATTATTAGAGTAATAAATTAGTCAAAATTAATTATTTAATAATTTTGATACCAATTTTTTTTCTATAATAAGATGATTTAAAATCCAAAATGATACTATTTACAATGAATTCAAAAATAGTTAATTGGACATTGTTTTAAGTTTTTTTTCTTTTAAAAAATTATTTTATCTCACGGTATCTAACAAATGAGTTGATTCAATTTATTTATTTTGTCAAACATTCACATTGATATATCACATGTAACTGAACGAAGCTATTTTTTTATTAAAAAAAAAAAACATGGGGCAGCAATATCATGCTTAAAGGTATACGCTTTTTTAATACAAATTTTGTACTTATAATTTAAATTAATTTATTATTTATACATTTAATAGTAATAATATATAATGGCACATATTAGCTAGGATATACTTCCTCCGTTCCTAAATAAATGCAACATATCCACATTTCACGCAATCCAATGCACATTTTTAATCCGTAATAACTCAAATTCCATACAAGTAAAAATTATGCAAATTTGATATTCTAAATCTATGCGATTAGATGAATCCAACAAGATCTCACTTGACTATATTTTATCTTATGTAATTGTATTAAAAAGTCGAGTCAAAGCTACTCAATGAACAGTGACAAAAGTCAAAACGTGCAAATAAAAAAAAACGGAGGTAGTATTTTTTTTCGATTTCTATATGCTATTTTCTTTTCTGACTCAAAAATACTCCATCCGTCCCACAAATAGTGTCTCATTTCTTTTGGTCACGATATTTTATGTGGTAATAGTTAGTATTTAATGTAGGCGTAGATTAGTATTAAAAGTGGGGTAAATTAAGAATTTAAGTGATAGGATTGTAATGTATTTGAATTTTTAATTGATTTATTTATGTATGATGTGATAGTTGTGTGTTTGAAATTTTAATATATTTATCTATATAATAAATCCTGAATACTTTTTTGTCTGTGCAGACTCTTTTATCCTTATTCAATATAACTAATTCTTTTTAATATTTAGGGTTATATCAGTAATTATACCACCATTTTATAATCAATGGCTACAATTAATCCACGTCATTGATGATTAATCGCTGACTAATTCCAACTCACCTTCCACATCATCAATATCAATATTTAGAAAATAAATCTATCTATTAATATAATAAAATCTTCAGAAAATCTTTATATATATCTTAAAAAGATATGAATTTTTTTATGACACTTAAAAGATATAAGTTGATTAAAAATATATAATATAAATTATTTATTAGTATATATATTTTAATGAATATTATTGTAATATTATTAAATTATTTAATTTAGGTTAAAATTTTATGTCTAAAATATATAATCCTATATGAATATAATAACCATATTTTAAATACAAAATATAAGTACATCATTAAAAATATGTATTGAATAATCAATTTATAATATGTGTAATAGTAGGGATGATAATCTATATAATAAATAACATATTTTTATTATGTTGACTATATTGTCCTTTTAAGTTATTATTAATCTCTTTATAAAAATTATATATTATGGGTTTAAACAGTAATTTTACTTCAAATATATGCATATCTATCATAAAGATACATATCAAAGGTGTAGAAAATAAATTCACTTCATCCTAAAATTCAATGACCGTAGGATTGCAAATCTATTCATCTCCGTCATCTATATATATTAAAGCATTAGTGAACAACTTATCCTACATTTAATGTGGTGTCTCCATTTCAAATTTCTAATTTTTATAGATTTTTGCATTTTTAATTGTATTAATTTTAGATTTCACATTTATTTATTTATTCATTATTATATGTTTTTAGTTTTTGAAATATATGGTGTAACGCCCCGAAAATTCAAACATGATTTTCGCAAGCATTACCGCCGTACTAACTATCCTAAACTAGTGGCCAACTAATTTAAAACAGCTAGTACAAGGCTGAGCAAACCTAAAGTGATCATCTGATTAATCCAGTTTAATGTAGAAGCTATAAATAAATTAGAAACACATAGGCATATAAACAATTACCACAGAATTACTGCATAAAGCAAACTCTGTCAGAGTAACAGGCTACAAGCCTCTCAGATCATGATCAGGCAACCTGTCAATACATCAAAGGGAGCTACCGGCCCAAAGCAGTAAAGCACATACTCAAACAAGGCCACAGGCCGATATGAAATAAATCCTAGCTTCACAAGCCTCAACTAGTCAAGTATATATCAAGCAAAAGCAGTCAACAGAGTATCACATAATGACATATATATAATAATAACAGAAATGTCCTATCTATGTGATCTCTCATAACCCCAAACTCAGTCATGCTCCAGCGCCTCCAGCAGGATCTATAAAACAGACAAAAGCAAAGGGGGTCAGTACAACGTACTGAGCAAGGCTACGTGCCGGGGAGTATGGGAAAACATCATCATATCTCATAATAATAATAAATAATAAAAATAATAATTATAATATAAATAACAGAGCAGAATATGTATAAAGCAGATAAAACATCACACCGTCCCATACCGGTGCTTCAACCATAATCATACAATTTATGCAAGTGATGCATGACCTAACATACACCTATCTACCTTATATGCAAATGCAATGAATATGCCTAGCCGGCAACCTAAACCCGGGCGGTATGAACCCACGGGTGAGGATATCATCAACTTCAACCCGTTACAGGGTAACATACACCATCCCCGCAGGGACCACAGGCATCACAGCCCAATCACATGCATAACAGCCAAATCACAGGCATCATAGCCAAATCACAGGCATCACAGCCTAATAATCACCCCGCAGGGCCATCGGGGCTCAACAACACCGATAAAGGCTGCCCGATCAGACATTTCCAATATGTCCATCCATTCATAATGCAATACCATGCATTATAATAACCAATCCAAAAGGGCCAACAGGAATAACAACCAATAATCCACCCCGCAGGATCATCGGGACTCAACAACACCGGTAAAGGCTGCCCGACCAGTCATAAACATCAAAACAACCCATCGGGTTAATAACCGTCAATTCCAATGCAATAACATGCATATGACAATACAGTGATATTCAAGCACCTACACACTAGGTTCACATGCTTCTCAACATATAAGGAATTCAATACATAGCCCCCTAGGCTAAGGCATTAATGATATAATCCAATAATCCACATATACTTAATGATATCATAATTCAACAGTTCTCATAAGCAATTCAAAAACCCCACGGGCCAATTGATTAACCCACAGTTTACCAATAACATTTGGGGAAGTCATAACAATAATTGGTGCAAAGAAAACATCATTATAGAATCAAAATCGCACAAAAATGGGGCCAATTAGGGCCTTTCTGCGCTCACTGCGCACCCGCGCGCGTAAAACGCGTGACATACGCAGCCCAGTACTGTAGCGATTACTGTAGCAATTACTGTAGCGATTATTGTAGCGATTACTGTAGCGAGTTACTGCGGTAACTACTGTAGTGAGTTACTGCGGTAACTACTGTACAAGTTACTGTGGTGGTTACTGTTCAAATTACCGTGGTAATTACTGTTCAAATTACCGTGGTAATTACTGTGGCGAATTACTGCGGTAACTACGCGAGTTACCGCGGTAACTACTGTACAGGTACTGTAGCAGTACTGTAGCGGTTACTATTCATCGTCTTCTTCGATTTTCCAATCGGTTTTTCCGGCAATTTCGCCGGAATCCGACCCCCAAATACCCCCCAAACACGTAATTTAAGCAATATAATCCCTTGCCTTGAATGTAGACGAGTCCCCAAGCTTTCCTCTTCAACCTCCAAGCTCCCGATCCACAATCCAAGCCTTAGCTTCCCCCAACACCAATATAGTTCCAATTCAAGGATTTAAGCTTCAACTTGCTCCGACCTACAAAAATCCACCCAAGAACCTTCAATCCCGCCACCACCAAACATACCCAACAAAAACACCTCAAAACTCTTCAAAAATAAGAATTAAAGTGGGGAAAATACTTACCAAGGTGTATATAACCAATCCCCCAACTCTCCTTGAGCTTAAACTTGCCAATTTCTTTCCAAAGGCACCATTTTTTCCCCTCTCTCACCAAAAACGGGATTAGCCCAAATTTTTCAAGTGTTAGGGAGTAAATGAGGGATTGTGGCTGATTTGGGGGTTTTGAGGGAATGTGGGTTGACCCGGGTCAGACACGGGTCGGGTCGGAAGATGGGTTAGTGAGTTGGTGCACTTGTCTTGAGCCATTTCTACCATATTGCGCTCACTTGAGCACTTGAGCTCTTGTTATATTGTGAGTTTGCTACCCACTTATTCTTCCACTTCAATCCAATAACTCTCTTACAAAATAATTCATATTATTTATCTTTATTAATTAACCACAATTAATTAAATTAATTATGCATTAATTTAATCGAGATTAATCGGGATGTTACAATCTCTCCCCCTTAAGATCATTTCGTCCCCGAAATGTATAATCAACCACATGATCATCAATGAACAATCAAGGGGAAAATGTTACTTCATTATGAATAAGTAAAAAAATCAAAGCCTGGCTACTTCTGTTTCATATTCTCCCCAGTTTCTCCAAGTAGCATCTTCAGCTCCGTGTCTAGACAACAAAACCTTAACCATCAACATGGTTTTATTCCTCGGAACCTCATAATTTGCATTAATCGCCCGATCTGGGACTCCTCGAACTGAAGACTAGCATCAAATTCAACTTCATCAGGCTGAATGATCTTAGCTGAATCAGACACAAACTTCGTGAGTTGGGAAGTATAGAACATATCATGGGGCTCGACCCACTTCTGCTGGCAAAGCCAACCTATACGTCACTTTCCTAACCATCTCAATAATCTCATATGATCCAATATATAGATCGGAATCAGCTTGGCTTCTTACCAAGCCGGCGTACCCCTTTCAACGGCAATACCCACAAAAATACGCAATCACCAACCTCAAACTCTACATCCCAACGAGCTAAATCAGCATAGCTCTTCTATCTGTCCTGAGCCTTTTTCATGCGGTCCCTAATGATCCTCATCAACTCAACAGTTTGTTCAATTATTTTAGAACCCATATTCTTCGGGCTTGCCATTTCAAGACCGTTTCCACTTTGGCAGGGTCAACTGCAATACCCTCACCAAAACCAATGTGTCCCAGAAAAGACACATTCTCCAACCAGAATTCACATTTAGAGAGTTTAACATACAACTTATGCTCTCACAATGTATTCAAAACTGTTCTCAAGTGACCTGCATGTGCCTCACGCGTCGGCGAATAAACCATAATAGCATCTATGAACACAACCACGCACACGGCCAGCAGGGGATGGAATACCCTATACATAAGATCCATGAAGATCGCTGGTGCGTTAGTCAAACTAAAAGGCATGACCGTGAATTCAAAGTGTCCATAACGAGTTCTGAATGATGTCTTAGGCCTATCAGCCTCTGCCACCCTTATCTGATGGTAACCCGGTCTCAAATCAATCTTACTGACTACACTGGCCCCTCTCAACTGGTCAAACAGATCCTCAATCCGAGGTAGAGGATACTTATACTTCACTGTGATTCGGTTCAAATCCCTGTAGTCAATGCACATCCTCATCGACCCATCCTTCTTCTTAACAAACACTACAGGAGCTCCCCCAAGGCGAGCTACTCGTTGGATATACCCCTTACTAGTAAGCTCACTCAATTGATCCTTCAACTCCTTCAACTCAGCATGAGCCATCCGGTAAGGAGCCTTAGAAATAGGAGCTGCATCAGGCATCAGCTCGATAGTAAAATCAATCTCCCGAGCGGGTGGGAGACCAGGAATTTTGTCGAAAAATACATCCCCGAACTCAGAGACAACAGGGACACTCGAAGCAGTATGAACCTCTGCTCGAAGATCCCTTATGTGCCACAAAGAAAGAGAACAACCACTGCGCATCAAATCACACCACGCAGCAACAGAAACCACACTAATAGCAGGTGGAATCAAAGAATGTCGGTAAGAAATATACTTACCGAGAGGATCTCAGAAGGAAATACGTGGGATAACACAATCGATTACAGCACAATGGCGAGTCAGCCAATCCATGCCCAAGATTACATCAAATTCAGCCAGACTAAATACAACCAAGTCGGCTCTGAACTCACGGTCCTCGATGCTCAATACCGCATCTCGCCATATGTGATCACTACGGATGATATCGCCCGAAGGCAATGAAACAGGCATCTGGTAGGGCACCAATGGTCCTACTCCGTGCTCCCGCACAAATCGCAAAGCCACAAACGCACACGAGGCTCCCGAATCAAACAATACAAAGGCAGAATGATTCACAACAGTAATAGTACCTAAACGGGGTATAAAGTTTACAAGGACAGAGAAAAATTAAAAGAAAAATAGACAACTACAGGAATTTAAAACACACCCGCAAGAACATCATCCCGGCGATCCGCCTCCGTGCGATCCAGAACGTTCAGTCTGCCACCTCGGTCAGCCCAAACCGGTCTACCCCTGCCAGCTTGCGGGCAATCCGCTCGGCGATGACCCACCTCATTGCAAGTCCAGCAACGATACACAAGTCGCCCGTCAGGTCCAACCTCACGAACAGGTAGCGGTGCACGACCACCACCCCTGGCTACATCAGCACGGCCACCACCCCTGGCTACATCAGCACGGCCACCATCACGGCGGCCCCTAACAGCAGGATGGCCCCTCTGATCACCGCCTCTGTGCCCCTCACGGCCCTGCTCCCTATGCCTCTTTTTACTTTGCCACTGCTGGCGTTCTTCAGATCGACTCTCCTCCACATATAAGGCCTGATCGAACGCCTCAGACAATGTATCATAACCTCGATACCCGAGTGAAGACTTAATCCCCGCCCTGAGACCCGAAATGAAACGACGAACCTCGTCCCTACCAGAGGGCATAACCTCCGGAGCATACCTCATAAGCTCCACAAACTTCCTGTAATAAGCTGTCACGCTCATACTTTCCGTCTGTCTCAAACCCAGAAATTCCATTTCTTTGCCTCCAAGACATGTGGTGGATAGAAATGGGAACTAAGAGCCTCTATAAACTGCTCCCAATTGAACCCGGGTCGAGCGACTAGGTCGTGCTCGCGGGTCCTCCACCAATGTAGTGCTTCCCCTTCCAGGTAGTGGGAAGCCACATAGACCTTCTGGTCCTCAGGACAGTTGATGCTAAAAAGAACCTGACCCAACTGGTACTTCCAGTTCTCAAGATCAGATGGACTGGCACCCCCTGCAAACTTTGGTGGACGGTGCTTTGTGGACAGATCCACATAATCCACATGGACTGGAACATGTGCAGGAGCAGGCTGCACGACAGGCTGTGGTAACATCTGGAAGAACTGTGCCAGCTTTTGGGCGAACTCAATTGGATTGAGGACAGCTGCACCTCCTACTGGTGGATTCCCGAGGGGCACCTGAGCAACATGGGGTACTTCCGGTGCGGGTGGAGGAGGAGGAGGTGGTAGTCCGTCGTTCCCTTGTGCAACACCATCAGGTTGAACCATATTTTCCATCTCCTCAGGTGCAAAGTCCCCAACCCTATCTCCAACAGGTAGGCCCTGGTTTCTGCGGGGCCTTCCCCGTCGCCCAGCACCTCTAGCGCGATAAGAAACCATTCTGATATAAAAACAGACAACATGAACAATCATGTCAGCAGAAATAACCAACATTCCATATATCCCAAATAAATGATGGCATAATAAAGAACATAACAATTAAATAAATACATAATAATGAATTCGCGGTCCTCAATGACTTTGAAGTCACAAGGATCCTGACTGGAGTACCATTGTCTTTCCACAGTTCCCCAATTGTGGCTCAACCTGGTATGCGCAAATCTCAACAAAAATAAGAATAAGAATGCAAATCTACACTATATGTATCCCACACATATCTCACCGCCTATGTCTACACAAATTTTAATAAGATAAAAGAGCACACAGGCTCTGATACCACTCTGTAACGCCCCGAAAATTCAAACATGATTTTCGCAAGCATTACCGCCGTACTAACTATCCTAAACTAGTGGCCAACTAATTTAAAACAGCTAGTACAAGGCTGGGCAAACCTAAAGTGATCATCTGATTAATCCAGTTTAATGTAGAAGCTATAAATAAATTAGAAACACATAGGCACATAAACAATTACCACAGAATAACTGCATAAAGCAAACTCTGTCAGAGTAACAGGCTACAAGCCTCTCAGATCATGATCAGGCAACCTGTCAATACATCAAAGGGAGCTACCGGCCCAAAGCAGTAAAGCACATACTCAAACAAGGCCACAGGCCGATATGAAATAAATCCTAGCTTCACAGGCCTCAACTAGTCAAGTATATATCAAGCAAAAGCAGTCAACAGAGTATCACATAATGACATATAAATAATAATAACAGAAATGTCCTATCTATGTGATCTCTCATAACCCCAAACCCAGTCATGCTCCAGCGCCTCCAGCAGGATCTATAAAACAGACAAAAGCAAAGGGGGTCAGTACAACGTACTGAGCAAGGCTACGTGCCGGGGAGTATGGGAAAACATCATCATATCTCATAATAATTGTAACACCCCGGTTTTGGTAACCCAGGCCGGGATGCCACCGCCACACCTCCCTAGCAAGACACGGTTTCTCCGAGCTCACTAAAGAGATGCAATGCTATGGTTTTTCAGAATTTAAAACATTCAAACAGCCCATTCATATATAATTTAAAAATAATACATCAAAGTTGCAGCGGAAATATAAGTTGTGCAGCGGAAATAAAGTATAAGGGCCGACATGGCCAAAACACGGGTTAAACAGTCCCGTTCATGCAAGTCGTAATTAAATGCAGGGATTTAAAATAGAGATTTCCCCAAATGTCCCCATGTATGCATATGACGATGCATAATCTTCATACTCTGTAAGAAAAGGGGATAAACGGTTTGGGTCAGCAAAAACGCGCTGAGTAAGTTAACATTTGGGGAAGTCATAACAATAATTGGTGCAAAGAAAACATCATTATAGAATCAAAATCGCACAAAAAGGGGGCCAATTAGGGCCTTTCTGCGCTCACTGCGCACCCGCGCGCGTAAAACGCGTGACATACGCAGCCCAGTACTGTAGCGATTACTGTAGCAATTACTGTAGCGATTACTGTAGCGAGTTACTGCGGTAACTACTGTAGTGAGTTACTGCGGTAACTACTGTACAAGTTACTGTGGTGGTTACTGTTCAAATTACCGTGGTAATTACTGTTCAAATTACCGTGGTAATTACTGTGGCGAATTACCGCGGTAACTACGCGAGTTACCGCGAGTTACCGCGGTAACTACTGTACAGGTACTGTAGCAGTTACTATTCATCGTCTTCTTCGATTTTCCAATCGGTTTTTCCGGCAATTTCGCCGGAATCCGACCCCCAAATACCCCCCAAACACGTAATTTAAGCAATATAATCCCTTGCCTTGAATGTAGACGAGTCCCCAAGCTTTTCTCTTCAACCTCCAAGCTCCCGATCCACAATCCAAGCCTTAGCTTCCCCCAACACCAATATAGTTCCAATTCAAGGATTTAAGCTTCAACTTGCTCCAATCTACAAAAATCCACCCAAGAACCTTCAATCCCGCCACCACCAAACATACCCAACAAAAACACCTCAAAACTCTTCAAAAATAAGAATTAAAGTGGGGAAAATACTTACCAAGGTGTATATAACCAATCCCCCAACTCTTCTTGAGCTTAAACTTGCCAATTTCTTCCCAAAGTCACCATTTCTTCCCCTCTCTCACCAAAAACGGGATTAGCCCAAATTTTTCAAGTGTTGGGGAGTAAATGAGGGATTGTGGCTGATTTGGGGGTTTTTAGGAAATGTGGGTTGACCCGGGTCAGACACGGGTCGGGTCGGAAGATGGGTTAGTGAGTTGGTGCACTTGTCTTGAGCCATTTCTACCATATTGCACTCACTTGAGCACTTGAGCTTATTATATTGTGAGTTTGCTACCCACTTATTCTTCCACTTCAATCCAATAACTCTCTTACAAAATAATTCATATTATTTATCTTTATTAATTAACCACAATTAATTAAATTAATTATGCATTAATTTAATCGAGATTAATCGGGATGTTACATATGGAATTTCCAATTTATATGGAATTCCCACAATATTCACTTTTAAAAAGATTTGAAAGATTTGAAATCTGAAATTTTGCATATTTTATTTTATCCGTATTATTCTGCATTTTTTATTTACTAATTTTATATTTTCACATTTATTTATTTATTCATTATAGATTTTAGGCTATTTTAGATTTTCAAAAACTGAAAATCTATGAATAAAGAAATATAAATGCAAAAATCTAAAAATAATTAATTGAAAAATGCAAAAATCTATTTTAGATTTCCAACTCTATCCTATCGTGTCACATATATTCATTTTTAAAAATATTTGAAAGATAAAAATTGAAATTTTGTATTTTTTATTTTATCTATTTTGGATTTTATTATTTTGATTTTTTTTATCTATTTTAAATTTTATTATTTTGTATTTTTTATTTTAGATTTTATTGCTTCATTTATTGTTTATTTATAGATTTCAAGGTTTTACACCATATGATTATTATTACATGAATACACATTTTCAGTTTTTGCACTATATAATAATTATGACGAGATTCTGCATTAGCAACTAAGAATTATGTTGCGTTTATGTTTCAATATGGTGATCAAATTGTAATGCCGATAATTTTGTTTAGGTTTGGTCTCACTTTTTGGTTACATTTTCCTGGTGTGGTAAATGATATAACCAAAATGTACATTGCACATCATATTTATTTATTCATGTTAAAAATATATTAATGTGTATATAGCAATCCCAATTTTTATTTTTTAAAGATATTTAATTTCTAATTTATATGGAATTCCCACAATTTTTAATCTTTAAAAGATTTAGAATTTCAAATTTATATGAAATTCGCAGTGTATATATAGAATTTATATTAAAAGATACATTAATAATATATGGAAAATATTTGTATATATTTTTTAATGTATATATAGCCGTGTTTTCACAAAAATATGTAACTTCTCCTAAAACTAATATACAATTATATAGTTTCTGATCATTAAAAAAAATATTTTATAATTTATTATTCTATTTTTAAATTAATATATACCAAATAATATAAATCTTATATATGTTTTATTATAAAAAAAACTAAGACAAAATAATTATAATTATTAGGTGAATTAAGAAAATTTATATTCTATGGAAAAATTGGTTTGGAGTAAATTAACTATTTGCGTAAAGCATATTATAAATAAAAGATCAGGTATATAATAAGTGTAACAATAGAAAATGACACGGGATTTAGGTAAGTTAATAAAATTGATTTAGTTGGAAAATATAATAATTAAATAAATAAAATAACTAATATATTATTATTAGTATTTCTATTTTTTTAATTCGTTATTTAATTACGACATAAATGAAATGTGAGATTCTTGAGTAGTCTATTTCCCTTCGAATAATGAATCCTTTAATTCTTAATTTAATTAATTAAAATTAAATAAGAGTACCTTGGAATTCTTAATTGACTTTATTCCTTTTGAGTTTTATTTTAATGAATATCAAAAAATTATTAATTTAAGTATAATTAGTAAAAATTATTAAACTTCAAAACATTCCAAATATGGTAACGTAACATTTATTTCCAAACACCCAAAAAAGGAAAATGTAACACTTAAAAAAAGTAAAAAAACGGAGGACGCAATTCATTAATCTATATTTTAACAGATTTATAATTAACGAAAAAAACAAATATAAATCTAGCTTTCTTAAAAATTGAAAGGCTAATTGTTGCAAATTCTATAAGTTTGAAAATTTTCTCTGAAATACTGTAATGAATGAAGTTTTAACGTCTGAAACAGGTAATCTATTGATACTAGAAGAGGGATATATTATAATAAGGAAGAAATTAAGGCGGATCATGCAAATCTATTACATTTTGTTAATTGATGAACAAAAGAATGTTTATAATAAAATAATATATGTAATTGATAGTGATGAGGGTTGATAATTTATCTAGAAAATATTATGTTTAGCCCTTAATGGGAGAGGTGATATTTTAAGGTGATATTATGCTGCCTGTAGCATCCGGTGGAATAGCATCCCTACTACTTCCAAGAGGTAGGACCACACATTCTAGATTTGGTATTCCACTAGATTGTGACGAGAATTCTACCTGCAAAAAATTTACCCAAAAAAATTATTTAATACCTCTTCTCATTAAAACAAAGTTCAATATTTGGAATGAAACTCTTGATTGGTAGAATGATTATGAGCCCGTCTGAATTAACCAAATTCCCCATTCTTTTTATGAGGAAAAAATTCCTACTCGCAGTTTGTTTTACTATGACTATAGGAAAAGAAAAAAAAAAGTCAATGTTAATCTTTAAAGAAGGTTGGACTCTATCTTGAAAAACCAGTTTTTACCCATATCAGTGATGTGTTGCAATATCTTGTGTCACTGGAAAAAGACGACTCGAAGTATTAATGAACTATATAATTAAGAGTGATTAACTAAGATACAACAAGAAATGTTGTTTACAATAAAAATTATATATAACAGAAATTTGCACAATGAATATTTCATGTAGGTGATGGTAATTGGTAAAGTTGGTATTGATATTGAAGATGTACAATTAGATGTGACATTTCTAGATGATAACTTTATAGAGCGACAATTGTTGAGAGACTTATACTAATATAAAGTGCACTACTTCAGATCTTGACATTATTACTATATATTAACCCCTACCAATGAGATCGTTGATACGATCAATGTTTACGTCATGGAACGTATGTCTGCAAATGAAAATGTATATATATATATATATATATCAGTTCTAACAATATTTATCAAGACGATGAAAGCATAAATAATGGCAATAAATTATTTTCACGGGAATATCTAAGCACGATTAATTGTTTGGACTACCGAATCATGAAATATAGTTGATGAGGGCTGCATAGTCATACTTTTTAGGAATAAAGATTCATCAAATAAATTATGCAATAGAAGTAGGTTGATAGTAACCAAGATGCGGAACCATATAATTGATGTTAAACTAATTTTCGGGAAATCATGAAAGTAGAAAATTCTTGATTAGTAGAATGATTATGAGCCTATTTGATTTAACCAAATTTCTCATTTGATTTCAGATGAAAAAAATTATCACTCGCAGTTTGTTTTGCTATGATTATAAACAAAATTCAATGTCAACATTTAAAGAATGTTGGACTTTATCTTCCAAAACCAGTTTTTAGCTGTTATGTTGCAATATTTCGTGTCACAAGCAAGATGTGACTCAAAGTATTAATATGCAATTAAGAATGACTAACATAAGATATTACAAGAAATGTTGTTTACAATGAAGTTTATATATGACAGAAATTTTGCAAAATAGATATTTGATGTAGGTGACAGTAAAGCCGGTATTGATTTTGAAAATGTATAATCATATAGTATGTGACATTTTCGGAGCGATATACTCATAAACTCTACGAGTGATCTTATAGCGGTCATTTTTAGAGTGCATATATATAAATATAAACTGCACCACTTCAAATTCAAGCATTTTTAAAGATAGCGCTATTCTAGCCCCTACCAATGAGATTTTCAGCAATTAAATTTTGGGAAAATGACAATGGTCCGATATTTGAGCAAAATTTTCCAAACAGTCCAAAGAAGATCGAATTAACTGAACCGGTCCACTAAATACCCTAATCATTGCTGAACCCGTCCATGAATCCGGTTTTTCCGCTAATCATTGCCGAACCCATCCATTAAAAAGTCACTCATCACCGAACTGGTCCATCAATTAGGGTACTTTAATGGACGGGTTCGGCAATAATTAGCGAAAAAATCGGTTCATGGATGGGTTCGGCAATGATTAAGGTATTTAGTGGACCTGTTCAGTTAATTCGATCTTTTTTGGACTGTTTGGAAAATTTTGATCAAATATTGGACCATATGGGTCATCATTTTCCCATTAAATTTTCAGCAAATTGTGAGGAAATTTTTCATATTATGCTTAATACTTATATTTAAATTTTACTTTATCTTAACTTAAATTTCAAATTAACAAAATATTATTTCAATAATTATTTTTATTAATATGTTATATTTGTATCGGACAAGCAACAGAAGCTAAAGTATATGGTATATAATATGATTTCTTTGTTAATTTTAAAAATAATTAAATTATATTATCATATACATCCTCTTTTCAATATATATAAAATAATTGCACATTTTATAATTTATTATTACTTTATATAATATAAGTATATATATTATATGAAATATATAATTATGCCCGTCGAGTCTCGACGGGTTAATTACTAGTTTATCCCTAATATTAGAATATGGAGTATAATATAATAAATCATGAAACCATAATTTTATTGTTCTGCCTATATTGCTCTTTTAGTTGATAATTCATTATCTTTATAAAAATATATGTTATGGATTTAACTTTATATTCCAAAAAGACTAATGTTGAAAATTAAATAATATACACAAGAAAATAAGTACTCCATTAATATAAAAAAAAATCAATCTATTATTTTGTGTACATAAATTAATATTATGATAATTTATCCTTTTTATGGTAGTTTATCTTTTATATATATTTTTATTAGTCAACATATTTTTTCGGTGATTAAGAATGAGTTACAAAGGTGAAAGTTTTAATATACTTAATTATTTTAATTATAAAAATTATTTTTATAATTAGGAGGGTTGGTAATCTTAATAAATTAATTTTTTATTTATGTTTTATTTGCATAAAAAAATTTTTGGTAAACTATTTGCATAAAAATTTGAATTTATACTTTGGTATGTATTATGATAAAAAAATTAGAAATTTGTTTCTTCTATTATTTTGAAAAAAATGATAATAGTTTGAATTTATACTTTGGTATGTATTATGATAAAAAATTAGAAATTTGTTTCTTCTATTATTTTGAAAAAAATGATAATAGTTTGAATTTATACTTTGGTATGTATTATGATAAAAAAATTAGAAATTTGTTTCTTCTATTATTTTGAAAAAAATGATAATAGAAATTATATATTATTAAAAAAAATATTTTGTTCATAAATATACTAAAATAATATCTTCTATCATTTTAAATTAATCAAGTTAATATTAGTTTGTATCGAATGGGGCCTCTTATTAAGGCAGATTCCGCTGGCACTTGGTTCCCTCGGGCCCATTGATTTCATTTTTTTGATTTTTTTTTTCTGTAGCCTTTATATGTTGTTAAGAAAAAAAATAAAAATAGAACTAACACCCGTGCGCGTAGCGCGGGCGAAAAATCTAGTATATTTAATAATTTGATGTGATGGTAGTGGGTTTGGTAATTAAGTATGTAATTACTTCCTCTGTTCTCAAATATTTGCTACGGACTCACTGCGCACGCAGTACAATCCACATTTTGAATCATTAATAACTCAAATTCGGTATATGTAAAAATTCTAAAAGTTCGATATTTGAGAACGGAGGAAGTATCTCCTAAAAGGGAAATATGACAATTGTAATGAGACGAACCAAAAAGGAAAATGGGCCGGAATTAGTGGGACGGAGGAAGTAATTATTGCATTACTATTAATAATTTGTTATTATTAATAGCCATTTCAAGACTTATTATGTGAGTAATAATTAGTTAAAATTAACTGTTTGACAATTTCGAGACTAGTTTTTTGCTTACAATAAGCTAAAATCCAAAATGCTACTACTTGTAGCGGTTTTCAAAAGAGCTGATTGAACACTGTTTTAAGTTATTTTGTCTTTATAAATAAGCTAATTTATCTTAAATTCTCTTACAAAATAGATGATTTATTTAGCTTATTTGCTAAACAGGGCCTATATTCTTGGTATCGCAAAATGTCATTCACACACCATTTACTTATTTATTATATGTTCTGCACACAGTTTTTGAAAATTTTGAGGAGCTTTAGATTTATATCAAAACAATATTTTCGTTATGCGTAATACTAGCTTTTAAATGATTTAACTATGAATTGCGGCTTCGAAAAGCTCTACAATCATAAACTACTATGAGTAGCTTTTGGAACCTTTCGAAAGCTATTTTCCAATTTAATTAATTTCTCTTTTCAAATTATGATTTATGACAGCTACAGCTACTTCCTGTGTTAGGGATATTTTTAGTATTGTGAAGATGTTCGTTATTTTGGCCGTTGTTGCAACATCGTGTCAACAACGCTTTATTATCTTCACTAGAAAAAGCACAGAATAGTACAGTGACGTGGCATTTCCCCTAGCAGGCCTTAGAAGGGTTTAGATGGGCCTTAAAACCCATATAAATACCGGTCTTCGTCCTTGAGGGATTTAGAATGATTTCAGCCGCAATCACAGCTCCTTTTACAGAGTATTAACTGATTCCAAGCTGTGTTTATGGTGGATTGAGAGCTGAAGCAGAAACCCCCTGGTTTTCGTTGTTTGCAGAAGGCACCAACAACCATCCTGCTACTGGTATATCTTTAGCTGTTGAGTCTTCTACATTTTCATGGGGTAATTGGGATTGTGTTTAGGCATTTCTAAGTTTATTGTTTTGTAAACACAATCCGTGTGTATTGTAGGTGTTTTAGCACCATTGAGCTTAACTTGTTTGATTAGCTAGGTTCCTCAAACACCACCTTAATACCTGCCGGTGAATTGCTTGCATTTGGGTAGATAGTAGATGCTCCCATGTGTTCTTCTAGTCTATTTGGGTAGATAGGAGAGTTCATTGGAATGTAAGGGTATGTAATGTAACGCCCCGAAAATTCAAATCTGATTTTCGCAAGCGTTACCGCCATACTAACTATCCTAAACTAGTGGCGAGCTAATTTAAAATAGCTAGTACGAGACTGGGCAACCTAAAATGACAATCTGTTTAATCTAGTTTAATGCAGAAGCTAAATAAAACAAAACACATAGGCACATGAGAAAGGTCTCACAAAACAATCATATAACAGTTCCCATAACTCATCCAGGCTAAAAGCCTCACAAAACAGCATTGACAGCATGCCAATATCTCAAACAGAGCTACCAGCCCAAAACAGCAAATCACACAAGGCCACAGGCCGATAGAATGTAAATCCTAGGCTCACAGGCCTCAACTAGTCAAGTAAGTATCAAATAATAACAATCCACAGAGTACCACATAAATAAACATAATAAAAAGGACATGAGAATCCTATCTATGTGATCTCTCATCCCCATACCCCAATCATGCTCCAGCACCTCTAGCATGATCTATAAAACAGACAAAAGCAAAGGGAGTCAGTACAACGTACTGAGCAAGGCTACGTGTTGGGGAGTAAAGGATAACAGAGCAACAAGAGTAAATAATAAAAAATATAATAATAATAATAATAATAATAATAATAATAATAATAATAATAATAATAATAATAAAAGCATGAATAATAGAGCAGAATAAAAATAAAAGCAAATAAACATCACACCGTCCCATACCGATGCTTCAACCACAATCATACAATTTATGCACGTGATGCATGGCCTAACATATACCTATCTAACCTATATGCAAATGCAATGAATATGCCTAGCCGGCACCTAAAAACCCGGGCAGTATGAACCCACGGGTGAGGATATCATCAACTCCAACCCGTTACAGGGTAACATACACCATCCCCGCAGGGACCACTCACAAGCATCACAGCCAATAAATCACCCCGCAGGGCCATCGGGACTCAACAACACCGGTGAAGGCTGCCCGATCAATCACATCATCATCACAACCCATCGGGTTAATAATCCATCAATCCCAATACAATATCATACATATGCCAAATATCATATTTTCAACACATAATTGCTAGATTCGCAAGCTTCTCAATATAATATATTTGCATCTTATAGCCCTAGGCTAAGGCAACAATAATACAATATGAAACTCAACGGCAATATCATGATGATTTATTAACTAGAAAAATGCCCAAGTTTATAGTGTAAGCATATTAAATTTAATTATTCAGAAAGCATGTCAAACAGTGGCACAGGGAGGGGTTATGATCCATGAAAATTTCAATACACCACTATCTAGCCTCAGAGACCAAGTACGAGACATCTCATTTTTATTATTGTCTTTCATGCTCTAATTGGAAGACATAATTACTGGCAAGCACATATAATCAATGGCAAGTACTGCTATGCCAATTTAATAGAAAATAAATACTATCTAGGACCAGTTGAAACCAAAGTAATATATAGGGGATGTTTGGGAGTCAGCGGATCCACTAGCAGATAGCAGATTCGGAGAGAGAATTGTGAGAGATATGCTGATTGAATCCGCTATATGCTCCTAAATATGCCGGCTTCCAAACATCCCAATAATGCTATTTATCCTACTACATGAAATGAATTCTCTACTCCCAAGGCAAACTAACGAGCAGCCTAGTCTCACACAGATATATGTATGTATCATATATATATACTGCTATATTTTTTTTCCTTACACAGTTCCTCAATTTCGCAGAATGCCAAATTTACAGTTACACAAACATAACCGAAGACATAGCAAGAAAGCGGAATTAAGCCTTGTCGGTAATCACCCCTAATACCCCCCAGACACGTAATTTAAGCATATAAATCCCTTGCCAGATGTCTTCTCAACGATTAAACGCCTCCGAATTGCTCAATTTCGAATCCAATCGGCCAAACAACTCACAAACCGAGCATTTCGAAACATCCCCAATTCACCACCAAAACGATCGAAATAAAAATCATAGCGGAGAGGACGATGGGGAGAATCGTTTACCTTCAACCGCTCAATCAATCGGCCAAGAAACGTGATAGTTTGGACGAGCCGAAGGTCACCCAAAAACCCCCAAAACTGTCGGCCTCCACTCCTTCTCCCGTTCCTTTCTTTTAATTTTTCCAATTATGCAAAACAACCCCCTTTTAACTCCCAACTTGCTGATAATTATAAAAGGCTCCCCATACCTTCTCAAGTACAATCAAACGACCCCATCCGGACTGAAATGCAAGATAATCAAATACCAGATTATTTAAAACAGTCCAAACAATTAAATCGGGTCATTACATGTAAGGTGTGGTTGACCCTTGTTCAATCGGTTTGGTGGAGATCTAGTGAATCCCTGGCTTGGAGCCCCCAGATGTAGATCAGTGGATCGAACTGGGTGATCAAATTCCTTGTGTTCTTATTTTATTCCGCACTCTGTTTGTGTTTGCCTCTGGTTGTGGTTTGCAGGTTGTTGAGACATCGCTCAAACAACGCTTACAGGGTTCTACGTATTCTGATTGGGCCTGTCAATTGCTATCAGAGCGGGGCTCTAACGTTTAGCTGAGTCCGGTCCAATATGAATAGAGAAGGTGGCTCTGTCTCGAGACCTCCTCTGTTTGATGGTTCGAATTATCCATTTTGGAAGAATCGAATGAGGATATTTCTTAAGCATACTGGTGTAGATGTCTGGAATGCTGTTCTAACACCCTGGGAACAACCTATGAAAGAGGTCCGCACGCCTGCTACTAAAACCTCTGCTGCCATTACGACTTTTGTCCCTGCTACCCAAGAAGAAATGTCAGCTGCTCAGAAGAACAAGGAACAAGGGAACAACACTGCGTTGAATTGTCTATTCAATTATGTGGATGAATCACAATATCACATCATTTCAAACTGTGAGACAGCTTATGAAGCCTGGACTGCTTTGGAAGCAGCCTATGAAGGATCTGCTGATGTTCAAGCCTTGAAGCTTCAGAGAATTGAATCTGCTTTTGATAGTATTCGGATGCAAGAAGATGAGAATATTGCTGCTTATCATGCTCGGTTCAAGAAGTTAGTAAATGAAGCTCAGTCTTTTGGTTTAAAGTATGATGATGCAAACTGGTTCAGAAGATGCTGAGGACAGTTACTCGTAGATATCAATCGAAGGTGTCCACTCTTGAAGAACTTGAGAAGACCAAATCCTTTACTCTTGAAGCATTGGTTGGTTCACTTCAGACTTTTGAAATGAACTACTTGGAAGAAGAGCCTACACGTGATCTAGCTTTCAAAGTTGAAGATGAGATTCAGTGCATTGACAATGAAGAAAAGGCTTACCTAACCAAGAAATTGGCAAGGATGTTACAGGACAAGAGAGCCAAGAAGCTGAACTACAAGAAAGATGATAAAGGACGTTATCAGCGAGGTGTTTCATCATCCCGTGAACAACCTTCCAAGCACAAGTCAGACAATTCCTATGATAAGAGAAAGGGTTATAAGAAGATGGATTTACCCGATACATTCAAGAATTTAAAGTGATATGATTGTGAAGGTGTTGGCCATAAAGCCTCTGAATGTCCTACTGCTAAGAGAAGGGTTGGAAAAGCTCTTCAAGCTACCTTAAGTGATGGAGAGGTCAGTTGTTCTTCCAAGGAGGAAGGAGATGACAGCGAGGATGAGGAGATGATAGCCTTTACTGTGAAAGACGTTGTTCTAACAACCGATGACACTCTGTCCAAAGGCAAAGACAAGCTGGATAATTGTGTTATTAAGGGTGTTCGATCTTCTAACAATTGCTATGTCTTAAAGCCTGCTGTGGAATCAGTCTTTTTGTCACAGGTTGAAACTGCAAAGTTGTGGCATCAAAGGTGTGGGCATATGAATTACAAATCTCTTATTCAACTTAGCAAGTCTGGCGTTGTTCGAGGATTGCCCAAACTACAGAGCAAAGCCAAGGTAGTCTGTGGTGCTTGTGCTAAGGGTAAACAAATTCACTCCTCTCACAAAGTAGTGGATACCATTCAGACCACAAGGTGCCTTGAGCTGTTGCACATGGACTTGATGGGACCAACAGAAGTGCCTAGCCTAGGTGGTAAGAGGTACAACTTTGTATGCGTTGATGATTTCTCTCGTTATACTTGGGTTGATTTCTTAAAATCCAAAGATGAGGCTGTTTCAGTGTTCTCTAAGCTATCTTTAAAGATCATGGCTGAAAAGGATCTCAAGATAGGGCGTATCCGATCTGATCATGGGAAAGAGTTTGAAAATCAGTTGTTCGCACAACTCTGCAACAACCTTGGAATTGCTCATGAATACTCAGCCCCCCACACTCCACAACAGAATGGCGTGGTTGAGCGTAAGAACCGTACTCTACAGGAGATGGCTCGATCTCTCCTCCATGCTAGTAATCTTGGGAAACGTTTTTGGGCTGAAGCTGTTAATATCTCATGCTACATCATTAATCGAGTGTACATGCGACCTCAGACAACCACTACTCCTTATGAGATTTGGAGAGGAAAGACTCCTAACATTTCTCACCTTCATGTCTTTGGAAGTATGTGCTATGCTTTGAAGGATCGAACTATTGTCAAAAAATTTGATTCCAAATCTGATGAAGCCATTTTCTTGGGATATTCAGTGGATTCAAGAGCCTACCGTGTTTACTTGAAGAGAACTTCAAAGGTTATTGAGACTGTTAATGTTGTCTTTGATGATGCTAATCTCTCTGCAGGCTCTGTCTCTCCTCATGATGATGATGATGATCCTATTCGGATTATCCCTCATGTTTCCTCCAGTGCAACTCCTGAAGTAATGCCTCCCTCAGTTCCTATTGATATTTCTGATACTGAAGAAGGCGATCAGGTTGTTGATACAACTGGTGAACAACCTTCAGCTCCAGATTCTCCTAAAAGGAGAGGTCCAAAACGTGGTCCACGAGCACCTAAGTATCACTCTAAGGATGATATTATTGGCGATCCCTCTGGTCCTAGACAGACTCGAGGTCATCAACTAAACATTTCTGAATTAGCAAATATGTGCTTTCATATTATGCATTGTTTTGTTTCATCTATTGAACCTAAGAATGCTAATGAGGCTTTTCAAGATGAGTTTTGGATAGCTGCAATGCAGGATGAATTGCTACAATTCAAACGCAATGATGTTTGGGAGTTGATGGAACAACCAACTGGAGTGAATGTCATTGGCACTAAATGGGTCTTTCGGAACAAGACTGATGAGCATAGAAAGATTATTCGCAATAAGGCTCGCTTGGTTGCACAAGGCTTTACTCAGATTGAAGGCCTGGATTATGATGAGACATTCGCACCTGTTGCTCGCATCGAGGCTGTAAGATTATTACTTGCTATTTCTTGCTCTCTTGGTTTTAAACTGTATCAAATGGACATCAAAACCGCCTTTCTGAATGGCTACATCAAGGAAGACATCTATGTGTCTCAGCCCATTGGAATGCCCTGATCATCCTGATTAAGTTTATAAGGTCAAGCGTGCTCTTTATGGTCTAAAGCAGGCTCCACGTGCCTGGTATGAACGCTTGTCTACATATCTCTTGGATAAAGGCTATGTGCGTGGTAATGTTGATAAGACGTTGTTCGTACAACGTACAAACAACCATCTATTGGTAGCACAGATTTATGTGGATGATATTGTTTTTGGCTCTACTTCAGATGATCTTCGAGATGCTTTTGTACACTCCATGCAAACCGAATTCGAGATGAGTATGATGGGTGAGCTCACATTTTTCTTAGGGCTACAGATTAAGCAAACCTTTGATGGGATCTTTCTTAATCAAGAGAAGTATGTTGGCACCATGCTTCAGAAATTCAACATGGAAAATTGCAAGATTGCTAGGTCACCCCTAGGTCAGCATGACAAGATTTCCAAGGATGAATCTGGGATTTCTGTTAATCAGAAAATGTATCGAAGCATTATTGGAAGTCTCTTATATCTCACTGCTAGTCGTCCGGATATCTCCTTCAGTGTTGGTGTGTGCGCTCGATATCAATCAGATCCTAAAGATTCTCACCTTCGTGTTGTCAAAAGGATTCTTCGATACATTAAAGGAACTCCTAGTCTCGGTCTCTGGTATTCTAAACGTTCCTCACTTGAGTTAATTGGTTATACAGATTCTGATTGGGCTGGTTGTTCCGACAACCGCAAATCAACCACTGGTGGTTGCTTTTATCTTGGTCAGAACTTAGTCAGCTGGTATTCTCGTAAGCAAAATGTTGTTGCTTTATCTACTGCGGAGGCTGAATATATTGCTGCTGCCCATTGTTGTACTCAATTGATTTGGATGCGTCAAATGCTTTTGGATTATGGTATTTCCTTGAATGATTTCCTTATTCACTGTGACAACACCAGTGCCATTAATATTTCCAGGAATCCAGTCCAACACAATCGGAGTAAACATATTGACATTCGATTTCACTTCATCCAAAATCTGGTGGAAGATGGTCTGTGCAAGATTCAGCATCTCTCGTCGTTGGAACAACTCGCAGACATCCTCACAAAGAACTTGGAGACTTCTCGGTTTGAATCATTGAGGCACAGTTTGGGCCTCTGCTTTTCTCAATAATGGGATATGTTTCGGGTGGGCCACTGCAATTCTTGGTTTTCTATTTCTTTCGGCCCAGGCCCAAGCCCAGAGGGAGTTGTCTTAAACCGAATGAGGCGGTTTCCAGTACACTACTGCTCGTCTCCACTCTCTCTCTTCCCTGCACGTCTCTGCAAGTTCTTCCCCGATTCCCCTCTTTTTTCGGATATTTGAATTTCTCTCGCAATGGCGTCTCCTTCCAGCTCCAGTATCAATCCTGATGAAGTTATTGATGCTCAGTCGCTTGCCGTTGATGATTCCATCTATAAGGCTCGTCTTGCTGCAGAACAATCGCCTGGAGATGATCAATTTGAGGATGTTCAGGATGACGTCGATGCCGCTATCGATGACTACTTTGTTGCTGACCCTGATGACGCGGATATGGAGGTCAATCCTGATACTGAGAAGGGTTCTAACCCTCAGCCTACTCCGGACAATGTCGAGACTCCTTCGGTTGGCGCAGATCCAAAAGCGGATGTTCCGACAATAGCAAACCCTAGCGCGGGTGCTGGAAGTTCGACATCTCCTTCGGTCCCTGCCCCCGATGCGTCTCCGTCCGCTCCTGTCCCTCCTGGCGCCAGTTCACCACTCTCGCCTTCGGCTGTTGCAACTGGTGATGGGTTGCTGATGTTGGACCCTGAGTTAAATGCTCCGCCTCACTCTGGGACTGCTCAACAAGTTCCATTTGGTGGGTCACCTACTGAGGATGTTCCAACTACTTAGGAACAACCATCTCAGGCTGATACTGATGATATCCCTCTGGATGAGATTAGGAGATGACTTCGTGAGAAGGGGAAGCGCAAGGCTGTTCCGACACCGTCCAAACAACCTTCGAAGAAAAAGTCTAAGAAGGCCACTCCTAAGAAGAAGTCTGCCCCTGTTCTCAACGAGACTGATGCCCATTCTCCTCTGTATTTCTCTGCTGATGGCGAAAGGTATGCCATGGAAACCCTTCACTCTCGTGGTTTCATATCTGAGGAATGTTATGTGCATCCATATTATGATCAGATTGGTTTTTCTGAATATTTGGAGAAGAAACATCTTTCTGTTTGGGCTACTTCTCTTAAGCGTTATTCCCCTACTGCTGTTCGTGAATTCTATGCCAATTTGCATCCTGATATCCTTGATCATGTTTCCCCTTGGTATTGTAAGATTTATCTTCGTGGAGAGTTGCTTGATCTTACTCCCTTTGTTTTCAATGAGTTGTTGGAACTTCCTACCAACACTGATATGAACAACCCCTTTGATCTGCTTAATGCTGAGCTAGCTACTATAGCCTCTACTATTTCTGCCTCTAAAAAATCTGCTTTTGGTAGACGTGCTATGAGTCCTTCAGACCTTTCTATGAAATTCAACTGCCTGTTTAGGATTGGTGTTTCCAATTTCTTACCTACATCCAATGCTAGCCAGCTTAGTTCTCACATGGGTAAATTCTTGTTTTCCATTGATGAATATCCTGAGATCCTCAACTATGGTTACCTGATCATTAAGCATATGTTGAGGTTCTCTCGTGACAAAATTGAAAAGAATACCCAGTTGCCTTATCCTGCTCTTATCACCCTGTTTGCCCATTCTTGCCACTTGCTTGCTTCTAATGAAACCTTCATTAAAGTCAAGAAACACTTACCTTCTGATAAGCTTAAAGGTCTCCATAATGACTTCAAGCTTGGTCCTCAAAAGCTTGGATCTGCTCTAGTCGATCATATCAGAACTGAGCTGCAACAGGTTGAGAAAGAGTTGGGTATTCTGAATGACAAGCAGATGGGCTTGAAGAGGAAGGTTTGAAAGCTGGTTGCCCTACTACCACATTCTTTTGATGCTCCAGCTGAGAGGGAGGATGACTCTGAGGGTACTCCCTGATCTGCCAAGTAAGGGGGAGTGACAGTGGAAAGGATTGCAGGAGTGCTGGTTGTTTTACTGCTGTTGGAACAACTTTTGTATTTCTGGTTTTCAGACTATGGATATTCTGGTTTTCTGTAATTGGTGGATATTTTGGATATTTCTCTGGTCTGTTATTGCTGAATATTGTCATGGATATTGGTATGAGATTATCTTTTATGAATGGATGTTTTGTCTATGCATGTTCTTCTTCAGCTCATATCGTTTGTGGCATGATTATTTGTTGAGATTCTACTGCTCTCTGCTCTTATTATGACTCTCTGTGCTTTCTCCACTATTTTGACTACTTGGCCCGATCATCTCCACAAAGGGGGAGATTGTTAGGGATATTTTTAGTATTGTGAAGATGTTCGTTATTTTGGCCATTGTTGCAACATCGTGTCAACAACGCTTTATTATCTTCACTGGAAAAAGCACAGAATAGTACAGTGGCGTGGCATTTCCCCTAGCAGGCCTTAGAAGGGTTTAGATGGGCCTTAAAACCCATATAAATACCGGTCTTCGTCCTTGAGGGATTTAGAATGATTTCAGCCGCAATCACAGCTCCTTTTACAGAGTATTAACTGATTCCAAGCTGTGTTTATGGTGGATTGAGAGCTGAAGCAGAAACCCCCTGGTTTTCGTTGTTTGCAGAAGGCACCAACAACCATCCTGCTACTGGTATATCTTTAGTTGTTGAGTCTTCTACATTTTCATGGGGTAATTGGGATTGTGTTTAGGCATTTCTAAGTTTATTATTTTGTAAACACAATCCGTGTGTATTGTAGGTGTTTTAGCACCATTGAGCTTAACTTGTTTGATTAGCTAGGTTCCTCAAACACCACCTTAATACCTGCCAGTGAATTGCTTGCATTTGGGTAGATAGTTGATGCTCCCATGTGTTCTTCTAGTCTATTTGGGTAGATAGGAGAGTTCATTGGAATGAAAGGGTATGTAAGGTGTGGTTGACCCTTGTTCAATCGGTTTGGTGGAGATCTAGTGAATCCCTGGCTTGGAGCCCCCAGATGTAGATCAGTGGATCGAACTGGGTGATCAAATTCCTTGTGTTCTTATTTTATTCCGCACTCTATTTGTGTTTGCCTCTGGTTGTGGTTTGCAGGTTGTTGAGACATCGCTCAAACAACGCTTACAGGGTTCTACGTATTCTGATTGGGCCTGTCATCCTGCTTCTACCAAACACTTATGTAAAAATTGATAGTTACAGGTCGCAATAGCCTACAACTCCCTCAGCTGCAACACGCAATTACAGCTCTACATGCAGAACAGATCATTAATCTAAAAAAACCCAAATTACTCATACACCCCCACTGCCACACAAAACCCCAAGCTACCCTTTACTATTTTCAATTTTTTTTAAAAAAAAAAACTTGAAAATACTAATTACCACCTCCGTCTCGTTATAATGTCACCCCTTCCCCCACTCACAACATTCCCCCTCTAGCACAACTAGGGTTGGGGAAAAATACCGAATATGTCACATATCGCATATACTGTACCAAAAAAATACCGAGAATGTCGAAATTTTCGTTATACCATAATTTTTAGTACGATATGATACCGTACCGTAAGATATTGGTACCGTAACAGTTTATATTTTTTGATACCGCGGTATACCATTACCGTACCAAACTTCGATATATACCGCGGTATCGGTATATTGGTATGTACCAAATGTTTGGCATGTCGGTATATACCTCGATACCGGTATATTGGTACATACCAAAGTTTCGGTATATCGGTATATACCGAACTTATAAAAAAATACCTAATTTATATAATTTTACATATATAACCCTATATCGGTATGTCGATATGTACTGAAGGTTCGGTATATCAGTATATACCGGATTTACCAAAGAATCGGTATGGTAACGGTATGAAAATATTTCTTACCAAAATCTTCGGTATACCGAAGGTTACAGTACGGCATCGGTATGAAAATTGTCATATCGCAAATTTCGGTATAGTATACGGTATGGCGAAAAATTTTTGGTATACCGTACCGACCCACCCCAAAGCAGAATCGAAGGAGGGATTTTTTTTTATTTTTTTTGCTGAACACCCTATACAGGCTATGAAATGATAGTGGGAGTTTATGCCACATAATAAATTACAAAAAGGTAAAAGAGAGGAATAGGACCGGGTGGGGATTCGAATTCCAACATATAAGTTGGGAGTGGAGGACTTGACCACTAGAGAATACCAACTATAATTGTTAAATACTAGTATTTCCCCCGCCCAATGGGCGGAAATTATGGACAATATGAATAAAATTATTTGATTTAATAAATAAAATTGAACTATTGTTCAATTTTATTATGTCGATTACATTCTCCAACCTCCTTAAACTATTTTAAGCATTATATGAGTACATCTATACATTGCATAGAAATCGACCGACATATATCATTACCAATATTTATATATTACAATTTAGTAACTTAAAAAATACTTATACTACAAAAATAATTGAAAGGACAAAAAAAATGAAAAAACAAAGATAAAAATATTTCTACTCACGACTCTAATGACATACATTGACAAAAGAAAGTACATGAAATCATATTGTACTTGGTAGTTTTTTTTTTTTGGGTAAGCACTTTGTACTTGGTAATTGATATTGATTCACCCTAAAGCATTGAGATATTAGAAATTTCATAAGGATGTGGATATTTCAAAATTAAATTAGTAGAAAAATAAGAAATACTCTTGTAAATGAATCCATAGACAAATTAAAATGACTATAGTTTCATCAACTTATTATCGTATTGCAATTTATGTAATTTAGTTAGTTTATCTAAACAAATATTTCTTATGCATTAATAACTATAATATCAATTTATAAAGTACTTATTAATGATTTGAAGTACAATATATTCTTTAATTATAATTTCAATTAATAGAGTATTGGTTAAGAATAATAATAAATATATTGAAATTATCTTTAAAAATAAATATAATATAAACCTATAAAATTTTTGTTACATCCTTTATTTGGTAGTATTCTTGATCTATAATAATTAATGACATTAAATTATGTAATGTGAATTTCTCTCAAATTTGGTTCTCCTATATTATGAAAGTGCATTATATATATATATATATATATATTATATAATTCCTTCATTTTTATAGTCAAAGGGATTGATCTTTGCTACTGTTTATTATTCAACTATCAACCCATAAAGTTTTTGTTACATCTTTTATTTGATAGTATTCTTTATCTATGATAATGAAATCAAATTATTTAACGTGAATTTCGTTCAAATTTTGTTAACCTATATTTTTAAAGTACACTATTTTTTTATTTTTTTTACTTTTGCTACTATTATTGTTCAACTTCAACTAACGTTTATACAATATCTATATAAGGAAAAACATAGTCAAGTGAGATCTCGTTAGATTCGTCTCATCATGTAGTTTTAAAATATCAAAGTTTTAGATTTTTTTTTGTACACATTTTGAGTTATTGATGAGTTATTGATCATTAGAAATGTGTATTGGGTTGCGTGCAGAAAGTGAATGTTGAGGAAGTAGGTAGGTTACTGTTCATAAGAGGATTTTTGTGAGATAAAATTGATAGATTTCTGTTAATAAGAGTAGGTTACTGTTCATAAGGGATATTGTTTTTATATATTATATAGATAGACAAATTAAAATGACTATAGTTTCATCAACTTATTATCGTATTGCAATTTATGTAATTTAGTTAGTTTATCTAAACAAATATTTCTTATGCATTAATGAATATAATATTAATTTATAATGTACTTATTAATGATATGAAGTACAATATATTCTTTAATTATAATTTCAATTAATAGAGTATTGGTTAAGAATAATAACAAATATATTGAAATTATCTTTAAAAATAAATATAATATAAACCTATAAAAATTTTGTTACATCCTTTATTTGGTAGTATTCTTAATCTATAATAATTAATGAAATTAAATTATATAAGGTGAATTTCGCTCGAATTTGGTTCTCCTATATTATGAAAGTGCATTATAAATATATATATATATATTATATAATTCCTTTATTTTTATAGTGAAAGTGATTGATTTTTGCTATTGTTTATTATTCAACTATCAACCCATAAAAGTTTTTGTTACATCTTTTATTTGATAGTATTCTTTATCTATGATAATTAATGAAATTAAATTATTTAACGTGAATTTCGCTCAAATTTTGTTCTCCTATATTTTTAAAGTACACTATTTTTTTTTTTTTTACTTTTGCTACTATTATTGTTCAACTTCAACTAATGTTTATACAATATCTATATAAGAAAAAACATAGTCAAATGAGATCTCGTTAGATTCGTCTCATCATGTAGTTTTAAAATATCAAAGTTTTAGAATTTTTTTGTGTACACATTTTGAGTTATTGATTATTAGAAATGTGTATTGGGTTGCGTGCAGAAAGTGAATGTTGAGGAAGTAGGTAGGTTACTGTTCATAAGGGAATTTTGTGAGATAAAATTGATAGATTACTGTTTATAAGAGTATGTTACTGTTCATAAGGGATATTTTTTAATATATTATATAGATTTTCCCCGCCCAATGGGCGGTGATAATGAACAATATGAATAAAATTATCTCATTTAACAGATAAAATTGTTCAATTATATTATGTCGATTACATTCCCCAACCTCCTTAAACTATTTGAAACATTATATGAGTACATCTATACATTGCACAGAAATCGACCAACATAAGTTCTTACCAATATTTATATATTACAATTTAGTATCTTAAAAAATACTTATACTACAAACAATAGTTAAAAGGACAAAAAAAAAAACAAAGATAAAAACATTTCTCCTCACGACTCTGATGTCATACATTGACAAAGAAAGCACGTGAAATCGTATTATACTCGATAATTAATTATTGATATTTTCACCCTACAACGTTGAGATATTAGAACTTTCATAATGATGTAGATATTTCCAAAATAAATTAGAAAACTATAAGACATATTCTTGTAAATGAATCCATTGACAAATTAAAATAACTATAGTTTTATCAACTCATTGTCGTATTGGAATTCATAGTGAAAAAGAATTGACTTTTGATACTGTTTATTATTCAACTTTGACTAATGCTTATACAACAGCTATATAAGAAAAAATATAGCCAAGTGGGATCTTTTTAGATCCGTCTCATGTAGTTTTAAAATATCAAATTTCTAGAATTTTTTCTTCTACACATTTTGAGTTATTGATGAGTTATTGATTATTAGAAATGTGTATTGGATTGCGTGCATAAAGTGAATGATGAGGAAATAGATAGGTTACTGTTCATAGGGGGATTTTTGTGAGAGAGAATTGATAGGTTACGGTTCATAAGAGTAGGTTATTGTTCATAAGGATATTGTTTTTATATACTTCCTCCGTCTCACAAATATTGTTACGTTTGACTTTTTGACATTATTCACTATTTAACTTTGATTCAAATTTTTATCATAGTTATGTAAGAAAAAATATAGTCAAATGAGATCTTGTTAGGTTCGTCTAATCTTGTAGTTTTAGACAATCAACTTTTATAATTTTTCGTTGTACAAAATTTAAGTTATTAACCGTTAAAAATGTGCATCGGCATGTGTGTCGGAAGGGTGCGTAACGATTATACTGAGACGGATGTAGTACTATATAGATGACCAATGATCACATTGCATCTCCCACACATGATGAGTAATTATGTTTTTAAACCTTTCTTCTTCCCCCACCTTTCCTCACGAAACCGTTTCGAGGTATTTGACTAGTAATTGACTCATCATACCCTTCCCTTTAATTCTTCATGCCCCTTTTGGGCTTTGGCTAACTAAACAGTCCCAAACTCCTCACCCCTCTTAAATACATACACCTTACATACCCCTTTGTTAATCGTTATTACCACCCTTTACTCATTACACCATTCCAATTTCCAATTTACCACAACTAACAAATCCCTTTCCAATATTCCGTTCCATTACATTATTCGAATGAACTCCCCAATTTCCCTCCTCTTTCTTCTTCTCATCACCATCTCCGCCGCCGTCGCTGCTGCTGCATCATCCTCACCTAAAACCTTCAATGTGCACGACTTCGGCGCCGTCTCCGACAACAAAACCGACAACTCCAAGGTAACAACTTAACAAACTACTAGTCGTCGTCACTATTAATTATTAAACTCATTACTAGCTATTTCTACATTTTCGTTGTTTGTTTTGAATTTTTTTATTGTCGCTTTTAGCCTTTTCTGGATGCTTGGAATCACGCCTGCCAATGGCGAGGCCCAACTAGGGTTTTCGTTCCCCCCGGCGGCACCTATTACCTCACCTCCGCCGTCTTCAAAGGCCCCTGCAATGGCCCCATCGACTTCGTCATTCAAGGCGTTCTGACGTCCCCGACTGATCCACGTCTGTTCTTAAATATCGACCATTGGATCAGCTTCCAGAACATCGAAAACCTTCGCATTTACGGCGGCGGCGCCCTCGACGGCCAGGGCGCCGTCGCCTGGCCCTACAATACCTGCCCCTCCGGCTACTGCAAAAAGCTCCCCGTTGTACGTACCAAAATAAATTTAAAAAAAAAAAAAGGAACTTTTTCAATTTCGTTCCATTTATTTTTTTTGTTTTCCCGATTTAGAACTGATTTTGTGGATTGAAAATTTGGCAGACGCTACGACTGGATTTCGTGAATGATTCCGCCATAAGCGACTTGCGTTCGATCAACAGCAAGAATTTCCACGTGAATATATTCTCGTGCTACCGCGTGAACGTCACCGGGGTGAGGTTATCGGCTCCCGGTGACAGCCCGAACACGGACGGGATCCACGTGGCGGTGTCCGGGGACGTGAGGATTGATTCGGCGGAGATTGGGACGGGGGACGACTGCGTATCAATCGGGCCGGGCTGCAAGGGGATCCACATCAGCAGGGTGAGGTGCGGGCCGGGCCACGGGATAAGCGTGGGGAGCATGGGGAAGTCCCGGACTCAGAAGGAGGTGGTGAGCGGGGTGACGGTGGTGAACTGCACGCTGACGAGGACGCTGAACGGCGTGCAGATAAAAACGTGGCCGGACTCCGCGGCGGCGGACGGCGGGTACGCGGCGGACATGGTTTACGAGGGGATAGTGATGGAGGAGGTGGGGAATCCCATATTCATTAATCAGGTCTACTGCCCTTTCAACTTATGCGATCCTAAGGTAATTAATTTCAATAATATTATTAATTATTTTCTCCTCATATTTTTTATGGAAGTAAATACTATTTCAGTATTTCTACTAAATTTTTATTCAGAGAAAAAAGATAAGGCTATTATTTGCATGCCCACAATTATAGTATTTTGCCACATTGAGAAGAAAGGTTAGAAAAGATCCAAAACCCGTAATTCTTTCTGCTTAATCCTTGAGAAGAGATATTACTTTTGGGAATTTCATGTGAAGTTTTGGCAATAACGTTGATTAAATTTACTTTCTTGATTTTAATTCAGGAATCATCAAAAATTTCTATAAGGAACATCACATACAAGGACATTGTGGGCACATCGACAACAATAGACGCGGTGAAGTTGAACTGCAGCAGAAGCAATCCTTGCAAAGGCATTGTGCTGGAGAACATCGACATTGTTGGTCCGAGTGGGGCATCATCGATGTCCCAATGCTCGAATGCATACGGACAATCCAAAGGCCAGCAGAAGCCACAGCCATGCTTAGTTTAATCCAAAAACTAACTATTGTAGCTTAGCTACCCAATAGAAGTACTAATTAACTAAAGAATGCCAAACTAAGTGAACAATATAGTATTTCTAGCCCAACAAAAGAGTTTATTATAGTCTCTGTTTTATGGGCAGGTTATTTTCATTGGGCGTGGTGATATGGGTTTTATTATGAACATTTAAATTTAAGGAAGCTTGAAGCCATTATGGGATAATGATAATTATAATATACTATGTGTTACATTGAGTTTTATTGTTATTTGTTGGCTTTATTTATATGCTCAGATTGGTTTTTCATTGTATGTTATGGTTCACTCTATTTTCATAAACCGATAAACGCAAGTACGAAATTTAATTTGAAGGAATAACTCAATTTTATTTGATAACTATATAGGATTAGTTTTGGTGAATAACTGCGTATGCCATGACGGAACAAGTTCCGATCCTGATTCAGAAGCTTCTGAATATATGAATTTTTGGAATTTTATGCTGTGTTGGATATTTGACTTGTGTGGTGGTTTTTAATTTATATATTTTCCATTAATAATAAGATTGTAATTACTCAATTGAGTTTATTATATATTTAATAGATTCCTGAATTTTTGGAATAAACATATTTATATTTATGTGGATAAAACTTATTTAAGGAATAGCTAATTATGCCTTACATCGTTATTGTGCTAGATTATTGTTTGTAAATGTTGAATTTGTGTTTGACACTTTATTTACATGTATTATCATGATACTTCCTCCGTCTCGATATAAATATTACGTTGGACTTTTTGACACTATTCACTGTGTAACTTTGATTCAAATTTTTATCATAGCTATGTAAGGAAAAACATAGTCAAGTGAGATCTTGTTAGATTCGTCCAATCTTGAAATTTTAGACAATCAACTTTTTATAAGTTTCTATTATACACAATTTAAGTTATAAACCGTTAAAAATGTGTATCGGCAAACGCGTCGAAAGGGAATGTAACAATTATATTGAGACGGAGTAAGTATATGAGAGTTAGGGTGATGAATTACCCGGCCCATTTTTCATATAATGAATGTGTTGTACAGTATTGTTTTGTATTGGTCATTGTCTCACTTTAATTTTTATTACAATACGACTCCTGTACAGGCAATTATATTTGCCAGCAGGTGCATGCACCGAAGAAATGATGTCCACGAATAGTTCCATGAAAAATTATGTTGCTTATTTTATAAATATTCATCATTTTTTCATGCGCACACATCATTCCACACAGTTATCATTTTACACTGCTCTGACATCATTTTTCTATACGTATCCATTATTCCATTTTTGCCAATATGTATTGTTGAATATGTATTGTTGACAGCACACAAGCCACACCACTTTTATTATAATTGATACTTTCTTGCATATGATATTAATCCAATTAATTGGCTGAATTTATTATCTTTCAAAAAAAGCAGCACAAATTGTATTAAACTCAACACAATTTGCATATTAACCAGCAAATTAATTATAATAATAGCACAACACATAAGAAGATTCTGTTTCTTAAAACACACAACTAATTTCTATAAAAATAAAAGATAAAGAGAGCTGAAAAAAACAAAAAATAACTATTTTAAATTCTTAGAAAAAGAATAACAACTTTCTGCAAATTGTATTAAACTCAACACAAACAGGGGATGAGGACTAGCTCAAATGGTAAAATTCATGACTTCCAATCTTAGGTTGGGAATTCGATTTCCCCCCCCCCCCCCTATTACAATCATTTATTCCCTTTTGTAATTTATGTGGGATGGACTCCCACTACAATTTCTCTGGCTTCAGCTCCTCAAAAAAAGAAAAGAAAAACTTAACACAAAGATAAATAACTTTCAAAAGAAACAACACAAGTTGTATTAAACACAAGCATAATTGACATATTATCCAACAAATTAATAATAATAAATAACACAACACGTAAGAAGATTGTGTATTAAAACACACAACTAATTTCTATAAAAATGCAAGATTAAATGAGCTGACAAAAACAAAAAATAGGAAACTATTTTAAATTTTTAGCATAAAATAACAACTTCCGTGTTATTAGGTGGAAAATATTCTTGGTGCAAATTAGGTGGTCTATTTACCAGCTTTATTATTTGGGAATTGGGAAGGGTGTTAATGAAACGAGAATTATGGCCATAATGGAGAATTTAGTGGATTTTATTTTCATCATCATAAATGCGTCCAAATTGATATTTTTAATCCTTTTTGCTACGCAACACTTTCTCATACAGATGCCGCACATTCAGCAAATCAAGAAACCCCCCATTCAGTATAGTAACCCAACCGTGCCATAACCCCATAACCCCAAACAATCCATATCTAAATTGAGGGAAGCGAATAAATTGGTGTTGAGAAGCCATACAAATGAGGGGAGTTTGCGTGGGAACATATTTAGACCAGAGAAGATGCAAAACCGGGAAGCGAAGGATCAAGGACAATGGATAAAGAAAGGCTACAGAGGCGGCCGAAGAAGGCGGACAAGACAAAAGGCGGTGGCATTGGTGATGGATGGCTGTAATACTCCCAAAAATGGCTCAAAAGGGTTACACAAGCTACTCATACAAACAAGGTACTTATTAGTAAGAGCTTTCGGAGCTTATGAGATGTTACTAAAAGATCATCTCCAATTGGTCTTTTTACTCCTCTATTAATAAGGCTTCCCACTCTGGGTTTTCTAAGGGATTGGAATAAGACTCAACTTCAAATAAGGCGTTGCCTCCTTCGAAAAAAATGTATGATGTCCTTTTTGTTTAGTCCTGGATGGCTATTGCACATCAAAGAGCTCAACCGAGTTTGTGAAGGTGCATGTTCCGGAAACTACACCGGCTGCCATTCTCATCTGGGAAATCTTGGAGAGATAAGAAATTCTATATAATAAGTAAGGCTCGTACACACCGATATATGTGGCCCAATGCGCACCCCATCTCATGATCAAAACAAGTCCTTCATTCTCTTTATTGATGATTTTACTAGAATGATATGGGTTACATTCTACGTGAAAAATACCAAGTGCTTCATATTTTCAAAAAAATTCAGGGAAGCACTCCAGTGTAAAGTTGAAAAATAAAGTGATTATAAAATCTAAACAATTCGAAGTGATCGATGGATAAAAACAATTAGCTCATAAAATTTTGTGAAGATGAAGGCCTGGACCCCCAACTCACAGTCGGATATGCTCCAGAACAAAATGGCGTGTCTGGAAGAAAAGATAGGACCGTTTAAACGGGTCAAAAGGCTGCCGGAAGAAGGAAGGGATTTCAAATGGCGTGAGAAAAGCAAGAGAAATTTGGTGAACCTTTTCCATGTTTAAGTTTATTTTACTCAGATGTCATTGCTGTATTTTTAGTCGGCGGTGGATATACGAACTGAACAAATTCCCTCGAAAACTAGAAGTTTCCCCAAAACAGTTCGAAGTAGTTCGCCCCCATCTCGTCTCCTGGTGCGTGGTCTATATTTCACTGTTAATGCGTTTGTTGTTGCCCTGATTTTGTGTGCAATCGACGCCCCCATCTCGTCTCCTGGTGCGTGGTCTTTATTTCACTGTTAATCCGTTTGTTGTTGCCCTGATTCTGTGTGGTATCGATTGGATTTGAATCGCATATGAGGCATTAAATAAGGATGCAGTCGTTTTGTGTGCAATCGATTGGATTTCACCAAAATTCTTGCTCTCTTCAAATGTTTTGGCCTTCTTTGGAATGACGACAACAATGAAGATGGGGCATTGAATAAGGATGCGGTCATTTGGAGTTCAATATTTGTTATTTATTTTACTGTTAAAAGATCAGATCCAACCTTTGTCAACTTTTCCTCATACCTTGCAATTGAAATTGCTGATTTTGAGCAAGTTTGGCTTCCCATGGCGTGACCTAAGTAGTGGTGAAATGAAGAGTAGTTGTGTAAACAAAATCTCTGAGGTTGTGGACTAAAAGAAGCATTTTGTATGGGAATGCAATCACACAGTGTAAATTAGCAGCAGAAGAGGTGAAACTTAGACTGGTTTGAACAACAATAATGGTGAAGACAGTAAGACGCAAGGTGCATTAATTGGATTAAGGATGAAATCGATTCTTCTATGATGCAATGCAGCAAATCCGTTCCGTTTCGCAGGGTTTAGGTCTGATTTGGGTCTAGCTTTTGGGAGAAATAGGCAGGTGAGTTTTTGGGGTTTGAGAGGGTCAAGAAATTAAGGTGCCATGAGTTGGTCAATGTCTATGTTGATCCTAGTTGGCACAATTAAATTAAAATAATTTAAATACTTAATTTCATTCCACATCAGCAAATTAAGTCATTAAGGCCGAATGGAACAATTTTGGAGACATTTAGCAAAATCTCGGCACTTATGGCACCAAATTGAAAAATTGACAAAATTTCAACACCATTTTATCATTTTTTTTCCCCGTTTAAAGATTATGTAAATTGGATAGAATTGAGTAAAGGAAAACATGGACATTTTACTATTTTCAAAAATCATTAGCTTAATCAAATGAAATACAGTACAATATATTGGAGTGTATCCTTCTGAATTAGAATTTATCTTTATAAATTTCACACATCTAGGATGAATCAAGTCGACTTTACAAGCCCCTGATGCTTGATTCACCTAATAAATTCACTTTTCTAGGCCGTAAAATAAAAGAGAGGATCAAAATCAAATTAAAATTTCTTGAGAATCAATGAAAAGATGACCGCTAATATGGAACAAGACCTAAATCAACAGTAGGGCCGAAAGTTTTAGAAATGACAATAGTGTTACCAAGAGCGTCTCTTCATCAAACGTAAAATGCTAGACTTAGAAACAAAGACAATTGCATCCCCACGTCAATTAAGCACAAATTGCACAATAAACTTTCCAAGAAAAGTATATATAATCCATCTCCAAAATTTCAAGAGAATCAGATGATATCATGACTCACATTCCTGTAAAGGCCTTCTTCCCACCAGAAGAACCAGCTGGTATCACTTTAAGAACATTGAACCTAACGGTTTTTGACAATGGCCTGCAAGGGATATGATAAAGAGAGAACCATCAATGTTAAATCCCATAATAAGTTAAAATGCATGATAATTCTTATACTAGCCTGCATTGGCCAATGATGACATGGTCGCCTTCCTTCACACGGAAACACGGGGAAATGTGTGCTGGAATATTTGAATGCCTCTTCTCGTACCTGGAGCAAATTCAATGACCATTAGCCAATAGATAAAGAGGTTTTTCAGGGAAAAAAGATGCACATCGCCCCATCATTTTTTGAGGTTTCACCTTTGATATTTCTTAACCCAATGCAGGTAGTTGCGTCTGACAATGATTGTTCTCATCATCTTCGCACTGTGGCAGGTTCCAGCAATAATCCTACCTCTAATAGACACATTACCGGTGAATGGGCATTTCTTGTCTATATAAGTACCTGGAAATGACGGAAAATACAACTTAGATCAAATCTCGTCTCCATAATAAATTTCAGAAAAACATCATAAAAACTACAGAGGTATGGCCTTAGCTAACTTTCTTAAGAATAGCAAGGACTAACTACCAAATAGTTATTCAAAAGTTATATATAAGTATTATTAAGAACCCGAGTTTTATAACGGCAGAGGATACTATCGAAGTACATGAAAATGGCAAAAAAGAAATTAAAAATAATAAGTGAGTGCTCGTTGATTGTAACATAATTGTGAGAAATATAATACTAACACTAATTCATAACTCAAAATAACTGCAAAAACTAAAAAAGGTATATCAAGAAAACAATGATTAAATGTATAGAAAAAGCGCTCAAAATGTAGAAAAACATTATAGTTGAAATTCAATTGAAACTGCAAAACAACACACAAAAGGATTGGTCAACTCCAACTATGCAAAAGACAATGCAAATAAATTTATGCATTTCCTTTATATCTATCAATCAATAGTTTCATTATAACACAAATAATTGCAGCCAGATTTGACAGAGTATAGTACAATATGTGAGACCAAGGAATATCCATTGCACAAGAAGCAGATCAGAAATGAATCTCAGAAGGTGCAACAGATCATAATAGAACAGTATGATACCAATGAACACCAGAATGCATAATATACATATCTCCTACTCTAAGATATAACTTTGAAGGAAATAATAAGTACAACTACAACTGATATGTCAATACCTTCAATTGCCTCGCGCGGTGTTTTGAAGTTTAATCCAATGCTCTTCCAATAACGATTACCTCCCTTCCCTGGTGCCTTTCCCTTCCCAGACTTCTTTGAGCTGCAAAATTCAATATTTCCATCTCAAAACTATTTCTTTATACAGTTCCACATATGATGAAATAGATAAAAACACAAATCTCACCAAAGGAAAACCTTAGGCTGCTTCAAGAATGCCTTCTCAGTCTGCAAATCAGCAAACAAGTACACAAACATTAAAACCAGAGTCAGATACATATCTTATAAATAGAGGGATATTACACTGCACTCAATACACAGATACATGAAAAGCTACTAATGCAAGAAGGAATCAAGGTTAACCTGTTCCGCCGCCATGATTGTTCGCTAGTGCTGCTGCTGTAAAACCTACCTGCTAGAACATAAAAACACAAGTTAAAAGGGAACAAAATAAATCCAGCCAAAACCATTAGAACTTAGAAGGGTTCCCCAGTCCACTAATAGAGAATGGGGGCTAATTCAAAATGACAGACTGAATATACCAGAAGTAAATAGTGAAAAGCATTAGAATGATCAGCTAGAGCTAATACATGATAAATAGCCATCATGTGGGCTATCATTCATTTTTCTAGTCATCATTTCATCCTACAATAGACAGTAATGCAGTATCCATAGACCACAAACCAGTAACTGCCAACGCTTTTTTCAATTCGAAAACCTACTAGTAGCCACCAACAACTAAAACAACAAACCAGAAAAGAAGCCCATACTTCAACGTTTTACTCAATAACAGACAACAAATCGGCCTGATTGCCGATCGATGAAAAACAGATCCAGGAACAAACCCTAATTGAAAAATAAATTCATTACACATATATTGATAATTATGAACTTGTAACACGAATAAATCAGATTTCATAGTGTTGGTTGAACATCATAGACGTAGAAAGCGAAGAAAAAATCGCACCTTGAGGCGGGGGGATTGTGGCGTGTTCCCAGAGCGTGAGAGAGGCGGAGTGGGGGTTTAGGGTTACTGGGGAATTTATAGTCGCTTTTGGATGTATTCACTCGAAGTCAAGAAGCCTATGGTTTTTTTCGAAATAAATAAATAAAAATTGCTACTCGGAATTTATAGTCGCTTCTGGACGTAGTGCCCTTTGGAATGGGTTCTGCAAAAAGTATTTTTGGCTTTTGTTTATGTTAATAACACTTTTTATGGGAAAATAATATTTGGTTTGGCTTTTTAAAAAAAATAAAAGTACCTCGAAAAATCATAAAAGTGTTTCTGGGAGAAGCTGAGTAATAATTGTCCCTACTACTTTATTTAAATTATACCATAAATATATATTATACCACCATATAAGTAGTACTCCCTCCGTCTTTGAAAAAATGAAACATTGGCATAGTTTTTACTATTCATTGAGTAACTTTGATTCGACTTTTTAATATAGTTATATAAGATAAAACATAGTCAAGTGAGATTTTGTTGGATTCGTCTAATCGCGTAGATTTAAATGATCAAATTTTTATAATTTTTATTTTTATACAATTAAAGATATTGAGCGTTAAAAATATGTAATGGATTGCGTGAAATGTAGGAATGTTTCAATTATATGAAAACGGAGGGAGTATATTCTTTTTGTTAATTTATAAACATTTCAAAAGCACTTTTATTTTTACACATCCAAACACACTTGAAAAAAATAGCTTTTCAAACATTCTATCAAACACAAAAGTTACTTGCTTCTACTTTTGGCTTTCATTCTACTTTTATTTTTTTCAAAAGTCAATCCAAACGGGCCCCTATTCACTCGAAGTCAGGAAGCCGATGGATTTTTAAAAAAAAAAAAAATTGCGACTCCTCTCTCTCGTGTTTATAGTGGCTTGGCTCCACACACTTTTGCTAATACACTCATTCAATATTTACCAAAAAAAACAAAAATTAAAACACATATTAAAGTTAAACAATAATTTAACTGTACTTACAATATTACAATAAATATCATTAAAGATAATATTTAAAACCATGATATTACATAGGGATTAAATAGTTTTACCTTTACGGGGCGTTTGGTTAGGGAGATCTGAGATTCCCACTGAAAATCTTGGGTAGGGAATGAAACATGCCCATATTTGGTTCAGGGTATGTTTCAGATGGGAATCTCACATTCTCACCTCGGTGGGAATGTTAGGTGTTTCAGGTGGGAATTACATTCCCACCTGAAGGGCAGGTAATCTTAGATTACCACCTCGACTTTACCTATTTTTATACTAATTCGACTTTTATACCCTTACTTTTTATACTTATTTTAATTTATAAATTTAGATATTTGTATTTTAAAAAATGATAAATATATGAATTTAATTTTAAAAAATTAATTGAAAAAGTTTAAATTATTTGAACATATTTTTAATATATATTTTCATATTTTCTTAAAATTTACTTTTCTTCTATATATAAAAAAATAAAGATTTAGAGACATTAAATAAGTAATTATCATACAATAAATTACATATAAAGAATTTTTAATATTTTAAAAAATAAATCAGCTTAAATATTTCTATTGTGTAGTAAAATGATATATTTATAACATTCGTTCAATTGAAATTCAAGGATATTATGGTAAATTAATTAGAACTGGAAATCTTGAGATTCTCAATCTAACCAAACGCAATAATCTTAAAACATCAAAAAAATAAGATTCCCAGCAATCTCATATTCCCAGTAATCTTGCATTCCCAGCAATCACATTTCTACTGGTAATTTAAGATCTCTTAAACCAAACGCACCGTTAGGGAATGTAGACTAGCCCAAGTGGCAAAATCCCTACTTTCCAACCTTTGTTTGGGTTCGATTCCCCACCCGGCCCCCTATCTCTCCCCTTTGTTTCTTTTGTAATTTGTGTAGCATCGGCTCCCACCATCTTTTCTCTGGCTTCGGCTCTTCAAAAAAAAAGTTTTACCTTTAATTTTAAATCAACTTTCGTGTCATGACTTTCAATCCCTCATCCATTCAATTTTAATTTCAAAATTTTTTGCTATTTTTTTTAAAAAAATTGAATTTTGAAAATTTTGGTCGAATTTCAAGAAATAACGGTTAAATTTCGGAAAAATATCGAGTTCGACGGAAATTTTGCAAAAAAAAAATGCCTGTAAATTTCGCTTCGAAATATTCCAATACTCCGATTCCCAAAATTTCGATCGAATTTTTGAAATATCATCCGAAATTTAAAACAATGATACTAGGCACAACTGCTTTCTTTTGTTTTTTCCCCTCAAATAGGTGGTAGAAACTATAAACCATGCAATACAACAAATTACAAGATGGTGGGCACAAGAACAATGAACAGAGGTGGCCATAGTTGGTGAACGGTAATGACTCTAATGAGTAATGATAGCGAAAACTTTACTTCGGGCTTTTGGTTTGAGAAATTTAGGATTTGCCGTAGAAATTTTGGACATGACATGACACATGCCAATGTGGTTCGATGAATATTTCGGTAGGAATGACATTCCTACTAAGTTGGGAATATTAGATATTTTGGGTGGGAATATCGCCGGCTATCTTCTAACTAATTAACCATTTTTATACTACTTCCCTCTTGGTGTTTTTGTTACATATAGTTTTTTTTGCACTATTCACTGTTTAACTTTGATTCAAATTTTTATTATAGCTATGTAAGAAAAAACATAATCAATTGAGATCTTGTTAGATTCGTCTAATCTTGTAGTTTAAGCCAATTAATTTTTTTATAACTTTTCGTTGTACACAATTTAAGTTATTAACCGTTAAAAATGTATATTGGCATACGTGCTGGGTGAATCCGTAACAGAAATAGTGAGACGAATGAAGTATTAAATTATCCTTTATTTGATAAATTTAGATATTTTGAATTCTAAAAAATTGTACATATATAAATATTTAATTTTAAAAAATTAATTAAAACTTTAAATTATTTAATCATATTTCCATACATATTTTCTCATATTTGATTAAATTTATTTATATTCATATATATAAAATAAAATAATACTACGCAAAAAGAAAATTAAAATAAAATAAAATAAAAAGAATTAGATAAATTAGATTACTAATTATCATATAATAAATTATATATAAATAATTTAATATTTGTTTTAGAAAATAAATATGTTTAAATATTTTGTATTGTGCAATAAAAATACAAAGGGATAATAAAAGAAGGGATAGAAGATCTGATGGAGAATTGAATCACCAACCTTAAGATTGTAAAGCAAAGACTTAACCGATTAGACATGTAATTATCCACATAAAATTTGTTCAATTTTTTTTTTTTTGAGATCAATGACGCAACAAAACGTCAGCATTCGACAAAAGTAAAAACTAAAAAAAAAATTAAAGAAATTAGTTTATATTAAAAATATAATATTCTCAAACTAACCAAACAATTATCTTTTCTATTATCCTGTTCAAGTAAGGTTGTGGTGGATTGGGGTTTTCTTCATCTTTGCTTGAAGGAAATGGATCTGCCAGTGGCATTCCAAGATCTTGTTATGTCCTGTGTGAAGAGTTCATCATTTTCTATCCTTTGGAATGGCTCGCCGCTGGAGAAGATTCATTCGGGAAGGGGTCTTCGCCAAGGTGATCCATTATCTCCGTATCTTTTTGTGATTGTCATGGAAAAATTGTCGATGTGCATTTTGCAGGAGGTGGGAGTTGGCCAATGGAAGCCATATAGCTGTGCAGGGAATGAGCCTTCGATTTCCCATGTTATGTTTGCCGATGACCTCATCTTGTGTTCGGATTTGGATGAAGGAAGCATTAGGTGTATTGGACAGGTCCTGGAATGGTTTGGAGATTGTTCAAGATTACGGATGAATGCTGACAAATCGCTAGCATATGTTTCGGCTAACACCACGGACGTTGAGAAAAGTTGGATCCACCAGCACCTTGGCATCCAGGTAGCACCTTGCATGGGGAAATATCTGGGGTTCCCCATCGTGCATGGCCGGATGAAACTCACTCATTTTGACGATCTCTTGGGACGGTTGGACAAGCGGTTGTCCGGGTGGGCGGGCTCCTTGCTCAACCGAGCTGCTCGAGTTACGTTGGCAAGGTCAGTGCTTTCGGCTCTTCCTACATATTGCATGCAACTTCATCTACTACATTCTATGGTGTGCCATAAAATTGATCAGAGGATTGCACGGTGGATTTGGAAAGGTGTAGCTGGTAAGGGTTTGCACTTGGTGAGTTGGGAAAAGATCACTCGTTCAAAGAGGGAGGGAGGCCTGGGTTTGCAGCAGGCCAAGCACATGAATCTTGCCCTGCTTGGCAAACAACTTAGCGAGTTTTTGGTGGACAAGGACAAGCTATGGGTTAAGTTTATGCGTAGCAAATATAATGCCGGGGAGGGGGTTTTCTGAGGTTGCATGCAAGGGTGACTAGGATGTGGCGGACTTTGGTGAAGGTGGCCGAGACATTTAGGCCAGCGTTCGGGGTTCGGCTCGGGAGTGGCAACAACTCCCTTTGGTACTCGCCTTGGTGGAAGGGTAAGAGTCTTGGCCCGTTGATGCCATTTGTCCATACGAATGATGTTGAGCTGAGAGTCCAGGATATCATTTCAAATGGTAAATGGTCGTTGAGGCAGCTTTATACTTGGATGCCGGAGGATAGATGGGCTGATATAGAAGGGATGTCTTGTCCGTTGTTAGTGGAGAATGTACCGGATATCATGCATTGGAGGATGGATGCCACGGGAAAGTACAGCGTGAAGTCTGGCTATACTTGGCTTCGGGGAGAGCAGGATGATCGGGTAGGGTGGAGTTGGATTTGGAAGAAGAGTATTCCGGAAAAGATTGGCCATTTGTTTTGGCTTATGGCCCATGATTCCTTGGCTACAAATAAGGTGAGGTTTCAGCGGAATGTGGCTACTTCACCGTTGTGTATAATCTGTGGCAAGGGGGTTGAGGATTGGAAGCATGCCTTGTTTCAGTGTCAGTGGGTGAAGAATTTGTGGGCGGCGCTTGGGGTGTGGGAAGTGGCGCACATCCCTAAGATACATAAGGAAGGGATTAAGCATTGGCTTGAGTTTATGGTCAGAACGAGGAAGCATGTCTTTCTAGCGGGCATTTGGGTGGCTTGGCTTGAGCGTAATCAAAGGGTGTTCCAGGGTCATGAGAGCGTTCCATGGCACCTACTTTGGCACGTCAATCAGTTGAGGGACATCCTGGAGCGGGCTGCACCTCGCGCTAGGGAGCATGGTGGCGTGGGGAGGATAGTTAAGTGGATGGAGGGAGCGGATGATGGGGTGGTAGTGCATTCGGATGGCAGCCTTACCGTGGGCGGGGATCGGGGAGCGTATGCCGCTGTCTGCCGCGGGTTGGATGGAGGATGGATAGGGGCTGTTGGGGGTCAGGTCGGGGGGCGTGAAGTGTTGGAGATTGAGGTGTTCGCTATGCTAAAAGGGCTGGAGTTGGCTGTAGCACAGAATGAGGCCGTGGTAACATGTTTCACGGATTCATTGGAGGGGTTGTGGCTTATTTCCGGGTTTACATCATCGAGACATAGCCGTGGCCTCTGGTGAAAGCAATAAGGGTGTGTAGTCGTAGATTTGATGTGTGTCGGTTTAGGCATGTTTACCGAGAAGGGAATAGGGTGGCCGATGCGTTAGCAAAGAAGGCGTGCAGTGAGGAGGCGTTCTTCACCACTTGGACGTTTCCTCCGGATGAAGTGATTCAGATGCTGCATGATGACGCTGCCGGAGTTGTAGTGTTGAGGCGTTGATTTTGTTTGCCGTTCTTGTATTCCTTGTTTCTTTCCTTTTTCTTTTATTTCTCTTTTAGCCGCCGTTAAGGCAATGTTCACAAAAAAAATTATCTTTTCCATTATCAATTGGAAGCGTAGTAAAAGTAACTGTGTATATCATTTCACTTGGTAAAAATATAGAATTGAAACTTACTTCTATTAGTGAAAATTAAAATTCTCCAAATAATACTGACTAACAGTTTCAATTTATAGCTTTAGATTAGTCTTATATCCAATATGGCATGGGAATACCAGGTTATTCACCGGAAAAAAAAATATAAAAAAAAATCCAAGACCTTAGTTAAGCAACTAAAGCCCCAATCCACTCAAGCCGGCTGCTGTTGGTAAAAAATTGATAGCTTTGATTTAAATAATCTGAAATTGCATATAAATATATAGAGAAAAAATTCCCTAAAAGATTTGAAAAATAAAATATAAATAAATTCAACTTCTAAGCCCTTGCTACTTTCTTCTAAAAAAACACGTATTGTTCCTTTTTATGGTTACTAATTTACTATGATATTTTAAGCATTTTGATGACATACTTTTATCATACAAGTAAGGTCCAAAGTGGCACAAAGAAAGAGCTTGAACAACAAAATTTTATTGCCAAAGTACTACATTGCAGTAAGCAAACAGGGTTCCACCAGCATCTCCTATACTGAAGACTTGTAAAGACAGCTATATCTATCTACATATATATAGTGTATAAGTCAAATTGTCGGCACAGAATACCAATTTGAAGCCAACCTCTAAATAATCACTCCTGTGCCTAAATCTTCATTGCCAAACCCAGCTCCATCTTCTCATATCCTATTGTTAGTTTCCTTATCAACACCACTCATATATAACAAAACATCAATATTTTCAAACCTTCATATGCATTCCTCTCACCACTATCAATCAATATCAAGACCATAAAATGGTCCAGTTTCCCATAATATATTATTCACTAGCCCAGATAAGAGAACCAATTAAGTTTCTCCTAGTTGCGGGCTCTTATTGTGATTCTACCAGGTATCCAGTCTCCATGAGCTCGGATAGGGCACTTCTCATTGCATCTAACGAGATGGGCTTTAGTAGAACGCCGCTCATTCCAACCCTAAGGCAGTTCTCCTTTGTTGTCCTGTCAGCATTCCCCATTAGGCCAACTATTATTGGCCTGTTACGTTTTGAAAACTTCTCCTGAATCCTTACAGCAAATTCAAAACTGTCAACGCCTTGGATGCTGATGTCGAGGAACACCACCTTGTGCTCATGAGTGACGACTCTAACACACTCATCACCGGATGAAACAGCAGAAACATCACACCCGAGGTTCATTAGGAGTCTCTGGGTTGCTGTACGGCCAACACTGCACAGATAACAAGTATTGTTGGTGCTGATCAATGAGGCACGTTCATTTAATAAAATTGAGTTCCAATCCTGATAAAATAAGTCACACCATAAAGGACTGCATGCATACTAACCTATTTTCGTCCATAACAACAACTTTGAGCCGAGAAAAGTTTGGCTTCGATTGATTTCCTCCTGCTTTTTTTGTAAGGGACAACTGAGCCTGAAATGATTGCCTGGGAATTCCAAGTTTAATAATAAAGCTAAGTGTAGAACCCCTGCCAAGACCTTCACTTTCAATCCAAATGTGCCCTTCCATGAGATTTACATACCTGATTACAGGCACATGGCAAACAGTCAATTTTCAAATGCCCCATTACAAAATAGTAGATCATGAATAGGATATACCTTTTGCAAATTGCAAGACCAAGCCCACTACCCCTTGATTTTTTGGCTAGCTGGGGCTGGTCCTGTGCAAATTTCATGAATATATTTGGAATATCTTGAGGGTTGATTCCACATCCCGTATCTTTTACCTACTTATAACAAAAGCAAATCACAACAAATAGAAAAACTTAAAAAATCATAATCAAAATGATGAAAAATAAAAGCGGGAACAAACCTCTACATGCAAGTAGAAGTGATCATCACTTGGTACAGGAAAAAAGTTGAGGGCGTGAGGGACTTGCATTGCATCCAATTTTGCAACAAAAGCAGATATTGAGGCACCACCCTCTTTCGTGAACTTCACAGCATTGCCAATGACATTTAGCAGTACTTGCATTAACCGCTTTTCATCACCAATGGCATACTCTGGCAAATCAGGAGACAAACTCAACCGAATGGTTAACTTTTTCACAGCCGCTACTGGTTTTATCAAGGCAGCAGCCTATAACAAGAATCAACAAACATAGGTTAAAGATTAAACCCAGCAGAGGAAGTTGAATAGAATTTGCTCAACGTTAATGTATTTCCAAACAAACTCATACTTCCTCCGTTTTTTATAATTGCTACGGACCCACCCAGCACGCAGTCCAATGAATATTTTAAACCATTAATAACTCAATTTTAGTACAAGTAAAAATTCTAAAAATTCGATATTCAAAAACTACAAGAGGAGACGAATCTAACAAGATCTCACTTGCCTATATTTGAACTTGTATAACTAGGATAAAATTTTAAGTCAAAGTGTTTGTGTGAACAGTGCCACAATTTCACATGTTGCAATTAAAACAAAACGGAGGAAGTATGTATGGATATCCAACTTCTTATCTTACCTCTCTTAAAAGTGAGTGAAGACTGAAAGTTCCCATATTGAGTTGAAGGCTACCGTCTTCAAGCCTTGAAAGATCCAAGACATCATTGATAAGGGTAGCTAAAAGGTTGCTGCTCCGGAGGATTGTCTCGACCATCAGTCGTTGCTCTGGAGACAACTCGGATTCTTGCAATACGGATGAAAGGGCAATTATAGCATGCATTGGAGTCCTCATTTCGTGATTCATGACAGCCAAGAAATCATTGCGAGCACGAACTGCAGTTTCCGCTTCCCTTCTAGCTAAATCGAGTGCAACATTCTGCTCCATAAGTTGATCCCTTGCCCTCATCGACTCCTCCAAAATTGCCGCATGGGAAAGAGCAACAGCAACCTGATTCAAAACATGTAGTGAATCTGTGAAACAGGAAATATTTAAAAGTTTTTGTAACATACAGAGGCAGTAGTAGATTAAATGATAGGTCGACTGAATTTGCACATTACAAGGCATGAGAACACAAGGAATCACACCTGATCTGCCACCACTTCAACAAGCTCCAACTCATGGACATGCCACTGCCGAGCACTGTCTGAAGGAAGCATCAATACCATCAAGGCATACCGTTTGGTCGAAAGTTCGGGCCAATCATGAATCTGGAAATTGGACAGATGCAGGAGTGGCACACGCACAGCAACCACATCCCCAGGCATATATTTACCAACAGGTCGAAGCCGGGCAACAGGAGAATTCGGGGAAATTTTCATTGCACGGCTTGTATTAAAAACCCGATTTATCTCAGGGTGCTGTATTGGAACAGTAATATCAACTGGATTCTGGAGGCGAAGTGTGTACGAAAGGTGGAGCTCTAATCCTGTTCGCGTCGGCATCCACAACGCACATTCTTCCAGGCCCAATGTCCTTCCAAGCTCAATAAGCGTAGTCTTTAGTATAGTATGCCTATCGAGTGTGCTTCGGATTTCATGGGTTAGCATTCTAACATGCCTACCGGTTTCTTCCTGCGTGCGAATCAATCCCATTTCTCTATCAAGTGCTGCAGCCTTATTTTTCAAAAATAGCTCCCTTGTTTTGACACTCAACAAATCAGGGATGATATGCACTAGCAGAAGTGCTGTTGCACAAGATACAACAGCCGTCAAAATCTTTGCCGTAGTCATCACAACCGCAACAGTCTTCGTATGAATTTTAAATGTCCATAGATTAATCAGGTGAGTTGCCCCACACAGAACAATAAACGCACCAAACTGCACTAGAACCCATCTATAAGGAAATACTGCAGATTTCTTAACAAAGTAGATCAATTCCAAAGGGATGGAGAAATAAGCCAAGGCTATGAATACATCTGATATGTACTGATACTTCATCAACAATTCATCTGCATCTGGCGGCACAATGCAATTACAATGCTCCATTCTAAGTGAACAGGAGCTCTTTCAGTCCTCTGTCTAAACAACTGCAGCAATGCACATAAAGCAAAATTCAAATTCTTTAAGCAGAAATACGATTACTTCTACTCAAAACGCACATTACAAACGGAACCTAAAACATCATCGAATTGTGATTGTCGCCATCATGCACCGAGCTAAAAAAATGATCCATAACCGGCAACAAATTGCACTCAAATAACAAACTTACGACAACAATCCAAATGCTACGAAACAAATCAATTAATAGTCATATAAATCTATCCTAGTGCTATGGGTACTATAAACCCAAAACACAGAGCCCGACGGCCCGTAATTTGACACTCATAGATATCAAGAGAATTCGATTCAACACAAAATAACACAATGAACATGAAAATGAACCTTTTCCATCAACTGATTCATCACTAAATAGGATAATCAAAGCTTGATTCAACCAAGATGAAAAAAAATCTCAAACTGCAAACCCTAACATCGTCGCTGCACACAAAGACAGGGCAATTGGCACTGAAATTTACACGACAAGAAACTAAAAACAATTCCTGCGCCAAAACAGACCCAACAAGCAAGCAAAGCAATCTCACATACCAACATTTTGAAAACATCAAAGTAAACACAAAACAAATGAAAGAAATGGCAACAAATATTTGAACTGATTAACAAAAAAAACCCACCCAGCATTTGCCGATATCTATATCAGAATCGATTGAGCAAATCTGCCAGTGAGGAACCACAGCTTAGAAGAGTTCAGCAACCAAATTCTAGCTGCGTAATTGCTTAATAATTTTTTATGGAGGATAACTGTAAGAGCTGTGTGACTTGTGAGCTTCATAGGAGGGGGGGAAGAATCCGTCTCGGTTCCATGTACCGTGAGGAGAATGCACTAGAGCCACGTAGCTGTGATGTTTGTGTGCGGCAAAATCATCTCAGCAGTTGATATGGTGGAAAAGGAAGGGGATCTGACGGCTGAAATCTGATGGTTTTGCACGGTCGTTGTGACGGTAGCAAATTAAACGGCATCTGGAATTACGAACTTGACTTTTGAGTTTGAGGCATAACGGGGCGAACATAGTGGGCCCATTATATGCTCTTTTTATTGAGTACGGGGGGTAGCGGTTGTTTGGACTTTGGAGGACAATCTTCCCAAGATCCGTCAGTTTTGGGGAATTTAGGCTATCTTTATCCATAACCACCCCACCACCCAACCATCCAACCATTTGATTATTTAATTAATTTCTATCTCCTCCAACTCATCATTATTTACTCAACCCAACCATCTCGATTTTACATACTTTATTAATAACCACCCAACCATCCAACCACAATATTATATATAATTATTTTAATTTGTATAATTTTAAACTATGTTGCAATATAAAAAAAAATAATGTACCAAAACAATAAATATTTTATCTTACTTATACAAAATAAAAAATCTAAAATGTTAATATATTTTTATTTATTTTTATTTCCTGTAAATTTTAAAATAGGTTAAATATATCAAAATTGATATATTTAACAAAAATATATCAAGAGTGGTCTCTATTTGTAGAGAATAAAAAATTATAAAATTTGGTATATTTTAAAATTATATTTATTTATTTATTTATATAAAAGATATAATCATTTTATTATATGAATTAAAAAAAAATCACTTGACCAATGAAATTGAGACATGCGTCTCAATCTCATTGGTCAAATGAAAGAGACCAAGTGGTCTCAAGGTTGGCCATGGCCAACCTTCCCAACCCAACCACCATTGATTTTTTTTTTTAATAAATGATGATGTGGAAGGTTGGGTTGGGGTGGGAATGTCATGGATGGGGATGGTCTTAGAGTTCACCCCCACCAAATTTAAAGTTTTAGTCAACCCCGCCACTCACAAAACTCACACCTAACCCCCCAAAAGATTAAAACCATAACTATACTTAACAATATAAATAAATTAGTGTAATAATGCACTAGATGTGAAATACCAACTATACCCATAAGTGTAATTAAAGAAAAAAAATATTTTACCACATATGTAAAAGGAAACTTTACCATATTTCTCATGTCATGTTACCATGTTTTCGCCCCAAAAATCCTCAAAATTCAATGCTCCCATTTTAAAAAATTTTGGGTTACCACACTTCATAACCTAATTACCACACTTTCAAAATATTTTACCACACTTATAAAAGGAAACTTTATCATATTCTCCACTCTTCATGTTACCAAGTTTTTTTTCCCCCCAAAAATCCCCAACAATCTAATGTTCTCATTTTTAAAAAATTTGGGTTACCACACTTCATAACCTAATTACCACACGTTTAAAATATTTTACCACACATGTAAATGGAAACTTTACCATATTCCTCACTCGTCATATTACCACATTTTTTCCCACCAAAATCCCCAAAATTCAATGTTCTCATTTTTAAAAAAAAATTCGGGTTATCACACTTCATAACCTACTTACCACGCTTGCAAACTATTTTACCACACTTGTAAAAGGAAACTTTACCATATTCCTCACTCTTCATGTTACCAAGTTTTTTCCCCCCAAAAATCCCCAACAATTTAATGTTCTCATTTAGAAAAAAATTTGGGTTACCACACTTCATAACCTAATTACCACACTTTTAAAATATTTTACCACACATGTAAATGAAACTTTACCATATTCCTCATTCATCATATTATCAAGTTCCTCCCCCCCCCCCCCAAAAAAAATCCCCAAAATTCAATGTTTTCATTTTAAAAAAATTTGGGTTATCACACTTCATAACCTACTTACCATACTTTCAAAGTATTTTAACACACTTGTAAAAGGAAACTTTACCATATTCCTCACTCTTCATGTTACCAAGTTTTTTCCCCCCAAAAATCCCCAACAATTTAATGTTCTCATTTAAAAAAAAAAATTATGTTACCACACTTCATAACCTAATTACCACACTTTTAAAATATTTTACCACACATGTAAAAGAAACTTTACCATATTCCTCACTCGTCATGTTACCACGTTTTCCCCCCAAAAATCCAAAATCCCCAAAATTCAATGTTCTCATTTTTTTTAAAAAAAATTGGGTTAACCAATTGGTACTCTGTGTGGATTGTGGTAACTAGGGGTGTAAACGAGCCGAGCCGAGCTCGAGCCTTAGGTTATGTATAAGTTCGGCTCGGCTCGAGCTCGAAGCTCGACGAGCTTTAAAAATTGAGCTCGGCTCGAGCTCGACATAATATATTGGAGCTCGAGCTCGGCTCGAAGGGCCAAAAAAGCTCGACATCAATTTTAGTTTTTTTTTTACCTGGTATCCCTAGACCACATTGGACTCAAGACTACAAAATTTTAAATTATTCAATAATGAGCTTAAAAACTTGAAAGACGGAATTCTGTAGAAATATATTAAACTATTCATAATTCCTTATAATAGTCCCAATTTGGAAGGAGATTGGGATTTGTTTTTTTTGATTTAGTGTTAACCATAATAAAATATAATGTACTATATTATTAAATAAAAGGAGGAGTGAATTTACTGTTGGACTTCCTCTTCCTCACATTTGTTAAGGAAGAAGATATACTATATTTTTAAGAAAGAAATAATATATATATATATATATAATATATTCGAGCCTATTATCGAGCTTTCGAGCCGAATATTAGTTAGCTCGGCTTGAGCTCATTAATATTCGAGCCGATCTCGAATTCGAGCCGAGCCTTTTCGAGTCGAGCTTTGGTCGAGCTTTGGTCGAGTCGAGCCCGAATATTTTACGAGCCTATCAGTCTCATTTACACCCCTAGTGGTAACCAATTGTGGTAATTGTGAATGTATGAGTGTGATAATCTTCCAATTCATGTGTAAATATGGTAATATGACAGTTGTAACAATTACTATACAAATGTGGTAACATGTGGTGGGTTTATGGTACAAATTTATGGTGTATATGGTAATGCCAATAAAAGTAGCGTGGTAACATAATGATATAATCGTATTCGTAAGTTCTGGGTGCACAATCAATACATGTAATTGTGTATACTCATATTTTCCAAGGAATATGTCGAATCGGCGATGTCATACATTGTATTTAGTGGATACTCATGTCTACATATAACAGAACGATAACCATAACATAAACATAGTAATATACTATATCATTGAAAATTATAAGAGAAATACATGGGTGGCATCGAATCATATCTACCATGTGGCGTATGATCGTTTAATGTCATACAATGCAATTAACAATTGAGTTTCTGTATTAACGAATGTATGCAACCCAATGAATTACCACTTAAAGATATTCAATTGACAAAAATGATGCAATATGATGTAATGACGGAGTATATCGTGTTTCTCAATTCTATTAACATGCACCGATGAGAAATATTGTAATGATTGAGTCTCCAAACTTGGCACCACTAGAAAAAGGTAATAGGATGCCCGTTGTACGCATAATCACGAGAAAATGGTGCGTGGTAATCCAATCAATGTGATTGTGGTAATGCAATTACAAGAGGTGTAGTAAACAAATACGTAATACCGTGGTAATATAATAATATGATTTGTGGTCACAGATGTTGGGACGGTCAACTAGGATTTGAGACCGTCCAAACAACATGGTAAATGTTCATATATATACGTGGTAAAATATTTTGAAAGTATGGTAATTAAGTTATGAAGTGTGGTAACTCAATTTTTTTTTTTAAATGAGAGCATTGAATTTTGGGATTTGTTGGGGGAAAAAATATTTTGAAAGTGTGGTAAGTAGGTTATGAAGTTTGGTAACCAATTTTTTTTTTTTAAAAAAAAATAAGAACATTGAATTTTAGGGATTTTGGGGGAAGAAAACGTGGTAGCATGACGAGTGAGGTATATAGTAAAATTTTATTTAGGAACGTGGTAACCTAGCGAGTAAGATTGTGGTAACCTTCAATAGTATAGTATGGTAAAATCACATTTACGAATGTGGTCACTAAGAGAGGCGGATTGTGGTAAAATTCCATTGAAAAGTGTGGTAACCAATATTTTTTGGATTGAAACAATATTAAAATATTAAATTATGGGGATTGGAATTAAAATAAATATGGTAACCGACCAAGTACAAACATGGTAACATTCAATAGTATTGTGCGGTAAAATCACTTTTAGGAACGTGGTAACAAAGAGGCGGATTGTGGTAAAATTCCATTGAGAAGTGTGGTAACCAATATTTTTTGGATTGAAATAACATTATAATAATAAATTATGGTAATTGAAATAAATTAACATTTTATGTGGATTGAGTAATTCAAATGTGGTAAACAACAAATTACTTTAAGTTTGGTATCCAATAATTTAAAGAAATGGTAACCAATTATTTCATATTATGGTAGTCAAGTAATGAGGATCGTGGTAGCTGAAAACTTTAAAGTGTGGTAACCAATGGGACGGTCATGGGACGGTCTTGGGACGGTCCTGGTGAACCTTCCAAATATTCTGTCCATTTCAGAGAGTTTCGGACGGTCACGGGACGGTCGTAGGACGGTCCTGGGTGACCGTCCCAATATTTGTTCATTTCAAAGAATTCCGGACGGTCGTGGGACGGTCATTCCCAATGATTTTGTCCATTTCAAAGAGTTTTGGATGGTTGTTTAACAAGCACAAATGCACATCTAACATGAAAATTTCATTTGAAAATATCAATTATTATGAAATCACATAATATCAAATTCACACAACGATTACGGTTCACAAATATATAATCCAATATATTATACCACCAATAATCTGTAACACAAAAAAAAAACTAATTCAAATAGTAACCAATTGCAATAACCCAAACCCAATAATTCAAATCTGTCATCACTAAACATTTCATTCTACATCAAATAATTCGGTTTTACAATGTTTGGGATCTATCGCTTAACAACAAGCTTATCCTTGCTCAGTTTCGTAAAATGCCCAAATCGAGTGGCTTCAATTGCTTCTCTGTGCCCATCCGACCACCTTATATCCACATCGTCCACAAAATCTCTAAGGCATTTAGCCGAGCACCAGAGAGCCCGAAATTCATATCCTTCCTCACCTTATAAACACCATCATTATTTCATACACGCCATTTCATCGAACACTTTGCTTGCACAATTATATTACTAACATTCATCAAAGAATCAAAATTTTGGCAAACATCTACAATCCAACCAATCTATGCAACAAAAAGACAAAAATTATTCAACAATTAAGAATATCCAACAATAACACAAAAATTCCAAAAAATCCAACACCACCCGTCGGTTACCACCCCCTTCTCCGCAAATCCAAAAATTTCACTCAATTCGTTTTAAAAGAGCGTGCAATATACCAATAGCTTCCCAATAACATGAATTTAAGTTTAAATCAACTAAAACAAAAAACTCCCCAATTTATATGCCAAATCCATCGCCCTTCACTCACTTCAAACTTTAAGAAAATCCCAACTCAAATCAACAAGAACACAATCAAAGCTACCTTTTCAATGTAATCAACAAAAGTACATTAATCCCGGGCAATGCCAAGGATCTACACATCCAAAACCAACCTACAAGTCTTGTAACTCAAAATTATGGTAAAAAGTAAAAATAAAAAACCAATCCATTGGCCAATTCATTTCTTTTAACATCGCCATATCTTCTATCGAAAAACTTTCTAGCTATCAAGGGCTCGTGAACTAACCTCTTCTCTACATATTGCCCTACATGCCGAACCCCAAGCACACTTGAGAACTCGTACCCTTGAAACTCAATTTTAATGTCTTCGCCTATGTTGAATGTCTTTGTTGCCGGATCGAATACTTTTATAAGTGCGTCAATTCGTGGGAGAAATACACTCTCATTGCTCATTTTTGTAAAGTGTCCAAAGCCGGTGGCTTGAATTGCTTCTTTTTGCTCCACCGTCCACCTTACCTCTATCTCATCCACCACATCTCTAAGGTACTTTGAAGAACACCTAGGAGCTTGAAATTTCTTTTCCTTACCCACCCCTATACATTAAACAACAAAATCAACATCAATATCATAAACTTTGTTAACATAAACAAATATCAACATCAACTTTGATGCAACATACACATTCAATTGACAAATCAACGAAGCCACATTCACATCGGGCAATGCCAATCATTTACAATATAATACATATCCATTCGGGCATTTAATCGAACACATTTGTTGCACAATCAAATAACCAATATTTCATCAACAATTATTCCTATACATTCACCCATTCCAACATACACAACAAGAACCGCATTATCAAACATGCCAACACAAATCAAAACAACACAATTAACTATCAAATTCACCAACCACTACAAAATCAAACAATTACTCCCATAAATTAACCAATTTCAACATACAAATCATTCCCCACATTATCAAACCTATCAACACAAATTAAACCCACACAATTTCCCTATCAAATTCACAAACCCACACATTGCACAACAACATATTGCAAAACAACAAAAAACAAAAAAGAACTGAGAGAGACCGACCTTCGGTGGGTTCCTCCACCACTTTGGTCCTCTTCTTCGGTCTCTTCCTCTCCGGTGGAACCTTCTCATTCTCCAACAATTTGGAATCATTCGAGTGGGTTTCCATTGTTCTCTTCTTCTCTTCGTGCTTGGTAAGTCTCGTTCAATCTTCATTTATTCTCTTCTTCTTCTCCTTCGGTCTCTTCTCTTTTTTTCGTTGGGTAAGTCTCGGTCTTTAAGTGGAAAGTGTTGTAGTGTGGTAAGAGGATAGTATTTTTTGGTAATACTAATTTTTGGTGCCCTAGTGTGGTAAGGAATGGGGTTTGAATGGTAATATATTGAGTCTTGGTGTGGTAATAAGTGTATTCTTGTTTATATTTAATGATAAGTTAATTGTAGAAGTATTAAGTATTGAGAAATTTAGGGGGGTGTTTTCTTGGTCAAAAATGGAAGAGGGGGGTTTACTTAAGTTTTTTTGGGGAGATATTTTTAAAATGTAAAAATAATGTAAGGGGGGTGGACTCTAATTTTCAGTCAGTTTTTTTGTTTTTGTTTTTCAAAGCCAAAGCAAAGAGAAAAAATAATAATAAAGCAAAAGCTAACAAAGACTAAAAGGAAAAAATGGAAAGGCACGAACAAATTTTCAATAGTCTAGGCTCTTGGGAACCAAATGCCGGATGCATCCACTCCTTAATGAAGTTTCGGAGAACATCGAAGTGGTATAGAAATCCTCAAAAGAGGCGTCATGCTTCGCCAAACCATCCGCCACATTGTTTCATTCTCTAAGCACATGATAAAATTGTCACACCTCAAGAGAGCTACGGATCGTACTAATTTTCTGAAGAATGGAAGCAAATGGATGACACACCTCCCACCTCTCAATCAAGCCAAGCACAGTCAATGAGTCTGAATAGCAACAGACACAGTGAATCCCCAAACTCACCACATATTCCAAGCCTAAAGCCATGGCCGTAAGTTCTGCAAAGGTGTTGGAGGCGATTTCAAGAAACTCACTGCCACCACCAATCCACTGACCATCCTCGCTGCGGACTGCAAATCCAAACCCCGCACGATCGGGGTTGCCAAAATAGTTGTCGTCTACATTTAGAATAAAGCCTTGGAAGTCCATCATATTCCATGAATAAGCCGCAATTCTGATGAACTTAAATGAGGACGTCGCTGGGTAATATCCAAGTCTTTGCAAAGGTTGGAGATCTCCCACTGAAGCACATAGATATAATAAAATCAATTTAGCCTCTAAAGCGTGGAATAGTTTGTCATTGTTTATTGAGTAACTTTAACCAAATTTTTAGCGCAATTAAATATTCTCTCCGTCCCCTTATTTATGTCTTACTTAGACTTTTTACATTATTCATAGTGCATGTTTGACATAATTTTTTGCTACAATTATATAAAAAACTATATAGTTAAGTGGAGCCTTGTTGTATTTGTCTTTTTGCATTGTTTTAGAATATAATATTTTATGTATTTTTTACTTCTATATATTTTAATATATTTACCATTAAATAAATACATTGGATTATGTGTCCAAAATTTTGGGATATAAATAATGCGACAGGGGAGTAAGAAAAATATAGTCAAATGATATATTTTTTTGATTCATCTAATAACATAGATTTATAATATCAAATTTTTATAATTTTTACTTGTATATAATTTGAGTTGTTAAAGATTGAAAATGTGTCTTGAATTGCATGGAATGTGACAAGTATTAATGAACTTACTCATATATATAATTGAGTGGATAGAGGAATCTCAAGTAGTCCAGAGAGTAGTTGCTTTAATTTAATAGAATTGGAAACTTGGTCAAAATATTTGGTTTTCGTAATGTAGAGCGGCTGGAGGGAACTCCAATTGGTAGAATAACTGGCTAGAAGGTTAGCAAGATCCCTTCTACATATATATTTTTTTAATATAAAATTATTTATTAAGCGTCTAAATAGTAAATTTATCCTAAAAAATGTGTAAATACTTCCTCTATTTTTTTTAAAACATGACACAAATGGACTTTTCTCATTATTTATTATGCAACTTTGACTCATATTTATATCGATCAAAGTCATATAACAAAAAACAATAATCAAGTAAGATATTATTGTATTCGTCTCATATTACAGTTTTAGAAAATTAACTTTTTTTTTTATAATTTTTACTTATATACAATTTAAATTATTAATCATTATAAGCTCAGCATGGTAGGATCCCATCAAAGCATATGATAGATGATTGGGAATGGTAGGACCACATTTTTTTTTGATTTGATATATGACATAATTAGGATGTTGTTTTTCAGGATTGGGCGCCGACCCCACTTACCACAGACAAGCTGAACATGACTGCGGCAATTTTCGTTGTTGGCACAGAATGAGCTCTCCCATACCTATCAAAATTACTTATGGTGGTTAATCCGCTCATTTTGGTATGACCCCCATCCCACTGACCTGTTGAGGACCAACCATTTTAGCGTCACACCCCGAGCGGAAAGTTCACTATTTCCATTGTAATCACTGACCTGGAACCACAACGATGCTCGAAAACAAAATGCCGGGAGTGGAAAGTTATTTGGTCGTGGGCAACGGGTGAGGTGCTTTCTTTGGTTAGCGGACAACATCTTTCATCAAATAGTGATTGTTGGAAATGTGAGGCGGTGGAGAGCGGGATCCACGCACTTCGTAACTGTCCAGCATCGACTCAAGATTGGGTGAGACTCGGACTCGCACAACCTATAAACTTCCGGACCACGCAGGTCAAAGAATGGATTCTCCCAATGCAAAGTAATGTGGTGGACGATAAGATTGCGGCTATTATTGGGGTCAGTGTGTGGGGGATATGGAAAAGTCGGTGCAGTGAGCTTTATGGTGGGAAGAGAGTTGCGTGGAAATGCATGCATTTGATAATTCACAGGAAGAACAACGAGTTCATATCTGGCAAAAAATAATTGCGACTAAATGGGACCAAGGTTTTGGGCAGTGGGTGTGTATGTAGGGAAAACCTCAAGAGGGTTGGACAAAAGCTAACAACGACAGCAGCTTTTCGGTTATACGAGCAAAGTGGGGGGATTGCTAAGGGACTCACGTTGCAATTGGCTTGGTAGAGTGAGGGCCAAGGGTGGCAAAATACATGTGGCATTTGCAGAAGCGTGGGGTATTATACTTTGCCTTCAACTTACATGGGAGAAAGGAGTTCAAAAGTTGATAGTAGAAGCTGACAACAAAGAAATAATTGACATGATAAATGAGGAATCTGATAGAGAAGTCCCACACATTCGTGTCCTTGCTCAAATAAATGAAATGGTGAGTTGGAGTTGGGACATCAAATTCAAGTTGGTGGCAAGATAATGCAACAAAGCAGCCGAAATGTTGGGAAATAATTAGAGTTTAAAGTTCGAAATTTGAAATTAATAGTACAAATTAGTTTTAAATTGGAATAATTTTGAATAATCGTGTTTGGTGTTTGACTTTAAAATTAGAGTTTATATATTAGAGTTTCAAAAATTAAATGTTGTGGAGGATAGAGTTTAGAGTTTAATGGTGGAGTTTAGAATTTGACTATTAGAATGAAAAATATTTATTATTTATAGTAATTTTTAAGTTTCAAATGCTAAACACTAGCAATTTTTTTGCCAAACGCAGCCTAAATGATGATGCAAATGGAGTGTAACACTTAAAACAATTTATGGAATAAATAAGGCCAAGATTCTCATTTTTCCCTGAAAATAGTACTCTCTCCATTCCTATTTAGATGACTTTTTAGAAACTAAAAAGTATTCCATAATGTTGCGTTTGATTGTAGAGATCTTAGATTACCAATGGGAATGTTATTGCTGGGAATCTTATTTTTTGGTATTTTACGATTACTGCGTTTGGTTGGATTGAGAATGTCAGATTCCTACATAACATGAATAAACTATATCGCCCTTAATTCAAAAATTTTTATTTAATAGTTCTCATGAAGCTTATTTGTCATTAATTCGATGTTTCGTCATTTATACTTCCTCTGTCTTCATAGAAGTACTACATAGCAATATGACACAGATTATAAGGCACCCTATTTAATGACAATGGGTACGAGATTAGTCATGTAGAGAGAGAATAATTAAGTACTCCACTTGTACAAATCAAATCTAAAGTAAAACAAAAAATAAAAATAAAAATATTGGGATTTGTATAAATAGAAGTCTGAACTCATTCCTTACAATCAACTAATGAGCAGCAAACTTACGAGATCAATCAAAAAGAAAAAAGAAAAGAGAGAGAAGCAAGGGAAGATGTGATCAGTCTTTCAAAATTGAGATTTCTTCAAACTTCACTACCTATGGATTCTTTCAGTGATAAAGATATTGATTTGGAGGAATTATTGCAATTTCAAGATTACTTGGAGAATGAAGATGCTGCAGCTGCTTCAGTTCTTAATCCTATGGCTGCTGGACCTGCTGATTCTTCTTTAAATTTCAATTTTGTTATTGAATCTGCGTTCTCGTCTAGTGCTGGTGGATCGGCTTCAACTGCTGCTAATACTGAATCTGTTGCTGCTGGTGAATATGGTGAATCTTCCTATCATGTTATGCATAAAATTTTGACAAACCTGCAGAGAAGATCTATCTTTCAAACATTGTCTTTTGCAGTAGATAAGGATGGTAATTTACGTAAGGGCATTATCAATGAAACATAGGGATGGCAATTGGACCCGGTGAACCCGAGAACCGACCAGGACCCAACCCATTTAGCTCGGTTCGGGTCTGGGTCGGTTCTTGGGTCGGGTCCAATCTAAATTTTTCGGGTCTGGGTCGGGTCTTGGGGTCTTGGGACAGACCCGACCCGACCCGAGTGTTTTATATATTATCTATTTCACTATTTTCATGTTTTATTATAATGTTTTAAATGATGTACTGAAGTTTGTTGCTTTGCTCATCATATTTGCATGTTGGATTTCCTCATTTGATTTGTATGTGTTAATTGGAAGTTGGAACAAATTGTATAATTTTGCAGGTGGATTGTTTTACTGCTACTGTTATGCTTCTTTTGGTGTTGTGATTAATATTTTGTTGCTGACATTTGCTGTTATTTTTTTTTAAAGTTTGTTGTTGCTCAATTGCTGCTACTATAATGTTGTTTCATAGCTATTTTTGTTGTTGTTGTTTTTATTTTTTTTTAAAAAAATTATCGGGTCCTGAGTCGGGTCGGGTCGGGTCCAAAGTATTTCTTATTATTTTCCATTAATTCTTTCGGGTCCACGGGTCTGGGTCGGGTCCAATCGGTTCGGTTCTGCTCGGGTCCAAGGAGTAACACCTGGGGTCTGGGTCGGGTCTTGGGTCCTAGATTTTTTCTCGGTTCGGGTCTTAGGTCCGGCTGGACCCGACCAAGACCCGACCCATTGCCATCCTTAATGAAACAGCAAGAAAATATGGTTTACATAGATCAACAATTTCGAGGCTGTGGAATGATGCAATGTAACACCCGGGGAAAAAAAAAAAAACAAATTCAAATTGTTTTGAACTACGTCATTACTTGATCCCTTCACAGGGTACGTAGGCAGCTTGGAACTAATTTCTAAGTTCAGTCACGAAATAAATCACAAATTACATCACGAATTAGATCACAAGGAAGATAGGAGGAGTTGGAACCAATTTAGACTAGGCCAATTAGGACACGGAAATGTTACGAGCGATAGGCCAGACTCGTAACAAGTTTAAGGAAAAGATTCCGAACCGGAAACGACCCACGGAATCGAGCTAACACGTAGAAAACCGATAGGGGAACGCAAGGAAAGACCCGACGGAACACGCGGACCGCTGAACCGGCCGGCCCGCGCTCTCCGCGCGCCGCCGCGCGGACGGAGGAGTCGCGACTCCAGGGCAGCCCACGCGTGCTCCGCGCGGACAATGGCCTACGTGCGCGTCACCAGCGCGCCAGAGGTGCAGGAGGTGTAAACCTTCCTTCCATGGCGATTTTCTTGCCAAAAACAACACCCCTAACCATGGCAATCGGATCTCGGCCTTGGGGAAGGCTTAAGAATACCCTAGGGGCGCCCCAAACCCTAGGTTTTCAGAAAACATTCAAGCCTCCACCCTCAATTCCCTCTCCAAGTTCAAAACTCCTTCGACACCACTTTCCGGCAAGTATTCCGACGACGACGGGACGACCGGGGCAAGCCCCTGCCCTCTAGACTCTTGGTAAGCTATTGTACAAAGTTTCAATTCGTCCATAGATCTCAGAAACTCATATTCTAACCCTTTTTCCTTACTACGATTTCCCGTCGGAAAACGAACAAAAAGCAATCGGAGAAGTTGGCCGTTCGTCGTGACCCTAGGACGTCCGGAAACCCAATCCAGCAACCCTATCATCATTCTAAGTAAGTTAAAACCTTACTCACAAATTTTCGTGGTTGTTTGTTGTTTAAATCTCGAGATATAGGCTTGTAACAAAAATCGGTTTTCAAAAACCCTATTTTCGTCCAATTTTAAAGACTCGCCTAAAACTCGACCTTCGGGAATTCAAACCGAAAACTTTTCAACATAAAAGTTGTTCCTAACACCTTTATCTATCTTGTGTCCAAATTTCGTTGACATTAAGTTTTGCTATCCCAAATCACGCCGTAAACTTTCTGTGACAACCCGAACGTTTTAAAACTGTGACAGATTTCTACATTCAACTTGATGCATGTTTTTCACCCATTTTTTGAATGATTTAACTTTGCATTCCTAAACAAAAGTTGTAGATAATTGTGTCTAGATTATGCATATTAAATTTCACGGATTTTGGTGTTCATTTGATATGCCAAACGGCCAAATTTTCAGAACTGTTTTAAGATTGTTTTAAGGGCCATGAGTATGCAGTGAGTTGCACTCGATTTTTGAGTACCAAGAATTCATTATTTCCAAATTCTTAAAACATGAAAGTTGTTCCTTAACGTGTTGTGTAGTTACTGTAAAAATTTCACACCGATTGGTTTTGAAATGAATTTTTAATCGGCGTTGCACGAACCTGTGACGAAAACAGTTTTTAAGACAGAAATTATTCCATGCAATAAACTCGAATTTCGACTCGCTTCAGAACCTTATTTCCAAAAACTTAAAACATGAAAGTTGTTCGTGTGTGTGTTTTTGAATTACTGTAAAAATTTCAGAATTTTTGGAGAAAAGATGAATTTTTAATTAAGAAAGGCGTAAACTGCCTCGAATAGGATTTTTCGAACTTGAGAAAACTCGAACTATGAAAACGCGATATCGATCATTTGATAACTTTGAAATACGAACTTTCGAAAAATCCCGTTCACTAGGCTGAGCCGATCGTCATGCTATCATTATCTTTGAGACTGCCTCGTTAGTGGTCTCCTTACTATCTGAGATTGCCTCGTTAGTGATCTCGCGCGCTGTATTTGTGGATCGCCTCGTTAGTGGTCCTACTATCTTTTTGGATCGCCTCGTTAGTGGTCCTACTATCTTTGAGACTGCCTCGTTAGTGGTCTCCCATTGTTTGGACTGCCTCGTTAGTGGTCCTATGTTGAGATTGCCTCGTTAGTGATCTCCCGGTATGGTGTCCTCTTCTTAGTCTACGGGATGAAAAGTAAAAGACTTGTGTGAGTGTTTCATTTTGCTTAAATCGTATTTATCATGTCTTTAATTATGTATTTAAAATTTATGCATCTTAAATTATGCTTTAAATTACGCTTTTAAAATTTAGTCCTTTAATCAAATTTTTCTGCTGCTAGTAAATCATGTATTTTCAAATTCTCGTACGGTAAGCGAAATCTTTAGTTTAAACACTTGTAACCCCTTTTATTTGTTAGTTAGGGATTAACTTACTCAGTATATTTTTATACTGACAACCGTTGTCATTTTTCCTTTTTTTTTTACAGAGTATGTCGAGTGACGCATTGCATATGCACTTGGGGGAAATCATAACGGACATTTTAAATTCTGCATCGTACTGTTTTTACCGGGTCTGTTAAACCCGAGGATTTGGCCATGTTGGCCGTGATTTACTTTCCGCTGCACTTACTCTATTTATTTTTCGCGCATGATGATTACTACTATCGTATTAAGTATTATAAATTTCCGGACTAAATCTTGAAATGTTTTAAATCTTTTACATACCCACAAGCCTTGCATTTCCTTAGCGAGCTCGGGAAGCCGCGTCTTGCTAGGGAGATGCGGCGGTGACATCCCGGCCTGGGTTATCAAATCCGGGGTGTTACAAGTTGGTATCAGAGCCCGGAAAAATTTTGAAGCTACTACTATTATTTTAAACCATTATTTTAAAACCCAAGTGATATTTCTTTTAATTATTTATTTTGACTACTAGTATTATTTTTAGCCCAAAAGTCCATAATCCTTTTTACATAGCCCAAAATCTTAGCCAAATAAATATTAAATTTTGGCCCACTATAGAGGCCCAACCTTTAGCAATTCATTTTAAACTAATTTTTTTTTTTATGGGGAAGGGACTTGCACTTGCATGTTGCATATAGATTTAAATTTGTGCATATCTTAACCTTGCCTGAAAAATGTCTAACTTTAACCTACCTTGTTAACAATAGATGGCTTCCCCAAACGTGAACATGATCAACCTACTAATGAGGTTGATTGAAGCATACCTCGAATCTCCTCAAAACGTGAACAACTTCAGACTAAGGGTAGAACAAATGGAAGCTAACTTGGGCCACCTAACTAATCTGGGCCAAGCGGGACATCAAGATATAACCCAACTCCAAATCCAAATCAACGAACTCCAGACCCGCGAGACTGAGCTTCGGACCCAGATTGACGACGTAGAGACCCAAGCAGGGGTCTTGGGACATCAACTGCATCACCTGAAGGATGATCTGTTTCCACCTGCCCCTCTCAACCCCCTAAGAAATCTAACAAGATAGTCAACGTCTTAGGGTTTGTAGCCTAATGCGTAAGGGCCACGCGCTATACGCATGCTACGTTCACAACCTCGAGGCTGAAGGAGTAAAGATAGACAACATTCCGGTGGTGAGAGAGTACCCGGATGTGTTCCCAGAAGACATTCTCGGCATGCCCCCTGAGAGGGATCTCGAGTTCACCATAGATCTCATCCCGGGAACGGAACCTGTCTCAAAGGCTCCTTACCGCATGGCATCGCCGGAGATGAAGGAGTTAAAGGAACAGCTCGAAGAATTGCTGGAAAAGGGATATATCAGACCGAGCACGTCTCCATGGGGAGCACCGGTCTTGTTCGTCAAGAAGAAGGATGGGAGCTTGCGACTGTGTATCGACTATAGAGGACTTAATCAAGTCACTATCAAGAACAAGTACCCGTTGCCCAGAATCGAGAATCTGTTCGACCAGCTGAAGGGAGCTACTGTGTTCTCCAAGATCGACCTGCGTTTGGGATATCATCAGCTGCGAATTGCTGAGAAGGACATCCCAAAGACAGCGTTCAGGACTCGCTATGGACACTACGAATTCACAGTACTGTCATTCGGGTTAACGAACGCCCCGGCAATGTTCATGAACCTCATGAACAACGTGTTCCGAGGACTATTAGATCAATGCGTAGTGGTATTCATAGACGACATCTTGGTCTACTCAAGGGACGAGGAAGAACATTCCGAGCACTTACATAAAGTGCTGAGGATCCTCCGAGAAAATCAGCTATATGGGAAGTTGTCCAAATGCGACTTCTGGCTGAGGGAAGTAACATTCCTTGTCGCCTCGCCAGGAACAAACTCATAATGTTTCGGATAATCCAACTTTGGGGCCTTGGATGATTGCCCAGCCGAGAAGAAGGGGTCCTAAAACCCCCGGAAAGGCTATGAATTTTCTCTCCACCTCCACCACCAAGAGTAACAAATTTGCCTCCTTTGTAGATAATCAAGATACTGACCAAGAGGCTGGACAGTTCATGAATTCTCCGTCCACTTCTGCCAAGAGTAATAGATTTGCTTCCCTTTTGGTCAATCAAGATTCTGTTCAAGAGGCATCGGATCACATTACTCCCCCCCCCCACCGGTTCTTCCCCCGCTCAGACCACTTATTACTCGCCCCCCCACCCCTCAAATTGGCTCCAGCCCTTGTTCATCCTCCAAGTTCATCCCCTATTCAGAGAAGTTCTTCTGTCCCCGCTGAAGAACCTGTTTCTCCTTCCATTTCCCCATCCTAGACCATACAACCTTCCGGGGCCAAAGCTCGTAGTGTTAATTCCTCTTTACCACCTGGTCATCATAAAGCAGTGGTTGTTGAGGACCCTTCGGCCATAAGCGGAAGAGTTTTAAAAGTCCATTCAGAAATGGTGGAGGGAGACCTCCGGATGATAAAAGTGATCAGGAGATGTACTCTCCCCTCTCCTCTAGCCCTGGTTCAGCAGATAGGAGGGGACGTGCTTTTAGTCTCCCTTTTTGATTTGTTTTAGCTTAATCCTTAGCTTTTTGTTCCCCTTTCTTTTACTTAAATATGAACTTAACCATTGGTTTTTGGAACGTGCAGAGAGCAGGGTCTAGTGATTTTAAAAGGGAGTTCAGAGACATTACCTCCTGTAAGAAAATGGACTGTATTGCGCTTTTGGAGCCCAGGATTAGTGGTAGTCGGGCAGACAGATTTATATCTCATAGCGGTTTTAACAACTCATTCCGGGTGGAAGCTATTGGTTTTTCTGGTGGTTTATGGTTTCTTTGGAAGGACCATGTGCAGGTGGATGTCCTTGAATTCCACTCCCAGTTCATTGACACTAAGATTACAGTGGACACAACTTCTGTTTTCTTGACCATTGTCTATGCTGCCCCTAATAAATATAGACGGTCTTGGCTTTGGCCGGAGCTTGCTCGTATCCAACAATCTAGAGTTGATCCTTGGATTATAGGTGGAGACTTCAACTGTATTGGCAAGATGGAGGAAGCTCGAGGGGGTTCTATCACCACTAGCTCCATTCTTGAACTGCAAACTTGGTTAAGACACTCTAGGATGGATGAGCTTCGTTCTTTTGGCAACAAATTTACTTGGGCCCGAGGTCTGCTCCGCATAAGGCTTGACCATGTTTTAGGCAATGAAGCTTGGTTCTCTCTCTCTCTTTCCTCACTGTACTGTCCAAGTGCTCCCAAGGATCCAATCTGATCATGCTCCTCTCCTTCTTAAGATCTCTGAAGCTACTTCCTTTAGACAGCAGTGCAACAATAAGGTGTTTCGTTTTCAGGTGGCATGGCAGAATAATTCAGAGTTTAGACGCCTGCTTGATACTACTTGGGCTTCTAGGGATGCTTTTATTGATAAGCTAGATGCTTCTAGGGCGAAGATCATAGAGTGGTGTACTAAAAACTTCGCAGAGAAAAGACAGAGGAAAGCCAGAATTAAGGCTCGTCTAGTTGGGATTGAGAAAAAAGAGTTCTGGGAAGATAATAGGTTCCTACTCAGATTACATAAACAACTTAGCATGGAGCTGGGCAAATTGTTAAAAGAAGAAGAATCCCTTTGGATCCAACGTAGTGTTAGAGACTGGAGTTTATCTGGTGACAAAAATACGAAGTTTTCCATAATTTTGTTAGAGCTAGACGTGCCAAAAAAATGTATTTCCATCCTTGAAGATGCTCATGGAAATATTTTTCACGGGGAGAATGATATTCTTTCCATGGTCTTGGATTATTTTAAACAGCTCTTCCAAGATGAAGTTAATATTCAGACTGATCTCAGTACAAGGCCATCTTTCATGCCACAGATTTCCACTGCAGATAAGGTGTCTCTGGAACAACTTCCTTCTTTTGATGAGACCACTAAAGCAGTTCTAGCTATGGCCCCTCTTAAAGCTCCAGGCCCTGATGGTTTCCACGCCTTTTTCTATCAACAGAACTGGCCAATTATCGGGCACTCAGTTTACTCCTTCATTCGGGATTGTTTTGTTGATAACAGTTGTATTAAGAAGGTTAACCGAACACAGATTGTTCTTCTCCCCAAAGTTGCAACCCCAAGACAGTCATGCAGCTCAGGCCCATTAGTCTTTGTAATGTCATTTATAAGATTCTTACCAAAATTTTAGCTAACAGACTAACTCATATTATGCCACAGGTTATAGCACAGGGGCAAGCTAGGTTTGTCAAAGGAAGATTCATTCATGACAATATTATCACTTGCCAAGAGATTGCTCATTACATGGAAAAGTCTAGGGCTAAGCCGGGCTTTATGATCATTAAACTTGATCTTGAGAAGGCTTACGATAAACTTAGCTGGAGCTTCATCGAGTCCACACTTACTGAAGCGGGCTTCCCCCTATCTTTCATCAATCTTATTATGTGCTGTGTTCGTACTTCATCCTTACAGCTCTCTTGGAATGGAGTGTTCGCTCCGCCTTTTAACCCGTCTAGAGGTATTAGGCAAGGAGATCCGATCTCCCCATACCTTTTCATTCTTTGTATGGAACGTCTGGGTAGACAAATTTCGAAGGCTGTGGAGGACGGTAAGTGGCAAGCTGTTAGTTGGCAAAGAAACCAGGTTCGAATTCCTTATTTATTTTTTGCAGATGACATACTTTTATTTGCCAAAGCTAATACTGACCAAGCTCTTGTTGTTAAGCATGTTCTAGATAATTTTTGTATTGAGTCAGGTCTTAAAATCAGCAGCTCAAAATCCAGGATCATTTTTGGTTCGGTGGTGGGTAGGGCGTCTAAACTGAACATCGAATCTATTTTATGCATTCAAAGTTCAATATCAGTAGGATCCTATCTGGGCATTCCTCTACCATCCAGTAGGTGTTCTGTTAAAGATTTTGGTTACCTTATCGATCGAGCCAATAACGAGATCAACAACTGGTCTAACAGACACTTTAGTCTTGCTGGAAGGATCACTCTCGCTAAGGCTGTCCTCCAAGGTTTAAGTACTTATTCTATGCAGTGTGCCAGGCTTCCTAAATCAATAGCTTGTGAATTGGATTCCATATCTAGGAATTTTATTTGGGGCTCTTCTAAGCATAATCGCAAAGTCCATCTTCTAGCTTGGGACCGGATCACTGTTAGTAAATCTAGAGGAGGCTTGGGTATCCGTCGCACCGAGGATTTTAATGTAGCATTACTTATGAAATGCTACTGGAATTTGTTTTACAGCAACTCTCTTTGGGTTCAGATCATGAAAGCCATATATATATGGGAAAACCACAAATTCAAGCATGGGAATCAAACCCTTTCCTACTGTGCTAAGGATATCCTTTCAACATGGTCCAAACTCCAACCTAATATCGGTTGGAGAATTGGGAATGGTAAGACTGATCTCTTTTGGTCTGATAGATGGCTTAATTCAAATTTGGTTTTGCAGGATTGTGCTACCTGTGATCTTTCCAGTACTGAGCGCCAGAAGTCTGTGGCGGATTATGCTCCGGAAGGCCATTGGGAACTACAATAGTTAGTTGGCTTTCTACCTTCAGATATCATCATTTTGATTTCTAATTACACACCTCCAAATCAACAAAGTGTGGAAGACATACCTTTCTGGAGACATGATTTCAAAGGCAAGTTCACAGTACGCAGTGCGGTTGCTGATTTGGAGACGAATTGTAATTCTCCCACAGAGGATAAAATTTGGAGCACTATCTGGAAATGGCCCATCCCTCAACGTGTTCGTACGTTCCTTTGTCTTGTTCTCCATGATCGTGTGCTCACAGCTGTTGGGAAATACAAAAGGAGTCTTACTGATGATCCATGCTGCTGGAAGTGCGGGAAGGAGGAGACGGTTTTACACGCATTGCGGGACTGCAACACTTCTGCTTTGGTCTGGCATAACATCAACATCTTCCTGCCCGAGCTTTTCTGGACGATGAGTGTAAAGGACTGGATTAAATCTATGAGCTGTATGGAGATGGATGAAGCAGAGGCCACTAAGTTTGGCATATGCTGTTGGATGATTTGGAAGAACAGGTGCAATGAAGTCCATGGTTGTGAAGCCATCGCATGGGAGAATCTCCACTGCCATGTCCTCAGAACTTCTACCGAACACCTTGTGGGCAGGAGCGAGTTGAAGCAACTGGGTGCTAGGAATTGGTTCACTCGGAGAGTTCGTTGGAGCAAACCTCCTATCGGTTGGACTAAGGCTAATTGTGACAGTAATCCCGTTTCCAACTTTTGTCGAGCTGGTGGTTTGCTCAGAGATTCCAATGGCCAATGGCTGGGGGGTATCCTGGGACAGGGGGCGCATATGCCTACGGTCTTGGGTGAAGCCTGGGGTATTGCACTCTGTCTACAACTTGCTTGGGACCTGGGTATTAAGTATCTAATTGTTGAATCTGACAATGAGGAAATCATTAAGCTCATTCAATCCGAAGGTGCTTCTGTTGATTCCCCAGTTAGAGTTTTGGACCAGATTAGAGAGCTACAGAGGTGGGACTGACACCTGATTTTCAAATATATTCCTAGAGAGTGTAATCGAACAGCTGATTATCTGGTTCGAAGGGGTAGTTCTATTCTTGGGGTGCAACGACTTGGTAGACCCCCCGATTATATTTTAGATGCTCTTTTAAGAGATATTGCAGGCTCATGTAATGTTTACCAATCTTTCGAATAAATTGGCTTCGGCCCTCATTTCCTTCGGAAAAAAAAAATTCTATGTATAACATTGTAGGAATTTCATATAAATTAAAAATTTCATATAATATAAAAATTGAAAATATAAAATAAATAAATAAATAAATGCGAAAAATCTAAAATTAGTAAATTGAAAAATGCAAATAATATAGATAAAATAAAAAAATATGCAAAATTTTTAATTTTTAATTTTAAATCTTTTAAATATATTTAAAATTGAACATTGTGGTAAGTCCATATAAATTAGAAAATTCATATATTTTTAAAACTGAAAATCTATAATGATTAAATAGATAAATGCAAAAATCTAATATTAATAAATAGATAAATACAAAATTTAAAATTTATAAATTAAAAAAATTCAAAAATCTATAAAAATTAAAAATTTGAAATGGAGACACCACACTAATAGGATGAATTGTTCACTAATACTTTAACATCCACTTCATATATACTTACTACATATAAATAATAGAAGTAAATACTATAGATAGATATAAATTCTAAGGGGTGTATTCAATGTAGAGTCTGTAGGATTTTTTTGGACTTTTAAAGTTGGGGTGTATTCAATTTAGATTTTAAAAAGTCTTTAAAAATCTAGGTGTATTCAATACAGATTTTTAAAAGTCTTTAAAAATCTAGGTGTATTCAATACAGATTTTAAAAAGTCTTTAAAAAATTATTCACAAAAAAAAAGTCTTTAAAAATATAGGTGTATTCAACATTCCATGGATTTTAAATCTTTATAGATTTTAATGGATTCTCTTAAAAAATATAACTAAACAAAATCTCTCTACAAATCCATGGATTTCTAAAAGTCAGCCAAACTCTACATGGAGTCTATACAAAATCAATCGACTCTCAAAACACTACAAAACACTACGTAGAGTCTATGGTATTTCTAAATCACCCAACTTTTTAAAATCAATATAAATCTAAATTGAATACACAACGCATAATTTTATTCGGAAAAGGAAAGCACAAGGAAACTAGATCTTCGAGACCACAAATTCCACAAACACTAACACGAACACACAGAAAGACACAAAGAACCAATTCATCCTGTGGGTGATGCGATCGCGGAAGTGGTGGCCCGCCGATGTTGCGGCGGCGGCGGCAGAGGCAGAGGCAGAGGCGGCTCTCGGAAGTATTTGTTGATGGTCATGCTGCAGATGATGTGGCAGCCGAGCCTTCTCAAGTCTTTGAAGCGAAAGCACGGCGCGCCGCCCCTAGGGCTCCGAAACCTCGGCAACACATGCTACCTCAACTCTGTTCTTCAGTGCCTCACTTACACCCCTCCCCTCGCCAATTTCTGCCTTCGGTTTCTCCATTCTTCCATTTGTGCGTGCTTGTATCTATTTCGTCGTTTATCCCTAAATTAATTGATCTCTGCCTGCAATTCGACGTATTTGTTTAAAATCTTATACTTATTTATTTATTTATTTTTTATGTTTATTTGTGCTTCCCGTCACCTTCCTTTATGTTTTCCACTGAGGTAGTTGGATTTGCTTACGCTTTTTACCTTAAGAATTGGAGTTCCCATTGTAGCAGTGATTTTCAAAGCATAGCTGGTCTATTGTTTTTCTTAGGATTAATATGTTATGCTTATTTTGAACTAAATAGGGAAGGTCTCTTATAAAATACTAGTAATTAGTTTCTATTGTTATTCTGCTATTAATATTTGGGGGTTGGGGGCATAAGGGGCTGATATTGGACGGCTTGAAAACCAGAACTTTACGCATATGCTTTGAAGCAGTAGTTAAGCCTTACATCATAAATATGATTTGACACACATGACACATATAGGTCGCCATGGTTACTATTAACTTATGGACTTACTGAGTTATTGCAGATTTGATGCCAGCACTAACTAAGGTTATATACTGTCAATATTGGTGGCCGATGGATTCTTCTTTATTAACAAAATTTGAAGGGATAAACAAACAAGAGGCTTCAGCTGCAACACTTTGATTGTGATAGGCAATGCGTACAATCAATGGTTTTCGTTAATAGTTATTTATATTAATTATCTATTCTTTCAATTGAGACCTCTGTATACATACAAAAAGCACTTATAGAATATTTTGGATATGATGGTTAGATATTGATATTTGCCCCATGTGGAATAAGTGACATCATATTTTTTTTTTTGTAATGAGAAACTTCATGTTCCTCTTTTTTTCAGTTGGAATGGATTGTACACAGATTGATCTAAAATTTAATCAATGACATCAATTATTGCAGGTGATTTTGGAATAGCGAGGGAGAAGAAAGGAGAGTGTCCTTTTTGCATTTTAGAGAAACGAATTTCCCGCTCTCTGAGTAGTGAATTAGTCTTAGATGCACCTGCAAAAATGAACAGCTGTTTGAGGATATATGCTGAGCATTTTCGCTCTGGAAGACAAGAGGATGCTCATGAATTCTTAAGATATGTGATTGATGCATGTCATAATACATGCTTGAGATTAAAGAAGTTGCAGCAACAACGAAGGGGGAAAAGTGGGATTGCTAATGGAGGGGATTACAGCGGGACTGGGGAAACTGTGGTTAAGGAGATTTTTGGAGGTGAATTGCAGAGTCAAGTAAAATGTTTGGCATGTGGAGTTGAGTCAAATAAGGTTGATGAGATTATGGATATTAGTCTTGATATTTTGCACAGTGGATCACTTCGAGAAGCTTTTCAGAAGTTTTTTGAACCTGAGATTTTGGATGGGAATAACAAATACAAGTGTGACAAGTAAGGTTTTGGGGCACCCTAACTCATAGAGCATGTTCAGATTTATCCATTGCTTCCCTTTGATATGTGTGCAACTGAATTTCATATATTGCTAGTTTTATCTTTATTTACATTCTAGCTTGATGGAAACTTGTGTTTTCTCAGTTGTAAGGAATTGGTGGCAGCAAGGAAGCAATTGTCAATAATCCAGGCACCAAATGTTCTTGTAATCCAATTAAAGGTATTTTAGCTAATGGCATTTTTGTTTTCTTTGTTACCTTTTGAATGCTTTATAACTTTTTATTTAGAATTCTTATAGTTCCCTTCATTTCTGTTATTTTGTTTTCTGTGGTTATGTAGAGGTTTGAGGGTATGCTTGGTGGGAAGGTTGATAAGCTCATTCATTTTGATGAGACTTTAGAGCTTGCAAGTCATATGTCCAGAGGAAACCAGGTGTGTTCATAAAATTTGTTTTAAGACAACAATATGTGTTCTTCTTTTTCACTAATAAAGTAAAATTAAAGGAACTTTCTTTTTATCTACAAGTCGTCTTTCTCTAATGTGTTTTTAAAATTTACACTGCGTTCCTGTTTGGATGAACTTATGTCATTTACTTCAATACACTTTACACCAACTTCCTCAATACCATTGATTTCAGATGCAACATAACTCCTTACCTCTAAATGATTATTGTTTTCCTCTTATAGAACCTGATGGGGGTAGAGTGACTTCTCACCTATGAACTTGCTTACACTTTTTTACCCATTCTACCACCTACTACTTTATTGCTTGCATTTGTTTCCTTAAAATATCCTTGAAACCTGTTGATTTTTTCCTTTGATGTTATGATGATCTATGTTTAATATTTCCACAAAGCCCATAGGATTTTCCAGTAGCACTAGTTTTTGCTTTATTATCGAACATAAATAACTCGCTAGCTGCAGCAGGGGCAGGGAGAACTGTAAAGGCCAACTTAGGGTTCATTTGGTGAAATGGAATGGAATTTGAATTTGAAGCCCGAAATTTGAATGAATAAGTGTCTAAATCTCAATCATTAAATGGCCAATTTAAAATGAATAAAATCTATAGTTCAAAATTGTTTTCTATTTTCTAAGAAATATTTGAATTTACTTTTGATTGAATAGTAGTAATAAGTAAACATAAATAACTTAATTCTGAATTTCATTTTATTAACAATATTCAGCCCCACTTAATCAATTTAATCATTGTAGTTGTAGTTATCAAACAAGACTTAATCAAAAGTACTAAAGTGATATTGTCAAACATGTCCGAAGTTTGTTGTATGAATCGAGATGCCACCTTTGGCTTCTTTGTACTTGTATTATAGCTCCTTCGCCTGAGCAAGTTAAGAATTCTCGTCTAACTTTTAATGCTAGTTCATTTCCTCTTTGCAAGTTTCTTCGAAAGGAGCTGAAAGAGTTATCCTGTATCTGTTTGCTTAACAGGCTCTATCATTGTATGCAATCTTCTTTGCATTAAGAAGTAGACAAAACAGAAAACTAGTGATCTAGATGTTGCTGTAGTAAACAATTATTCCCTCCAGTCAGCTTTCTTGGCCTTCATTAAGTGTGTAAAATTGCAACACGTATATCGCTTGTTTTCTGTTTTGTATACTTCTTATTAGTTCCCACTTTTGTTATGAAAAGATGAATTTATTTGCTTGATAATATTGAATTTGTTTCGGCAGTTTTTGTTTCCTTAGTATAGTAATAGTATTCAATTTATTGTACTCTCTTCCTGTTGTCAATATTTTGTTTATTTATTTTTCCTTTTGGGCTGTTGTAAAAGTGCTATCTTATGGTCATATGTGAATTGTTACGTCATATTCTTAGTTGTTGTTGTTGTTGTTGTTTTTTTTTTTTTTTTTTTTTTTTTTTTTTTTTAAATTTTTTACATTCCCCTTTGAAAATCAACCTGTTCTTTGAACAAAATATACATTTAAACTACATTGTCGTGGGCTTTGCGCGTTTGCAGGCATTTATTCTTATATGTAACACATGCTTTCTTTGTTTCAGGATCAGTATCCCGAGTATAATCTCTTTGGTACTATTGTACATTCAGGTTTCTCTCCTGATTCTGGACATTACTATGCATATATCAAGGTCTCTTATTGTTATCTTAGTATATCAAAATTAGTCGTTTTATCTTGTTATTTTCTCTCACTTGATGTGTTCAAATTTGATTTGTTCAGGATACAATTGGTCGCTGGTACTGCTGCAATGATTCTGATGTTTCAGGCTCAACCTTGCAGGAGGTTTTGTCAGAGAAAGCTTATATACTTTTTTTCTCCCGTACAAAACAGAGGCCGCAAACCATTGTTAATACGATAGTGAATGGATCAAAGGCTCATGCATCAAATGGAAGGAAAATTTCTGTAACACAAAAGTCAGATTGCCCAGAGAAACCAGTGTTTTCCAAACATGTTTTGAATCGTCAGCCTGAGATTCAAAATTCAACTAATGGCTCTAGACCGTGTATCCACAAGTCCGGTTGTTTAGAAAAACCAGTTGACAAGAAACTATCCGCAGAGTCCAGTAATCTTGTCAACCCACATGTCACCAATGGCACTAAAGTTCTGGCGAACAAAAGGTCTGATTGCTTAGAAACTCCATGTACAAAGGATTCTTCCCACAATTATTCTGGGTCAGCAAATTCAATGGCTTCATCTGTGTCCAGTCCCATCTATTCAACCGGAGGTAACGGTTATACTTCTGTAGAACCAGTGGATTTTAAAGAGGCTTTTAATCACCACAGTCAAACAAATAATGCATCCAAATCTAAGGCCGAGCAAGAACTTTCAAGTCAACAGAAGACTAAGCTTTGTGGCAGTGTGATTTTGGAGATTGCAGGTAATAAAAATGATTTCAAGGAAGAGAATGGTTGTCCAGCACCAGTTACATCAGCAATCAAGGCCTTGAATGCAAAAGGAGAGCTAAATTGCTTGGAAGGCAGTGATGGAGAAACTGCCCCTATTAAAGAAAAAGGATCAATTGGAGTAGAATCTTCAGGGAGAAGTTCATCTGATGTAACTGTTTCTAATGGGGTGACTGTGGCACAAAAAAGTGGCCAATATGAAAACTCAATGAATGCAGACATGGGGTCATCTAATAACTTATGCATGAAGAGGAAACTAGAAGATGATCAACCATGCATTTTTCTTGCAAGAGACAATCAATCTTGTGCAGAAGTGGAGGCCTTCAAGGAATCGTATGTTAGCTTGATTTACTTTTCAATGTATATTATTTATATGTAAATGCATGTCCCTAGCCTTGAAAAGATGCATGCTTTATCTTGTGCTTGTTAAGTAATATTGCTTAATTGTTTGTAGCAAGTTAACTTCTTCTTCTTTTTGTTTTTTTGTTTTTTTGTTTTTTTTTTTTGTTTTTGTTTTTTTTTTTTTTGGGGAAATGCTCCTCATTTGAGCCTACATGTTTTATTCCTTTCACATGATTCAGAAGGTTATTGGTTGCATTTTCCTCATCTCAAAGAACTTCTGTTTTTTCCTTCATTCTTATGGTTCGATATTTCTTAATGGATTTGAGATGAAAGTTGGTTGCCCGTTTCAAATCTATATTGTTTCTATTGTTGTCTACTAAAGTTGCCTGTTTTGGAATTTGGTATTCAAGTGTAGATTTCTCCTCTAGGATTTATGTTCTGTAAAAAGTTCCTAGGCTGAAAATTTGGATTAAATTGTGAAGTCCAATCATTTATCTGCAATAACTTGGATTGTGGAATGTGGAAGTTGTGCGTTAGATGGTATTATTATTATTTTTTTAAAAGATGTTCTTGCCCTTTTAATTCTGGTCTCTTATTAGTTAATCAACACTTGTGTTCTCCATGTAGTGGAAATGTAATATGTTTGCGTGGTCCTCGTTTATTCATTTTCCTCGAAAAGAGTTAATAAATCTTATGTTACTTGTTTGCTTCTCAATTTTATTTTCACCATTATGACTTGTATATGTCCCACAAAAATAGGATACTTATTAACTACTTTTGGCTGACTGGGTATTATTTGACTTTGTTTCTTGTGTTCATTAAAACCTCAGGATTGGGAAAGAAGCTTCTACAATATTACATGACTGTGGATGGTCTAGCGAGGTCTATAGGTTCATGCAAGCAAGGAAAAAGTTATGTCAAGGAGCTGACAGTGCTGCATCTAATGACTACGAGAAGAAGTAAATTTCCCTGAATTTATTCTGATCGCTTACTACAATCCATTCTTGTTTGATAAATATTTTTGTGCAAAGCTGCTTTGGATGATGCGTTTTTGTGCGCATTTTGATTTTTAGATAAAATGTGCCTCAAATATATTGCACAGTAAAGTGCCTTAAATATAGTGCACAGTAACATGAAATGGCATTTTTTCTGCAAAGAAGCTTCTTCAATATATTATTCATAGAGTGCATTTTGATTAAACATGGCAATTAGGTTGTCTTGTGGATTGGTTGGTGAGTTTGAGACATCAGGTATTGTTGGTGATTTAATATGATTTGTTTTCTTGGTTAGTTTAATCAGAACATAACTTGGTAAAGAGATTCATTTTGTTTCAATTGTCAAAGTTTATTGATTTATTCTTACTCAACTAAAACTTTCATTATTTAGTTTAATGGAAAACTCAACTGTGTATTTTTTCAACCTTGTATTAAAGTTTCATCTTTTCCACGCAATTCTAGACTTCTTAGTTTAACCTTCATTCCTATTGCATGTTGCTTGCATGTTCTCTTTCTTCTCATACTACTTGGAGGCTGGTGATTGTGCAATCAAGGCTTATGCAATTGCAGTTCTTTCTTGTGTATAGTCTTCATGTTTTCATACAACCTATGAGGAAGTTTGACTTTTGTGTTGCCACCCACCCCTATATGATGCATTCTTAATAGGATTGTGATTTGTATAGAGTTTGTTTCTGTTTGTTTCTTTTGGCATGTTCCCTAATAGATTGAAATTATTTAATTTATTTTATAATATTTGTAATCTTTTTAATTTGGAACAGGTGAATTTGTTCAACTTGTGACTGATTCGGATTAATTATTTTGGACACAAATTCTTGAAAGCTCAATGGGAACATGTTTATTTATGTTTTCTTGTCATTTTTTTTTTTTGGCTGTAACTTCACCTTGAGATTGCCTGATTGCAAAATAATTACTTAACCATGGATTGTCAACATCAATCATGCCAACCTTGCTATTCATTTCCTCTTAAAAGTTGTTCTTAAGCAAAAATCTTAATTGCCTTAGTTGGGGTTGGTTAGTTATGTAATCTGTCTTATATAGCTTACCATCATTTGGTCTGTTCACAAATGTGAATTTCCAAATTTTCCGTTAATCTACTTAAAATATAAAAAAATCTGCATTGCATGAAAGGGGAATTGAATCCAAGATTTTCGGTAGTTAGTCTTTTCATTTGTGTCATAGAAATTGATATAATAATTAGTATATAGATGTAAAAGATGCATACGAGTGTCATTAATTCAATAGTATTGAATATGGATGCCTCTCAAAATACAACATTATTTGTATGATTATTACTCTCTCTCTCTCTCTCTATTTTTTTTTTTAATTTATTTTTTAATTTTTAATTTTTATAATTCAAATTTTTAGTTTGGGATATCTAATATCTATACTTTGGCAGGAGCTTGCTGGTTTCTCAGGCTAAGAGAAATTTCATCTCTAAAATTCCCGAAAAACTAAAAGCAACTTTAATTGAACGTCTTAGATTGTTTAGCCAAGAGAAGCAATCATCCAGATCTTGACATAGTCATCACATAAACGGTATGATTCTTTCTTCAACTGTTTTTGAGTGTATCAAAACCAATTACATTATGATAAACATAGGTTAAAACCCAGTTTTACTGGCTGACTTAATCTGAAGGATAATTTTTGATTTTCTGCACTTTTGAACAGGTTTTTATTCTTGCAAATCGCTACTGGTCACACTAGTTTTGTCGAGTATGATATGACCGGTTCTGTGGTTGTAAATAGTTGGGGCAGATGTGCCAAATGAGTTGAGTTGGCGAGTTTTACTTGAGGCGGCGTGCACACTATTTGTTCATCTGTGTACCATATTCTTTTTGCAAGTAACATTTTTGTTGCCTGTTATGAAGTTTTGAGCTATACAGTGGCGTTAGAGAAGTCTGGGTATATTCTGTCTAACGTTAACATTTTTGGAAAATGGTGCATATATGGTTCCCCTAGCCTTTTCTGCAAGGATGGCTCTGTTGATGTTATTTGGGCTGCCAAATTATTTTGCATGCACATCGGTGACAGGTACTTGTCTGTTTGGCTTCTTGCGATATACATGAAAATTACTGTTTTTATTTGTGTGAAATATAGACCTCATTATTGGTATATAATGCTTTAACAATTATCAATAGTCTAAATTGCATATCTAAATTATAAAGTAATAATTATATACTTCCTCCCTTATTCTCCCTTATTTTAAAAGTGAAACGGATTGACATTTGATGATATTCATTGTTTAATAACTATGACTCAGTTTCTTTCCATAGATATATAAGTAAAAATAGGCGGGATGTTAGATTCGTATAATTTTTACTTATACACAGTTTGACTTATTAATGGTAGGGCTGTCCAAATGGATCAATTCGAATTTCGGATCACCCAAAGTTCCTATCCTATATTTGAAAAATTGGATACGATCGATGGATATTCGATCTGAAAAAGTTAAATTCAACAAAATCACCAACATAAGAAATACCTTAAAAATGGGATCCTTGTGTAATTTTACAAAAAAATTAAAAACAAGCGAATGCTTCGGGTGTCCATTGACCCGGAAATAGTAAAAATCCCAGTCAGTATCCAATTTGGTATATATATATATATATATATATATATTTATTTATGCCTTTGGATATATGATCCAAATTCAAAATTGAAAAATGCGGATCAAATATCCGAAGATTTGGATTGGATTGGCCGCCGGGTGGATTTTTCATATCGGATATTTTTGAACACCCCTAATGGAGATGGTAAGTTGAAATATCCCAAAAATGGGTAGGAGTCTCTATAGGGATGGCCTTGTAACTAATCGATTGAAAACCTAAATCTCCTCGTGTGAGTTCCAGATATTCATAGATCCGATCCATGGTTACCCAGAAGAAGCTTAAAGGACGAAACTTAAAAGACAATTGGTACGAAAGATAGTTTTTTCTTAAGCATATATATATATATATATATATCGTATATTGCAAATATCATACACTATTATCACTTCATTCCTTTCAAAATTCACACATACGTCGAATACGATCCTCGTTATCAATATACTTCCTCTGTTTTTAATGTTTGCTACGGACCCACCCAGCATGCAGTCCACTGCATATTTAAACTCCTAATAACTCAAGTTCGGTACAAGTAAATTTTTTTAAAAGTTCGATATTTAAAAACTACACGATGAAACGAATCTAACAAGATCCCCATTTGACTATATTTTAACTTGGATAACTAGGATAAAATTTAAATCAAAGTGCATGTGTGAACAATGACGAAAATATTCAATCGTAGCAATCTTTAAAAAATGTAACACAAATCACTCTTCCATGTTTTTGTGTGCATCTATGCTTCGCTTATGGTAGTGCCTCTAATCAAGCCCTCTCATCTTTCTGACATACAACACAAAATCAACGAGGTCGTTTGATTCCATAAGGGACTTGGAGAAACTGGGTTTCTCTGTACATCTCTTAGCCCATGATGTCAGTTTAGGGCACACATTCCCCATGCTTATATTTCCGAATGTGTCATAGGCATAAAACCAGTTGCAGAATCCACCAAGAACAACATCCAGATACCCTACAGCTTCCCCTCCAAAATAAGGCTCCTCTCCGAGTACTTCCTCCAGAAGTCTCAGGCAATGCGCCACCTCTTCTTTCCCTTCCTCGAATTCTTGTTTGTTCTTGTGGTACACCAGTTTCATCCCCGACACTTGTAGCTGCAACAACGTGATTTTGTTATTTTGGTAAATTAAAAAGTTCTAACACTCGTTTTATAGGCGTCATAAATAAAAGACTACTTGGTTGCCTCTTATGCCCGAGTTGAGTTGAACTAATTGTAGACATTTTGTGAGGTGCTGCTGGATGAGCTATGCATACGAATATATAGGCTGTGTTTGCAAAATTGAAATATCAAGTTTTACATCTAAACCTAGATGTGAAATAAATTGTTAATTCACACTACATATCCTTTTATATATTACAGTACTAATTTAACAAAGGGGTTGTATTTGTATATTAGTAATTTAGTATTTGAACCTACAGAATGGTTGGTTCAGGTTATTTTGTTCTGTAATTAATAATCTCTGAATCATTCAGTTCAAAAGCTAACAAACAACCTCTAACTACTTGAAGTCTTTCCCACTTCTTAAGGAGGTGTCAAGAACCCTACCTACTACTATATTTCATTTCATAGTTTAGTTGTTAATGAACACTCTATATGACCATGTTTATTCTGACAATAAATTTTAAAATCCAGTTCGCAAAAAAAATAATAAAAAAAAAAAACAAAAACAAAACAAACCAACAAAACGATGCATCTGGAAACAAGATAGTTGAATGGAGTCACCTTTTTGTCGATAAAATCTGGCCAAAACCGGGCTTGAGCTTTCTCATAAGGATGGGAAGGAAGAAGGGGCCGCCGTGAGCCATGGCCATCCTCACACACATCATCAATATACTCGACTATATTCAATGACTCACAAATTGGTTTCCCGTTGTGTATGAGAACCGGGATTTTCTGCTGCACCGGATTCATTTCCAGGAGGAGTGCGCCTTTGTTGAGCAAATCCTCTTCTCTGTAGTCGAAGGTGATTGGTTCCCTTTTCTTCTAGTGCAATTCTAACCCACCCTTGCACCAAACATGCTTGGCCTGAAATCCAGCAGAATCCACTCCTGTTTGCTCATCTTTAATTGGTTTGATTCCGACAAAGCAAATTTACTACTTATGCTTGGCATAAAATTGTCTTTGTAGTTGCAACTGTTTGTTGTCTATGATCTGTGTCTCTTATGTTGGAAGAATCTGATTGAGCGTCTCTGGTGGGGGCATTATTATTATTATTATTATTATTATTATTATTATTATTATTATTATTATTATTATTATGTGGAATGTGCAGTTCAGTATTGTTTTCATATTCACTGGGGTTTGATGGAGAAATCAATGTGATTTACTTATTTAACAATAATTTCAATTGTGGGTCCTAATAGGAAATCATTTCAATCCCTACAAGCCGCCAACTTCCTATGGCCTGGTAGATTTTTTTTTTTTTTTTGAAAAAAAAGAAAAAAGATTATCAATCAACAGATAAGAGGTGTCGAAAAAGGCCTTAGATTTTTTTTGGGTAAGCGAAAAAGGCCTTAGATGATCTTCACCTAATAATGTACTAAAAAAATATGGGTTTTGATCAGCTTATCCAACTTCATGGGGAAAAAAGAATTGCATACTTGATTACGGGTATGTTTGGGAAATAATTAGAGTATAGTGTCTGGAGTTTAGAGATTAGAGTCTGGAGTTTGAAATTAATGGTAATAAATAGTTTCAAATTTGAATAATTGTGTTTGGTAATGCAATTTTAAATTAGAGTTTAGAGTCTGGAGTTTGAAAAGTTAAAAGTTGGGGGGAGAGGAGTGTTCTGAGTTTAGAGATTAGAGATTAAAATTTGACGGTTACTGTAATTAGTGTTTACTATAAATAGGATTTTAGGCTATTTTTAGTATGTATTTTAAAAGCTAAACGCTAATCCCTAGCGTCTTTTCCCAAACGCAGCCTACATACGCTTAGAACTACACTACGCTAGCGAAACATTCCAAAAAAGTTTGACAACTTTTTGCAATTTATGGAATGGAAATATGGACTTAATTTTGCGTCGTCACAAAATTCAAATAAACCTCAAATTCTTCTTCAAAGTCAAATTCATCTGTCCAAATATTACTGACCTATCGACACACATGCCAATATAAATACATTTTTAACGATTAATAACTTAAATTATGTACAATAAAAAATTATAAAAATTCGATATTCTAAAACTACAAGATTTGACGAATCTAATCTTACGTTTTTTCTTTTATAACTATGATAAAAATTTGAATCAAATTAAATAATGAATAGTGTCAAAAAGTCAAATGTAGCAATTCTAATGAGACAGAGGAAATATATTTAAATAATATGGAAAAAAGGCCAAATATATCCGTTTTGTTTTAAAAAAACCAAATCTATCCTTTTTTTTATTTTATTACCGAATTTATCCTCTACATATGCTAATTATATCCGGAAATATCCTAAATTCACTAATCGTGGAATGGCTGCTGACGTGGCAATAAATTAACTTAAACCCTACACGCTGGATGGGATTTGAAGTGTCTCTCAAATAGGGCTGGGGAAAAATACCGAGTATACCGCATACCGCACATACCGTATCGAAAAAAGAAATATCAAAATTTTCGATATACCGTAATTTTCGGTACGGTATCATACTGAAAAAATTCTCCGTACCGTATACCCTACCGAACTTTACGGTATGAAAAATTTCATACCGTTGCCGTAGCGAACATTTCGGTATACCGATCTTCGGTATACCAAAAGTTTCGGTATGAAATATTTCCATACCGTTTCCATACCGACATTCCGGTAAGTTCGGTATATACCGCTATACCGAACATTCAGTATATACCGACATACCGTATCGCGGTATATACCGACATACCGAACATTCACTACATACCGACATACCGGTATTGCGGTATATACCAGCATACCGAACTTTCGCTATATACCAACATATCGATATTACGGTATATAATGGTATCGCGGTATATACCGATACCGTGGTATATACCAAAGTTCTGTACAGTAGCGGTATACCGCGGTATCAAAAAATTTATACCGTTACCATACCGAAATCTTACCGTACGGTATGATACCATACCGAAAATTACGGTATACCGAAAAATTCGATATTTTCGGTATTTTTTCGATATGGTATGTGCGGTATACAGTATATTCGGTATTTTTCCCCAACCCTAATTGAGACACACTTCAAATTCGATCCAGCGTGTAGGGTTTAAGTTAATTTATTGCCACGTCAGCGCCATTCCACGATTAGTGAATTTAGGATATTTCCGGATATAATTAGCATATGTAGAGGATAAATTCGGTAATAAAATAGAAAAAAGATAGATTTGGCTTTTTTTAAAACAAAACGGATATATTTGGCATTTTTTCCTAAATAATATTCAGGCATACTGAATTTTATACTAGTATTTATATTGTCCAGCAGGCAAGGCCACATGCATAAAGTCATTTATGTGAAGGTAAAAGTTGGTAGACTATTGGGCCTACTGGACTTATAGAAAAGGCACAACTCTTTCGCTGAACCCCAACTACTGTATTACGTAGCATTTAGGTCCAACTCTTCTGCTAATTTCTTCTTTATTTTATTTAGAGGTAATAATTAAAATAGGCCATCAAAAGGAGTCATTTCCACTTTTGGGCCACGATATTTTGATTTAGAAAAATAGGCCATTAGAAGGATTCCGGGCCTAAATTTAGGCCATTGGGCTGGAAATGACCTAAAAGTGGAAATGACTCATTCTGATGACCTATTTTAGTTTTTTCAATTATTTTTTATTTTATGTAATTAAAATAAATAATACTCATTATGTGCCATTATTTTTTTGGAGGAGCCATTGAATGCCTGGAAATGAGTGCTGGGAGCCCATGCCACACAATTACAAAGGGAACAAACGAGAGGGATAGGGGGTCGGGTGGGGATTCGAATCCCCAACCTATAGGTTGGGAGTTGGGGGAGTTACCACTTGGGTAAGTCCCCAATCCCTTTTGTGCCATTATTTATGTCATACTTCCTTTTTTGTTTTTTTTTTCTTATTCCAATATTTTTATTTCATTTTCATTTACAAAAATAATTAAATATTAATCGTCAAACATACCCATCACCTCACATTAATAAATAAATATATATTAAACTTTCAAATTACCCCCTACCATTAATAATTTCAATTCACCCTAAAACCACATATCAGTAAATCACACATAAATAAATAAATTAAAATTGTAAACTCATTACAATCATATTATATAAATTTTTTATATAAATAAAAAATGTAACTTAAGAATTTATATAATATGGTTGTAATGAATTTACAATTTTAATTTATTTACTGCTTGGCGGGGAGGGGAGCGGCTCAGCGGGTTCGTGGGGAGGGCGCTGCTCTTTTGTTCACTGCTCAAGCCTCGCGAGCTCGACGTCGGTGCTCGATTGACGATTGTCGGCGGCGGGCGGCGGTCGGCGTTGGGAGGTTGGCGAGGCGCGGTGAAAGGTGAGAGGCGACGGAGTGAAATCGGGGGGGGGGGGGGGGGGGAAGCGAAATGAACCCTTTACCCGGCCGAAAATGCGGTCGGTAATCTGGTCGGTAATCCCGACCGACTCGTCTACGGTCGGGAATGTGGTCGTTTCTTGCCCGGCCCTTCCCCCAACGGTTACTTTTTGCCGACCGACTTGTTCGGTCGGTAAATCCGACCCGCACACCGTCGGTCTGTGATTTCGGTCGGTAACCCCAGTTTTCTTGTAGTGGTACTGATATATGGTTGTAGCCTGTAGGTTGGATTGGAATTATTAATATTAATGGGTTTGAAAGTTTATATATTTATTTATTAATGCGATATGATGTGTATGTTTGGCAATTAATATTTAATTATTTTTAAAATGAAAATGAAATAAAAAATATTGGAACAAGAAAAAAAGAATGTAGGACATAAATAATGACACATAATGAGTATTATTTATTTTAATTACATAAAATAAAAAAATAATTCAAAAAAACTAAAATATGCCACCAAAAGAAGTCATTTTCACTTTAAGGCCATCGCAGCCCGAATTCCAGCCCAATGGCCTAAATTCAGGTCCGAAATCCTTCTAATGGTCTATTTCCTTAAATCAAAATATTGTGGCCCAAAAGTGAAAATGACTCCTTCTGGTGGTCTATTTTAGTTATTACCTCTTTTATTTATTAACTAATACACACGAATGTAGGTCTAACATTATAAATTATAGAAAATAAATCAATAAGATATAATCTATAAAAATTGGAAATTCCAATGAAAATATTAGTGGTTTATGAACCCAGAACCCGGCCAGTCCCTTAATGTTCTACTATATGTCCCTTTTTTTTTTGAAAATGAAAAATAAATTCAATACAAAAAAATTCATGATTTTATTATTATTATTATTATTATTATTATTATTATTATTATTATTATTATTTAGAAATAAATTTGTTATAGTGGTATATTATACTCTATGTAAAATGGTACAAACAATGGCCAAGGAAAAACTATAATTGGCGCCTTGCTTCCCAATCCCAACTCTTTTTGTTTTCTTTTTTTTTTTTAACACAAAAACAAAAAATTATATGTAAAATATTAATTCGGAATACACACTTATAATTTATCATTATTTTTTGAAAAATTCATTTCTAGAACTAAGAAGTATTTGGGATATACATAAAGCAAATAACAAAAATTCCAATCAACTTTAATTTTAGTCTGTACCCAAAAAACTTTAATTTTAGTTACATATCATGTCATGTAGTATAATATTATTATTTATAAGCATGATTATATTAGTGATCATATCATAATATAATCATGTGATTATGATCACCTTTAGCACCCCTTTGAACCTACCTTGCCCGCCTTGGAATTTATTGAACCTATAGATAGATTATTACTCCAATATCTTAAACTCCTAATATTATAGTACTATTAAACCTATCAAAATATTAGCAATATTTTTCAATTTTATATGAACCAAAAGTAGAAACCAAACCATTATATATATTGCATATATATATATATATATATATATATATATTAGGGTTACATGTCAAAATTGAATACCAACAAAGTATATATAGGAAAAATGGGGACTATTGAGGTCAAAGTTCGACTGCTGTTAGTGCTCCATAAGCTAATAATTGCTCGTGTTTTCCTGTTCATCAAGTATACTATGTTTATGTCCAAATCACACAAATATGGAATCAATCATGATATTTAACTTTAAAATCGGTTTTTAACAAAATGGCCCCTCACTAACATTGCATTGTTTAAACTTTAAATAACCATTGTTTAAAGGGTTGAGATCTCTCTGACTATGATTATTGTTGTCATCATTATAAAATTTAGCACTATATCTTTTTTAAGGCATTCGGAGTTATTAGTTGAAAATTTTTATATGAAGCATGAAGGGTGTTGAAAGGGTCCACACTTGAAAGGTTGGGACCTTTTTCGTAAAGTTATTATTGGAAGTTTACATTACAAACCTTTAGATCTTTGGATATGCATAAAGAAATCTTATAGCATAATTTAAATTCTAGACTGTCAAGTGTTATTAGTTTTGTGCAGATGGATAACAGTTGTCATTGTAATATCGCCAGAATGATCATCACTGATTGATGACAGTTGGGCAATTATGACAACTTAACAGTTGCGATATCAGTTTTATGTTACTAAATAAGCTCCATTTAGAAGAGAATTTCAGGATTACACCTATATATATAGAGTATACTTCATATGGTTCTTTGAGGAAATTGAAAAGAGACAATTGAGAAAATTTTATTGTGAAGATTTCGAGAGTTTATAATTAAATTGAGAAACTATTGTTGAGTTTTAGAGAGATTTTCTTGGTCATATCTTTTAGTTTTTCATTCACCACCTAGATCTTATTTTGAGAGATATCGAAGAAAGGATAGCAGGTGGGCGTTAATTGGGGTACGACTATGGTGCAATTACCAAACCCACAACATATCAAGACACAACATCGCAATTGTTCATTCAAATCCAATGGTTCAAAATTAAAAAGGGTAAAGTTATCCAAAAATGTATAATGGTCAAGTCGTTGAAAAATAATACTATGGCATGTCGTTGAAATTTTATATAGCATATCGTTGAAATAAACAGCGCTCGTTGCTGAAATACACTCAGCTCGTCTCTGAAATATATTAAACCAAAGAAATGAGGTTTCAACTTTTATGAAGTCGCCGAAATGCACAATATCATGTCGCTGAAAAATACTATAGCTTGTTGCTGAAATATACTATAATGCGTTGCTGAAATAGGTTATAATACGTAACTAAAAATACACAGAACTCGTCACTGAAAACACTATGTATGTCGCGGAAATATATTACAGCGCGTTGCTATTAATCAACAAATCGCTGAAACGTACATACGTTGTCGCTGAAATGTACTAAAGTACATTTTGGAGTAGTATAGCAAATTTACATTTTTAACCCTCAAATTAATCTCAGTCGTCAATTTACTAAATAGATCAACGGTGTGTTGTGGCCGCATACACATCAAATCATTTGGCTTTATTACATACACCCTAACATATTTGCGTTTATTTGCTAGTTCTTGATGCAAAGTTTGTGAATATATATGTTGAAGATTAATGCATTGAGATGCTTTACAGATTGAAGATATCTTAATGGAGGAGTAAAAGAAAGGGATTGTTGATGATACATTTAAGGTGTGGAGGTAAAATTTAAGCATATTCAGTTGATTATAATTGTAGATCATTTTTCATCGAATTGCATATTATAGTGATAGTCCAACAGTGGTTGTAACTGTGTTGTGGCATCAAGTAGTGTTCTGCTAGAAATGTTATTCCTAGTGTATGTAATGTGTTGGGACCAGATTTTGTTGTATGTGTTCCACCCGATGTTCGAACACAAGACTGAACTCCATGATAAATCTTATCCAGAGGCGAATTATTTTTGGAAACAATATCTGCTGATCTCTAGAATATTCTCAGTGGCTCCAGACGAATTTGAAAAATAAGGAAATGATATTCAAGGCAACTAAATCAAGTTATTTCCGGAAGGAGCTCTTTAAGGAAGATTGTGAATCAATTGTGAATATTCACCTTCCTTGAACTCGGATTCTTGCAGTTATATGAAGACCCCTCCAGACGGCAAGGAGAGAGTGGACGAGATTTTTCAAAAAAAACATTCACAAACAATCGTCTAAGGGTGAGGAAGAAAATACGAGTTCTTCAACCATGAATTAATCGATTCAAATCATTTGGTTGAACAACTCAAAAGCAGTGACATTCCGATTCTCATGTTATATCTATGAATGTCATTGCGCCTTGGTTGAACATTTGGAGAAGATGGATTTCGTGAGTCTACATATAAAAGTGACGATAATATGTGTGGGCATCTTCCAAGGCATTCGTCATGTTGACATCGTGCTTTCAAAGACGAGGAGGAGAAAGATCAAGGAGGATCGCATCACAGGCTTCGTTTGAGTGAAACTTGAAGCGGGGAGCTTTGAGGGGTTGGAGAAAGGTCTTGGAGGGATCTTCACCAAAACGGGGATGTTTTGGTCAATACAACTTTCTGCTTGGCGATTGGAGTGATGGCAGATTTACGTTCGCTAATGTTCGGGTCGGAACCCGGTGTTGGAACATTTAGTGGAACTCTCCTGGATTGGTATCCCCCAGACATAGGCCTTGGGCCGAACTGGGTCAACAATTTTCTGTTTGTTCATTTTTACTTTCACGCATTTTATTCCGCTGTGCTTGATTTTAGTACTAACCTACTAATAGTATTCGAAGCGTGTGTTATTGAACAAACAGATTTAATAAGTTACACATCTCGACAAAAAAATGGACCCAACAATTGGTATCAGAGCATATCTTTCAATGACGTCCTAGATCTCGACCGAAAAGGGACCTAACAATTGGTATCAGAGCGCACACACTTCCGGGTGAGATCCATCTTGGCGAGATGAGTAAAGGAGAAAGATTGCGTGGTGTTGAGGGGGGGGGGGGGGGGGGGGGAGTTACTCACGCCGAATCACCCTATTGGAAAATCAAACAGAAGGTATAAAATCGTAACCCTGTCAATTTGATTTCACTAATCTTGTGTGTTGTTTTCTTAATAGGAATCAAATTCAGGGGGAGTTTAAGTGATGTTTGATTTGAGGGGGAGTTTTTGTTTGTTAGGATATCATTGTACATGCTCCATATTTTTAACGTTGAATATTTTGATGTACGGAGCATTAGATTTGTTGGGGTTTATGTTTGGGTGTTTTTCTTTACTTTATTCTTTATGTTCAACATCGGGTTGCATTTGTAATTGGCTCACATCCTGCCAAAAAGGGGGAGATTGTTGGGACCAGATTTTGTTGTATGTGTTCCACCCGATGTTCAAACACCAAACTGAACTCCACGACAAATCTTATCCAGAGGCGAATTATTTTTGGAAACAATATTTGCTGATCTCTGGAATATTCTTAGTGGCTCCAGACGAATTTCAGAAATAAGGAAATGATATTGAAGGCAACTAAATCAAGTTATTTCCGGAAGGAGCTCTTTAAGGAAGATTGTGAATCAATTGTGAATATTCACCTTCCTTGAACTCGGATTCTTGCAGCTATATGAAGACCCCTCCAGACGGCAAGGAGAGAGTGGACGAGATTTTTCAAAGAAAACATTCACAAACAATCGTCCAATGGTGAGGAAGAAAATACGAGTTCTTCAACCATGAATTAATCGATTCAAATCATTTGGTTGAAGAACTCAAAAGAAGTGACATTCCGATTCTCATGTTATATCTATAAATGTCATTGCGCCTTGGTTGAACATTTGGAGAAGATGAATTTCGTGAGTCTACACATAAAGGTGATGATAATATGCGTGGGCATCTTCCAAGGCATTCGTCATGTTGACACCTTGCTTTCAAAGACGAGGAGGAGAAAGATCAAGGAGGATCGCATCACAGGCTTCGTTCGAGAGAAACTTGAAGCGGGGAGCTTTGAGGGGTTGGAGAAAGGTCTTGGAGGGATCTTCACCAAAACGGGGATGTTTTGGTCAATACAACTTTCTGCTTGGCGATTGGAGTGATGGCAGATTTACGTTCGCTAATGTTCGGATCGGAACCCGGTGTTGGAACATTTAGTGGAACTCTCCTGGATTGGTATCCCCCAGACGTAGGCCTTGGGTCTAACTGGGTCAACAATTTTCTGTTTGTTCATTTTTACTTTCACGCATTTTATTCCGCTGTGCTTGATTTTAGTACTAACCTACTAATAGTATTCGAAGCGTGTGTTATTGGACAAACAGATTTAATAAGTTACACATCTCGACAAGAAAAAGGGACCCAACAATTGGTATCAGAGCATATCTTTCAATGGCATCCTAGATCTCGACCGAAAAAGGACCTAACATAATGTAATGAAACTTAAATGATGAGAAGATGGTTGGGCATATGAAGAGTTGATATGTGTTAGATGTCTAGTATAATCACATAATTGATCCTGTCGATACATACATGGTCCGAACCGGATTAACATACATTTCTTGAATTCATTTATGCTAGTGGACTACTGAATTCCATAATGAATATATCACAAATTGAAAATGCATAACATACTTTTAAGCCATGGAAAAAGCACTACTAGAAAAACTATGGATTTGGTTGCTAAAAGTCTAAAATTGAGGTAGCTAACGAATTTCGGTCGCTAAAATTGTACGCTAACAAATTTCGGTCGCCAACCTCTTTAGTGAGGACATTTTGCAAAAAAATTTCAATCGTCAGAACAGAAAATTATTATATTGAAGGTCAAACAATCCCTATAGGTTAGCTATTTTCATTTTCTCCCATTGCAGGTCAGACGTTGAAAAGAAAAAAAAAAACATTTGAAAATTAAGGGTGGGCAACGAATTAAGTAGTTCGAGCTCGACTAAAATTACTTGGCTTTTTTTAATTTTGAAAATTATATAGTGGATGTTTGGGAGTCAGCAGATCCGCTAGCAGATAGCATATTCGGAGAGAGAATTGTGAGAGAATGCGTTGATTGAATCCGCTATATGCTCCTAAATATGCCGGCTTCCAAACAAGCCCATAATGCTCAAGGTCGAAATTAAGCTACATGATATCCTTTTTCTTCAAGCATCCCTATTTGTATACTCGTAAAGTACTACCTAACTTAAAAACCTTTTTTTTTAATATACTTTTTATTTATTTTGATTAATCAATTAATTCAATAAATTCCAAAAGCAGTTGGCCTGAATTGTATGAGACTCTGACAGCTGAAGCAAATGTCTCGGGTACGAGCCATTGTATTCACCTACAAATTAATTTAATTAATGTTCCAAACTTTCGTATCCTACCTTTGCAGAACCATGTACATGACCGAAAAAAATTAGCAATTAAAATATTTTAATTTTATCAGGCGTGTTTAATTTGAGATCGAGCTAAAAAAAAACGTATAAGGTTGAGTTCAATCATAAGATTTAGTATTTGACTTGAGCTTTTGAACTCGAAAACTTGTAATCCTAACATATTCAAGTATGCTCGAGTTCAACGTGTCTATCTCAACACTATTTTTTGGCGAAGCCGTAGCCAGGAAAAATCTCAACCCTACTAACATTAGTTATTTATTTATTATTATTATTTATCTAAAAATAATATTTTTGTAGTGTTTTATACTTGTGGTTTTATTTTTTTACAACCCTATCCAAAATATACTTTTACTTGGTGGACCAAAATGATTTCTTAAGTTTCTTTGAGGCGCTAGAGTAACCTTACAATACTGGTGTTTAAATTGAGAAACTATTGTTGAGTTTTAGAGAGATTTTCTTGGTCATATCTTTTAGTTTTTCATTCACCACCTAGATCTTATTATGAGAGATATCGAAGAAAGGATAGCAGGTGGGCGTTAATTGGGGTACGATTATGGTGCAATTACCAAACCCACAACATATCAAGACACAACATCGCAATTGTTCATTCAAATCCAATGGTTCAAAATTGAAAAAGGTAAAGTTATACAAAAAATGTATAATGGTCAAGTCGTTGAAAAATAATACTATGGCATGTCGTTGAAATTTTATATAGCATATCGTTGAAATAAACAGCGCTCGTTGCTGAAATACACTCAGCTCGTCTCTGAAACATATTAAACCAAAGAAATGAGGTTTCAACTTTTATGAAGTCGCCGAAATGCACAATATCATGTCGCTGGAAAATACTATAGCTTGTTGCTGAAATATACTATAATGCGTCGCTGAAATAGGTTATAATACGTAACTAAAAATACACAGAACTCGTCACTGAAAACACTATGTATGTCGCGGAAATATATTACAGCGCGTTGCTATTAATCAACAAATCGCTGAAACGTACGTACGTTGTCGCTGAAATGTACTAAAGTACATTTTGGAGTAGTATAACAAATTTACATTTTTAACCCTCAAATTAATCTCAGTCGTCAATTTACTAAATAGATCAACGGTATGTTGTGGCCGCATACACATCAAATCATTTGGCTTTATTACATACACCCTAACATATTTGCGTTTATTTGCTAGTTCTTGATGCAAAGTTTGTGAATATATATGTTGAAGATTAATGCATTGAGATGCTTTAAAGATTGAAGATATCTTAATGGAGGAGTAAGAGAAAGGGATTGTTGATGATACATTTAAGGTGTGGAGGTAAAATTTAAGCATATTCAGTAGATTATAATTGTAGATCATTTTTCATCGAATTGCATATTATAGTGATAGTCCAACAGTGGTTGTAACCATAGATACCAGGAACGGGGAACGTCCGGGTGTTCATTGGACCGGAACGTTCGTTCCGGATCAGGGGACGACAGCGCACCAATCGCCGGGGGAACGCGCACCGGATCGGTAAACCAACGATCCGGCGAGGGAACAGTTTCACAGCGACCAACGATCCGCCGAGGGAACAGTTTCACAGCGGCGGAAAGCAAAGAGCGGCGAACGGCGAACAGAGAAGAGGAGCGGCGGCGGAGGGAAGATGGGTCATAGGTCACAATTATCCGGCGGCGGAGAAGATAGGTTACAACTTACAATTTTGGAAGAACTAGGGTAGCGAAGGAGGAGGAGCGGGGGAGACTTTTTGGGAAGATAAACTTTGGGAAGAAGAAGAGTAAATGAGTACAGCTGTAATCTTTAACTTGTATCTTTAAAAGGCATCAATATTTAATTAGATTTGGAAATAATAAAAATACAAAACGGATTTGGGAAGAATAAAAATGCAAACGGCTGTATCTTAATTGCAGTATCAATTTTTTTGGCAAAGTATTGCAGTATTAATTAAGTATTGATGAAAATGTGAAATATTCAAGAAATGAGGAAAATAGAAAGATTAACTGTATCTTCAAATTTTCTTTCTAAATATTTAATTGCATTTAAATTTAAGATTATGATATTTTGAAATTTTTCTTATGTTTTTCCTTAAAAAATTTTAATTAAAATTTTATATTAATTAAACATATTTTAATATTTAGAAAAATTCATAGTATAAATCGTTCCCGATTCACCTATACTAGCGTCCCGCGTTTCCGTTCCCGTTCCCCATTTCGAATCGAACTGCGTTCCATGTAACTATGGTTGTAACTGTGTTGTGGCATCAAGTAGTGTTCTGCTAGAAATGTTATTCCTAGTGTATGTAATGTGTTGGGACCAGATTTTGTTGTATGTGTTCCACCCGATGTTCGAACACAAGACTGAACTCCACGACAAATCTTATCCAGAGGCGAATTATTTTTGGAAACAATATCTGCTGATCTCTAGAATATTCTCAGTGGCTCCAGACGAATTTCAAAAATAAGGAAATGATATTCAAGGCAACTAAATCAAGTTATTTCCGGAAGGAGCTCTTTAAGGAAGATTGTGAATCAATTGTGAATATTCACCTTCCTTGAACTCGGATTCTTGCAGCTATATGAAGACCCCTCCAGATGGCAAGGAGAGAGTGGACGAGATTTTTCAAAAAAAACATTCACAAACAATCGTCTAAGGGTGAGGAAGAAAATACGAGTTCTTCAACCATGAATTAATCGATTCAAATCATTTGGTTGAACAACTCAAAAGCAGTGACATTCCGATTCTCATGTTATATCTATGAATGTCATTGCGCCTTGGTTGAACATTTGGAGAAGATGGATTTCGTGAGTCTACATATAAAGGTGACGATAATATGTGTGGGCATCTTCCAAGGCATTCGTCATGTTGACATCGTGCTTTCAAAGACGAGGAGGAGAAAGATCAAGGAGGATCGCATCACAGGCTTCGTTCGAGGGAAACTTGAAGCGGGGAGCTTTGAGGGGTTGGAGAAAGGTCTTGGAGGGATCTTCACCAAAACGGGGATGTTTTGGTCAATACAACTTTCTGCTTGGCGATTGGAGTGATGGCAGATTTACGTTCGCTAATGTTCGGATCGGAACCCGGTGTTGGAACATTTAGTGGAACTCTCCTGGATTGGTATCCCCCAGACGTAGGCCTTGGGCCTAACTGGGTCAACAATTTTCTGTTTGTTCATTTTTACTTTCACGCATTTTATTCCGCTGTGCTTGATTTTAGTACTAACCTACTAATAGTATTCGAAGCGTGTGTTATTGAACAAACAGATTTAATAAGTTACACATCTCGACAAGAAAAAGGGACCCAACAATTGGTATCAGAGCATATCTTTCAATGGCATCCTAGATCTCGACCGAAAAAGGACCTAACAATTGGTATCAGAGCGCACACACCTCCGGGTGAGATCCATCTTGGCGAGATTAATAAAGGAGAAAGATTGTGTGGTGTTGATGGGGGGGGGGGGGGAGTTACTCACGCCGAATCACCCTATTGGAAAATCAAACAGAAGGTATAAAATGGTAACCCTGTCAATTTGATTTCACTAATCTTGTGTGTTGTTTTCTTAATAGGAATCAAATTCAGGGGGAGTTTAAGTGATGTTTGATTTGAGGGGGAGTTTTTGTTTGTTAGGATATCATTGTACATGCTCCATATTTTTAACGTTGAATATTTTGATGTACGGAGCATTAGATTTGTTGGGGTTTATGTTTGGGTGTTTTTCTTTACTTTATTCTTTATGTTCAACATCGGGTTGCATTTGTAATTGGCTCACATCCTGCCAAAAAGGGGGAGATTGTTGGGACCAGATTTTGTTGTATGTGTTCCACCCGATGTTCAAACACCAGACTGAACTCCACGACAAATCTTATCCAGTGGCGAATTATTTTTGGAAACAATATCTGCTGATCTCTGGAATATTCTCAGTGGCTCCAGACGAATTTCAGAAATAAGGAAATGATATTGAAGGCAACTAAATCAAGTTATTTCCGGAAGGAGCTCTTTAAGGAAGATTGTGAATCAATTGTGAATATTCACCTTCCTTGAACTCGGATTCTTACAGCTATATGAAGACCCCTCCAGACGGCAAGGAGAGAGTGGACGAGATTTTTCAAAGAAAACATTCACAAACAATCGTCCAATGGTGAGGAAGAAAATACGAGTTCTTCAACCATGAATTAATCGATTCAAATCATTTGGTTGAAGAACTCAAAAGAAGTGACATTCCGATTCTCATGTTATATCTTTGAATGTCATTGCGCCTTGGTTGAACATTTGGAGAAGATGAATTTCGTGAGTCTACACATAAAGGTGATGATAATATGCGTGGGCATCTTCCAAGGCATTCGTCATGTTGACACCGTGCTTTCAAAGACGAGGAGGAGAAAGATCAGGGAGGATCGCATCACAGGCTTCGTTCGAGGGAAACTTGAAGCGGGGAGCTTTGAGGGGTTGGAGAAAGGTCTTGGAGGGATCTTCACCAAAACGGGGATGTTTTGGTCAATACAACTTTCTGCTTGGCGATTGGAGTGATGGCAGATTTACGTTCGCTAATGTTCGGATCGGAACCCGGTGTTGGAACATTTAGTGGAACTCTCCTGGATTGGTATCCCCCAGACGTAGGCCTTGGGTCTAACTGGGTCAACAATTTTCTGTTTGTTCATTTTTACTTTCACGCATTTTATTCCGCTGTGCTTGATTTTAGTACTAACCTACTAATAGTATTCGAAGCGTGTGTTATTGGACAAACAGATTTAATAAGTTACACATCTCGACAAGAAAAAGGGACCCAACAATTGGTATCAGAGCATATCTTTCAATGGCATCCTAGATCTCGACCGAAAAAGGACCTAACATAATGTAATGAAACTTAAATGATGAGAAGATGGTTGGGCATATGAAGAGTTGATATGTGTTAGATGTCTAGTATAATCACATAATTGATCCTGTCGATACATACATGGTCCGAACCGGATTAACATACATTTCTTGAATTCATTTATGCTAGTGGACTACTGAATTCCATAATGAATATATCACAAATTGAAAATGCATAACATACTTTTAAGCCATGGAAAAAGCACTACTAGAAAAACTATGGATTTGGTTGCTAAAAGTCTAAAACTGAGGTAGCTAACGAATTTCGGTCGCTAAAATTGTACGCTAACAAATTTCGGTCGCCAACCTCTTTAGTGAGGACATTTTGCAAAAAAATTTCAATCGTCAGAACAGAAAATTATTATATTGAAGGTCAAACAATCCCTATAGGTTAGCTATTTTCATTTTCTCCCATTGCAGGTCAGACGTTGAAAAGAAAAAAAAAACATTTGAAAATTAAGGGTGGGCAACGAATTAAGTAGTTCGAGCTCGACTAAAATTACTTGGCTTTTTTTAATTTTGAAAATTATATAGTGGATGTTTGGGAGTCAGCAGATCCGCTAGCAGATAGCATATTCGGAGAGAGAATTGTGAGGGAATATGTTGATTGAATCCGCTATATGCTCCTAAATATGCCGGCTTCCAAACAAGCCCATAATGCTCAAGGTCGAAATTAAGCTACATGATATCCTTTTTCTTCAAGCATCCCTATTTGTATACTCGTAAAGTACTACCTAACTTAAAAACCTTTTTTTTTAATATACTTTTTATTTATTTTGATTAATCAATTAATTCAATAAATTCCAAAGACAGTTGGCCTGAATTGTATGAGACTCTGACAGCTGAAACAAATGTCTCGGGTACGAGCCATTGTATTCACCTACAAATTAATTTAATTAATGTTCCAAACTTTCATATCCTACCTTTGCAGAACCATGTACATGACCGAAAAAAATTAGCAATTAAAATATTTTAATTTTATCAGGCGTGTAAATTAGCAATTAAAATATTTTAATTTTATCAGGCGTGTGTAATTTGAGATCGAGCTAAAAAAACGTATAAGGTTGAGTTCAATCATAAGATTTAGTATTTGACTTGAGCTTTTGAACTCGAAAACTTTGTAATCCTAACATATTCAAGTATGCTCAAGTTCAACGTGTCTATCTCAACACTATTTTTTGGCGAAGCCGTAGCCAGGAAAAATCTCAACCCTACTAACATTAGTTATTTATTTATTATTATTATTTATCTAAAAATAATATTGTTGTAGTGTTTTTTACTTGTGGTTTTATTTTTTTACAACCCTATCCAAAATATACTTTTACTTGGTGGACCAAAATGATTTCTTAAGTTTCTTTGAGGCGCTAGAGTAACCTTACAATACTGGCGTTTAATTTATGCATTATTTTTCCTTTTTGATATTTTCCTTTTTTAATTTTTTTCTTTTTGATATTTTTGTTTTTCTTTTTCTCTCTTTCTTTTTTTTCCTTTTTTTTTTAAAAGAATCCATCTAATTAGCATAAAGAAAAGATAAAAATATCTACCAGAAATCACATTTAGACACCCAATTCATTAAAGAACTTTTGGCTTTTTGATATTGTTTTTTTAATCAACTTTGACATAATGTTATAACAAATATATAATTAAACAAAAATAGTTAAGTGATGTCTTATTATATTTGTTTAATCACATAGTTTTAGAACATACAATTTCTATAATTTTTACTTATATTGACCATTAAACAAGTGTTTTAGAAGGCGTGCAGTGGAAAAAAATGTCTAATGAATTGGGATGAAGTAATCTTTATCCAATACAACTATAATCCTTCAATATTAAGTTATATAAGTCGAATATACTACCTCCATTTTTTTTAAAAATTTTTATTGTTTTATTAGTGTTATTTGACTTTTGCTACTGTTCAGTGTAATACTTTGACTTCAATTTTTTTCATCATAGTTATACAAGAAAAAAATATAGCTAAGTGAGATCTTGTTGAATTCGTCTCGTGTTGTAGTTTTCAAATATAAAAGTTTTAGAACTTTTACTTAGATTGCGTGAAAATGAGATATGTAACACTTAAAAAAATTGAAGAAAATATAATATATCAAAATGCAAATTTAACAAATAAATACATCATTCATTATTAATATTAACTGTTAAATATTAACTGTAAATAGTGACGGATAAATTTCCGTTAAATAAATTAATCTTAAACATGACCTTAAATCCTTAATCAACATATTAATAGGATTTCCTCCCAAAATATTATACAATTGGGGGCATTTGGTTACAGTGCAGCCAATGTAGTTGTGTTGTTTAGTTATGTTTTTGTGATGTGTGGTATCATATTTGTGATGTTTTGGTTTTAACTTTTAAAAAATTTTAATTTTCTTTTGTAAATGAATTTCTGTCAGACATCACAAAATTTATGTCCGCCATCACAAAATATGTCCGCGCACATCACAATAATAACATTTACCCGCATGACATGGATAATTAATGGAAAACATCACAAAATACACGTGTCATCTTGACTGCATATGCAGTTTGAAAACAAATCTGCATGCTAACCATATTGCAATTGAGGAGTCAGGTCATTTGTGTGGCAACTATGCATGTATATACGCACACGTATATATTTTCTAATAATATTAATTAGGATTTATTTTGTATTTTAACCCATATATCTTCTAACATATGGTACAAATAATTGTACAATCAATGAAATTAATTAGGCAAATGTTTTCAACTTGAGTTGGGAGAATACATGAAAGCCCATTATCCTACTTACTTATCCATTCCTGGGATTCCAACTCCCGGTGAGCCCATACCACCGTGCTTACTTATCCCGGGAGTCGAACTCCAGGGAGTGACCAAATCACCAAAATGAGCCTATCTCCCATATGAGCCATGAATATTCAATAATGCTCCAATTCCATACAAGTGTGAAACTAAAAGAACAGGGAAAGCAGTCATGTCCAACCTCCATTGGTAGCCACCAAATTCATATCAAGTTTTACACACACCACCACCACTCCATTTTTCCAAGGTTGCCAAACCCATCACTCAAAAACCAAAATAATAAAGAAAAAAGTAAAAATGAAAGAGAAGAAAAAAGTAGGCCAAAAAACAAATAGATGACAAAGCCTCCAATTCATTCATCCACTAATAAGTGCACCCACCTTCCTTCCTTCCTCCAAGTCTCCCCTCAAATCATTACAATTTTAGACAAATTCCAATCCCCTCTTTCAACAAAACCCAAATTCAAGAACCCCTTAATCCTTGTCAAAGATTAAAGGCCCCTAATTTATAGAGAGAAAATGGAAATGGCACTAGATTGCAATCCTAGTATTCCCATGTCCCATCCCTATCCTTTGCCTCCACCATTTGGGCACACAGTGGATCATCATAGAAAAAAGCAGCAGATATTTCAAGCCCCTTTGCCCCAATATTTCAACCAATAATGGAGAGTAAGAAATGATGGTATCCAGAAAGAGGGAGGGATAGATAAGAGAGGAAATAGTGAAGAAACAAAGAAGGAAAAAAGAGGGGTTTGTATTTTTGTATTATGGTGGTTGTGGGAGCTTCTGAATTCACCACTCACAGGATATCACATGCTGCATATTCAATTCCATCACAACTTTATACTCTACTTGTTGTGGTTGACCATTTTCCATTTCTTTTTTTTTTTTTTTTCTATTGTTAGCTCCCCCTTAATTCTCTCCCACCCTTCCCTCTTTGGATTGTGACCTCCATGGTTCATCTCTTGTTTCTTGCCTTGTCAATCAAATCCCTCCTTTCTTTTCCTGCTACTTTTGTGTAACATATGCTTCTTATCTAGTTTCAACTCTCTGTTAAAAGTCTTTTTGAAACAGGCTTTTCCTCTCAAAAAGGCCCATCTCCCATTAGGATCACCATTTCTCACTAACATATTCTTCTTGATCAATGCAGGGTGCATTCTTGGCATCAATTTGTTCATCTGCTGCAGATGGTTGTTGATCACTGCCCCCTGTGTGTTTCTGTAAGAAAGCTTAACTTCTATTTTTAGTACTTTCCCTTTTGGGTTCAATCATATCCTTTTTTAAACTCCCCCTAATTGGTGCCCTTTTTCATTTTTAATTCTAGAATCCTATTTGGTTCCCCTGTTATACTTCTTGCTCCATATCACTAATGGGATCCCAAAAAGACTTGCATTTGGCTATCCTATTTGTGTTTAGTTGTGTAATACTTGTGTTTGTTCAATCCCTAAATGATGAAGGAACTGTTCTATTGGAGTTCAAGAAGTCCTTAACTGATCCTTCCCTGAATCTCCAATCTTGGGATTCTTCAAGCTCCACTCCTTGTAATTGGACTGGCATAAGTTGTAGCTCCGAGTTTAAGGTTATCTCTATATACCTCCCTGGTCTTAACTTGTCGGGTAGTGTGTCTTCAAGCATTTGTAAACTCCCTCACTTGATAGAATTGAACATGTCCAAAAACTTCTTATCCGGCCCCATTCCTCAAGATTTTGGGTGTTTCCATAACCTTGAGGTTTTAGACCTCTGCACGAATCGAATCCACTCCACATTCCCCTCCCAACTCTGCAGCATTACATCCCTTAAGAAGCTCTCTCTATGTGAGAATTATCTATTTGGCCAAATCCCTGATGACCTAGGAGACTTGGTTTCACTTGAGGAGCTTGTGATATATAGTAATAATCTAACCGGGCCAATACCTTCGTCCATTGGCAAGATGAAGAGCTTAAAGACGGTTAGAGCTGGTCGAAATGAGCTATCCGGTCCTCTGCCTGTCGAAATCAGTGAATGTGAGAGCTTAGCCATGTTAGGCTTGGCAGAAAATGTTCTGGAGGGGCCTTTCCCTATTGAGCTTGAGAAGCTTGGGAATCTCACCTCCTTGATTCTTTGGAACAATCGTTTCTCGGGTGAAATCCCTCCTCAAATAGGCAACTTTACGAGCTTACAGCTTCTGGCACTTAATGGGAATGGATTCACTGGTGCCATTCCCAAAGAAATTGGGAAGCTCTGGCAGCTTGAAAAACTCTACCTTTACACAAATCAGCTGAATGGAACCATCCCTGTTGAGCTAGCCAACTGTTCCAATGCTGTTGAGATTGATTTTTCGGAAAATGATCTGACTGGGATCATTCCTAAGGAGTTGGGGCAAATTTCTGGGCTCGAGTTGCTGTACCTCTTTGAAAACCATCTCCAGGGAAACATTCCTAGTGAGCTTGGACAGTTAAAACAGTTGAGGAAACTAGATTTATCCATAAACAATTTAACTGGTTCAATTCCCTTGGAGTTCCAAAACCTTCCATTCCTCAAGGATTTTCAACTTTTCAGCAATCTACTTGAGGGCGCCATTCCTCCTCTTCTAGGAGCCAAAAGCAATCTTTCAATCCTTAACCTCTCCAAGAACAATCTCTCGGGCGGTATCCCTCCACATTTATGTAGATACCAGAAACTGAGTTTCCTAAGCCTCGGATCAAACAAGTTGTCGGGAAATGTTCCTCACGGCCTAAAAACTTGCCAATCCCTCGAGCAGCTAATGTTAGGGGACAATTTACTTACCGGAAGCCTTTCTGTTGAGTACACTAGGCTTCAGAATCTTTCTGCACTCGAACTTTCTCAAAACCGATTCTCTGGACTCATACCTTCAGAAGTGGGAAATTTTAGGAACATAGAGAGGCTCCTTTTATCACATAACCATTTCATTGGCCACATCCCTCCAGAGATGTGGAAACTTGTCAAGCTTGCTGCCCTCAATGTCTCCTTCAATCAGTTGTCAGGCAGCATTCCTCCTCAGTTAGGTGACTGTGTAAAGCTTGAGAGGCTTGATCTGAGCAATAATTTGTTTACCAGTTACATACCTGATGAGCTTGGAATGCTGGTGAAGCTTGAATTGCTGAAGTTATCAGATAACAAGTTCAATGGACCTATTCCAGGGTCCTTAGGGGGGCTTGTTCGGCTGACAGAACTGCAAATGGGAGGCAACTTCTTTTCCGGAAGCATCCCTTTTGAGCTGGGCAAACTTGCAGCCATCCAGATAGCGTTCAACCTTAGCCACAACAGACTCACTGGCACGATTCCCAGTAGCTTAGGGAACCTGCAGATGCTCGAGTGTCTATACTTGAACGATAATCAGCTTACCGGAGAAATTCCAAGTTCGATAGGGGGATTGATCAGTCTAACGGAATGCAACCTTTCGAATAATAATCTTATAGGAGTTGTGCCAGATACCCCTGCATTCCAGAAGATGGATGCTAGTAACTTTGTTGGGAACAAAGGGCTATGCATATCAGACTCGCCGCATTGCCATACAGTCAATAGTCCGTCTGCTTCTTTGAGAAGAAACTGGTTGAAGGAAGGCTCTGCAAGAGAAAAAATTGTCAGCCTTGTTTCACTCTGCGTCGGGATCATCTCCCTGACTTTCATCGTGGCAGTTTGCTGGATTATGAGACGTCCGAAGCCTGATTTTGCTTCACTTGAAGAGCAGCTGCAGACAGACACATTGGATTGTTATTACTTTCCGAAAGAAGGTTTCAGCTATCAGGATCTAGTGGAGGCGACAGGGAACTTCTCAGAAGCGGCTGTTATTGGAAAGGGTGCCTGTGGGGTCGTCTACAAGGCAATAATGTCCGGGGGCGAAGTGATCGCAGTTAAAAAGTTGAAGACGCGTGGAGAGGGTGCTAGCTCGGATAATAGCTTTCATGCTGAGATATCGACTCTGGGGTCGATTAGGCACAAGAATATTGTCAAGCTGTATGGCTTCTGCTACCACCAGGACAGCAATCTTATCCTATACGAGTACCTGGCCAATGGAAGCCTCGGGGAAGTACTACATGGGAACAAGACAGCAGGCGTGCTGGACTGGGATGCGCGCTACAGAATCGCGCTTGGAGCAGCTGAAGGACTGTGCTATCTTCACTATGACTGTAAGCCACAAATCATACACCGTGACATAAAGTCGAACAATATCTTGCTGGATGAGTATTTCGAGCCACACGTAGGTGATTTTGGCCTGGCAAAGCTGATTGACTTCCCCTTGTCGAAATCCATGTCTGCAGTTGCTGGTTCATATGGGTACATTGCCCCTGGTAAGCCGTACGCCTTAACTAACATCTACTTACCTGAACTAAAATTCACCACAATATCTTAACCATATATCCTACTATGTTTTTCTTCCTTACAGAATACGCCTACACGATGAAGGTTACAGAGAAGTGCGATATATATAGCTTTGGAGTGGTTCTATTGGAACTAATCACAGGGAAGTCCCCGGTCCAGCCACTCGAGCAGGGAGGTGATCTGGTGACCTGGGTGAGAAGATCCATCCAAAATCTGGACATGGGATCTCAAGTATTCGATCAACGTATAGATCTTAGTGCCAGAAGAACAATCGCAGAAATGTCACTAGTTCTCAAAATCGCCCTCTTTTGCACCAGCACATCGCCCCTAAACAGGCCGAATATGAGGGAAGTCATTGCAATGCTCATTGATGCCAAAGAAGGAGCGACGAATTCACTGTCGTCTCCAACATCCGAAACACCTCTAGAAGGAGAAGATTATTGCTGACTGTAAGGTGACAACAGTGTGTCCTATCTTCACTTCCTTTCCCTATATTACTATCTGCTAACTACTACTATCTTATATCCCTTGCACCTTTTGATGCTTTTCAGGTTTCATGGAGACAAAGGGAGAAAGGGAGCTATCAGAAAGATGTTATTTTCTTTGATAAAATCTGTAAGCTGAATTGTTAGCACTTGATCATGAATAACAACAATAAGTTAATTATTTCAATCATGTCCTTGTGAATTAGCATTGTAAATGAGTCAAGCTACTCGACTTAGAAGTTTATCAGAATTATGTAAATTTCTGCTTGAAAATATTGATGAGTTCGGCAAAACATTAATGCAAGCAATTTAGGCAAGGAAATTGCTTAAAATTTTATCAGTGTTCTATAAAAGAAAAAAAAAACATAGTGTCTGCACACGAGGGAATGGATATAATCACAGCCAGTCTTGTATGGTAAGGTTTCATGATCATGTAGCATCCATTTTGCCCTCCAGGTTCAATACAATCTTCCTCGGTTCCCTCAAAAGATGATGATTTTCTGTGGATGCTTTTATATATGAAGTCTGTCCTGTCCTTCTTATCTGGTCATTTAATTTATTGTTTTCTCCAACAATAAATTCCCAATTCCAGGTATTTAGATGCTACACCAGGGCCGATATTAAGGTACCACATCAGCGCCGCCTCAAAAATAAATTACCTCTACCTTTAAATAAAACTCTTCCCCAACAATAATACCCAAAAATAAAATAAATATTTAGAGAACTCACTTATTATTCTATTTATTAACAATTTAACATGATCGTCATTTGAGAAAAAAAATATATTAACATGATCGCCCGTTTGAGTTGGCGATACAAAACATATATATATATATATATATATATATTAGAATGCAGCAGACCAGCAGTGGACATCGCCACTTGGATGGCAACTATGATAAAAATAAATAACAAGAAACAGCCACTTTGGGTTGGTGATTTTAAAATTTTAAAACATGGATAAATGTTTGTCATTCAACTCCGTTTTTGGTGTGGGGAGAAATTCTTGGTCATGGAGCATCATAGTATTTAGCAATTTGAGTAGGCCTCCTAGCTTCCCCAGAAATGTCAATTTTGGCAGATAAAGAGTATTAGAGCAATTAATAAGTTTTGCCTGGTGGTGGGTGTTGTTCTTGGTTTTAATCCTAATCAGACAAATTACTTTCCTGGTTTGCTGTTTTCAAGTTGCTTCATCCTATGACATGATGATCTCTGTTGCTTCATTCTTGCATATGTCGTCATGTCTGCTACCCATCAATTCTTCACATTCTTCTTGTTTTTGAATGCCTCACGTGGACTCTTTATAGTTCCATTTTGGGTGCTTTTTCTTTTTAACTTTTCTTTCATTTATTTCCTTTGCGCTTCTCTAATTTATTTACTAGTATTTATTTATTTTTGGGTAGACAAGAGATTTCTTGGCCCTATTAGAGCATCTCCAATGGTACCCTATAACTCAAAATGAGTTGGCATCTCTCTCCAATAATACCCTAAAACCAAACATATTTTAAGTTTTTTTGAGTTTTATGAATAGTAAATACTCAAATTTGAGTTTTTACTATTCACAAACCTCCAATTGTTGTAAATTGAATATTGATCTAATTTTGTATTATGGTTAATAATTTTATACTTCATACATTTTTTTTTATTAAATTTATTTTATATTTACTTAGATTAAAAATCTTAAGGTTTCTTTATAAAATAAATTTTAAACATAAAAATAACTAAATTATTAAAGTTTTGATACAATCTTAGCAATCATTAAAAAAAATTACATTAGCATACGAAAATATAATTAAAAAATAACACATTTCAAATATTAAAAAAACGTACAATATTAAATAACCAAATAACTACGCAAACGGAAAATTAAGTTAATAGTCATCTAATCAACATGGGATCCTCTAACACTATTGAAATACGGAGAATATGTTCTAGTTGCATAAGGATCCGGTAGACCTTGTTCTTTGGCTCTTTTTTGTGAAATATGCACTTGCTCAGCTTGAGCACATGCACGAACATGAGAAGTAGAGAAGCCGCTTTTTCTCATCATATTCAATAAAGGTTTGAAAGAAAAAGCGAGAGATCGTCATAATTAGTGAAAAAGTGTAAGCTTGCATATTTTGAACTTCGTAATGCATTCGTTGAACACTTGTGGGAATAATTCACAAATTCCAATTCTTGATGTTGGATAAAAATCATTTGCTTTTAAATAAATATGTATGTCCCGCCATTTAGTGTAATTCGTATTCTAATTATGCAATTCTTTCTTAATTAATGAGTATTGAATTTATGTGAGATTAATGTATAATTTATAAAAAATGATGGGTATGATTGAAAAAATAAATAAGTTTGTACGGTTCTTTTCAGTTTGAGTTTAGTGTAAATGGTTGGAGATGAATTACTGTTTGATGTGACATTTACTGTAAAATGGGTTTGAATTTGGTGTTGGCTATGGTGATGGCTATTGGAGATGGTCAGAGCCTACAGGTACAAGTTTAACTTTCGAGGTAACCAGCTCGAAATTCAGGCCTTATTTAAGCACCTAGAGTCTCATTACCACTCAAGCTAACTGTTGTTGGTTGAATTTGTTATTAAAATGGTAGATTTGAATTTAATAAATTTAATAACTATTTGAATTTACTTAAATTTATTTGAATATACTAGTGAGAACAAAATTATTTAATTCTGACATTTATATAAACTTAATAAACAAGTACAACATCCATGGATGATTTAAAACCATAGATGTTATCAAATCCCAAGAGCAGGTGAGCATATGCCTTCATAGATGATTTAAAACCAAATCAACAATGAATTTAAGCAAGCAGGTACCCACTGAATTGGGCAGCACCCTAATTTCTTCATGGTGATGGAACAGTTATCAACTCAAGGATATACAAACTGAAAGTAGACTTTACAATCAGAATACCAATGTGCTTTGAAAACCAAATTTTCAATTGTTATGTACACGAGACATCTACTTCAATCAAATAATAAAGACTTTAAAGAGATGACAAGCATCATCAAACAACAATGAACAAAATGGCACACCCACCACATCAAAGAAAAGAAGAAAAGAGCCCATATTTGTTAACAAATCCGGAACTATGCAGGGTTAGTGTAATAAATACCACAGTTATATAGGAGAAAATGAGAAACTCCCATACCTGATAGCTCTATAGAAGAGTTCTTGTAGCTGTCCCAATATTCCACCCTCTTTCCTTTTCCCTGTGGTTTTGCTTCTGCTGAGCATCCCTTGTCGCTCCCCTTCGAGCGTTGCCAAGAAACATTCGTTGCCCCATTTTCCCTCGGCTCCCTATTGAGATTCTTAGCTTATCCATACCGACATTAACTCCTACTCGTCTGAGGGGTGGCTGCATTGGCGACTTATTGTGAATTTTCCTCTGCAAGCTTTTCCTCAGAGCGCTACTTAGTTTCTTAGTTCTGTTTCTTTGGTCTTTGGGACTATCACACGGTACCTGTTCAGGCAAACAACCGGCTTCAATTGCAGCATCAGCTTGTCTTGGAGTAAGTGGCGGAAGACCAGAGGGGGTTAGCTTAGCTGCAGTTCCTGGCAAGCTTGGGCGTGGAATAAGAGAGTGGCGACGTGAAGCTGTTGCAGAAGAAATACAAGGAAGTGACGGGCAAAGGGATGCTCTGCCTGTGAGCTTTGGTAGCTGCAGTTGTTCAGCAATCTCAGGATTGTTCTCTTTATCCATTAAGTCGTCGTTCTTGGCAAATCCATCCAAGGAAGGTGGGCGAAATGAAAATTCTCCACTTCCAGCAGAAAACGAAGCTATGCTTGCTTGGTCTTTAGTGTCAGAAGTGGCGAGTGATTTAGTTGCAAGTGGTGCTCTCACAGATTCACGGCTATGCTCCTCTTGCCTTTGGTGTTGCTCTGCTATTTTGGTGTCCACATGCTGCCGGGCCAACTTTCTTTCCACCAACAGCTGTGATTCCAGTTCTTTGATCTGCAAATTATTTTGAGGACAACGCAAGGGGGCTTATGAAAAAAGGAAAACCACGATTCTGTAGACAACAAAATGAACTTCACAAAGCATACCTTTTCTTGTAAGTTTCTGTTTTTAACGTCCCTCTCTTTTATCCTTGCCTCAAGACCGTAGTTCGTGTCCTCCAGCTTCTTAATTTGAAGTTCTCTACTCTTCAAATCTTGTTTCAACTTATCAGCCTTCAAACATCAGATCAATAATTTAGAATGCAGGATTGGCTAGATATTAGCAATGAGAAAGAATTAGGGGAGCTAAAATCGTATACCATATGCTTGTACTTGAAGTACTCAACCCTGTCCATCTGCTTCTTTGCTGGACCTAATTCTATTCCACGAACCCTGCTGGCAAAATTTAGTGAGCAGAGAGTCTCAGTAAGATCATGTTCATTGGGACTTATCTGCACAAACATCAGTGATTTCGAATCTCCTCCTGCATTAGGTCACATTGCTCCGGACATTAATCCTTGTTTGAAATGAATGAATATACTGCAGTGATAACCAGTTTGCTTAAAAATGAGTTATGGTTACCTAAAGAGTCTTGAAGCATGTGGGTGAGTTTGGAGTTCCTACACCAAATAAATAGTAGTAGAAATTGTCAAAAAAACTCAGATTATATAATACCAAAATCTCCGGATGCAAATGCAGTGAGCACTTTTATACCGAAAAGGAATATGGGGGCTCTTCGTTGCAAGAGCAGATATAACATCTCCAAGTGCAGAAAGTGATCTATTGATATTCTGAGTTTCTTTCAGCCTGTCTCCCTGCACTTCAGTCTTAGCTATCCTTTCGCTTCCGGCCAGGTCAACCAGCCACAGCTTGCTTCTTGTGCATTCTCCACTGAGCAGGTTCTCACCCTTCACCATTACACAGTGCATACTGTGTTCAAGAAAAGCAGTCAGCACAACTTTCTCCGCAGCAAGAGAGTTTAATTATATAAGGTGCAGAAGAAAGCTAACCAATGTGATCTGCTGCTGTGTTCATTAGCATTTGTAGACCCAACTGCCCTTCCATTGCTGCCCGTCCGAAGGACATCCCAGACCTCACTCACATTATTAACATGAGCTTCGACAAGCCCTGGCACATGATGTCCTCCCTCACCTAATTGTTTTATCTCAAGCCTGCATTTATTTCAATTGTACCGAGATTAACTCTACTAAGCTAAAGTAATAATATAACCAAATAGTGATATATAAACTAATGGTTTTGCTTTGGGTAAAGAACATACACACAAGCTAATAGAATGAGATAAATGAAGGTTCAACCTCTTTGTGCTAGATGACAGAGATTCGGAAGCCAGGAGATCGCGGATTTGCTCATTATAGACCTCCAAAACACTCACAGATACTTCATACTGGAAGGTCTTCTTTCGTTCCTCAATGATGTCAAACAGCCTCTCAAGAGTTCTGTAGTTGACTCCACGGGCTTCAGTTGTACCCTCCATTGTAAAAGTTTTCCCAGTTCCGGTTTGCCCATAAGCGAAAATGCAAACATTGTAACCATCTAGAACTGAGGTTACAAGTGGGGCTGTCTCCTCAAAAACATCAACTACACTCAGACGGAAACCAGAAGGACAGACTTGTTAGCTGGATATAGTCAAACATATTATCAACAAAGAAGCATGAAGTCCAATATACCTTGATTAACTTCTGGGCTGAAGACTGCATCAAACTTAAAGATCTTTTTAGATATCCCATTTGATTTAACTGTTAGTTCACCATCCTTTGCACCTTCGAAGTCAACTGTAACTGAAGCTCCTTCATCAATCTCTTGATTGTTCAGTGGCCTGCACCGGCAGAACACTCTAATGTTCCCTGAGCAAAACAAAACATTAACAGATTTGAGCACCTGAGAATTACGGAAATTAAAATAAAATCATCATCTCAGCCGTACCTTTCAGTTCCAAAACTTTGTTATAAAGTTCTTTCTTCTCCTTAAACACCTGCAGGAACTTAACTTCACTATCTTCATGTAATCGGGTATGCTGATTCACTGCAGATGGTGCCACACACACATACTCAGATGTAGGTTTAACAATAAGCAAATTAATATGAAGATTGATAATCAAAAGGCGTATGACAACTTACTTGTATTCTCAACTATGGACCTGACATTGTCCATCTCTGCAAGGTACTGCTTGAAGCCTGAGGCCTCTTCACAAAGACTGATGTGATCCATCTTCAGAATCTGTCGTAAAATTGAACACTAATATAAATATGCTCCATTGGGACGAGAAATATTAAGACTTCCAATTTACCTTTAACTTCCTTGTCAAGTCCCTCAGTGAAGAAAACCATCGACTTTTTTCTTTCACTTGACCCTCAATTGCAAAAGCTGTAAAATTGTGAATCAGAAAAGAGCAAAGAGAATTCATGCATAATTGCATCAGCATAGAGTATACACAGTTGAGATGATTTCCGCACCCAATGATCCAACATGCATTGACTTGCGCATAAGCTCATTCTGAAGTTCTTTCAAAGATTTCCAAGCTTCTTCGCATTCTCTGTTCTTCAGGTCATTTTCTCTCTTAAGCGCCTCCAAAGCCCTTTTTGTGTCCAAGAGTTCCTTCTTCTGTAATGCATGTTCCATTTCACGTTCTTGTAATTCCCCATCAACGGAGCAGCTTCTAGGATCCTAGCAAATACCAAAATTTAGTGAGTTATCTCTATGGATGCCATCGACCCAAAACTCTGATAAGTCGGCTATTTTCAAAATGAATAATACATGCAATGATTCGTGCTGAGGTATTTGAGTGAATTCGATTTCTTCAACTAATTCGACCTCTTTGAAACCTGAAACCAATGAAGGATTGAATGAATCAGTGCATTAAAGAGAACGGTACATGCAGTGGGAAAAAATTTACTCAGAACTTCACTTGGGCTTACTTTCAGAAGAATCTTTCCTGACAAAAACTCCACTCACAATAGGCTTTCCAATTACTCCTTCAAATCTAATAGCTAAGCCATTCTCCTTACTGATGCAAGTTTTGAGATCAGGTATCACCAGAGGCACATTCGCTCCTACACGTGCATAGATATCTAAACTAGACACGACCTGCACGTTTAAACGGTTCAGTACACTCAGATATTCACATAATGTGTTGTATCAAAACACATCACAAACATGGTCTTGTATACAGATCTCCATTGACTCATACCTTTTGTTCTTGCAAGAAAACATCAAACACTCTCATTCCTGAAGGCCCAGACGTGAACACAATCTCTGCAAAGTGAAGGTCAACCACGTAGAATCCAGGCTCTAAATCCTCTAAATTATACGAAAAATTCCCAACCCGTGCGCTCTGGTAAAGACAAAGCCCTTCTCCATCCCCAATAATGGAATCTTCTGTGGCTAAAGTATCTCCTCCGCTGAAGTTATTGTCCTCGGAAAATTTTATCCCCCCTTCAAATTTAACTTCCTTCGTGGATCCAACATTAATTCCAATTACAACAGAGGAATTTTCTTCCAGGTTCATGTCTTCTAATGGAGGGGCCACAAGTTCAAAAGAAGCTTCAGTACTTACATCTTCCATCTTTTCAACTGAATTCTTAAAGGCGTCCCTAATTTCAGAACCCTCAATTCCATTCTCTAAAGAAACATCAATTCTTCCTCCACTCAAATATTGAGGCGATTCTTCATACATTTGGTTAGTGATATCAGGTGAACCCATACACACTAAATCAGGCGATGTCAACGAAAATCCCAATGCCAAACGACCTAATATCACAAAAAACAATCCCGAGTCACTCGATCAGTTATCAGAAGATGTTCTTGCCATTCAAGATCAAATATACTGGTTCACGGGAACTAACAAACAAAAAATTAATAGGAAATCTCCAATTTTAATCAGAATGCAATCTAAACAATTGGGATAACAGGAAATTACCGTCAATCTTTGCCGGGCTAGATAATTCATCTGAATTATCCATCCTTGAAGCTCCAATATTATTCGAACTTGAGAATTCACCTGCCAAGCGAATTACGAATCATCAAGAAAACACGTAGAAAACCGTAAAATATGAAGATCTTCTCTGCGAAATTAAATAGCTGCTGACTTACAAGCTAATTCACTACGAATCTGAGCAGGACCTTGCTGCTTCAGGGAAGTAACATCAGCTGTTATAAGAAGTGGGTCACGCCAGTCGAAATCTGCCATTGATAAAGGACCATATTCTTTTCAAGTTTTGAACCACCCAGAAAGAAAATACAAAAAAAGAAAATAGAGAAAACAATTATTACAGAAATGCAGATTCAAAGGTAAAAAGATGAAAAAGAAGGGATCATCAAAATGCTTTTTGCCAAGATCAGTAGTGATTACAGAGAGAGTGTAAGACTCAAGAGTGGGATCAAAAGGTCAAAAGGGGGAAAAGCTTCCTTGTGGAGACCGTTAATTTCGTTTCGCCCGTTGCCGTCAAAAACCCTAATTTTGAAATTTGAAAATTTGAACTGTTCGTATGTATCTATGCCCCCAAATAATGTTTATATTAGTAGGATTTTTTTGTACATTGGGTAATTAAATCTTTTACGATTCATATTGAAAGAAAAGATGCTGCTATCGAAAATTCTCAGTTTAACATTGGATATTCTTCCAAGAATCACAGACATTTTACGAAATTCCAGTTTTATTTGAAATGTTATACTATATCCATCCGAAAATGAATATGAAAAAAAATATATATATATATATATTTGAAGTCCATAATATCCAGCATCATATTGGACGGTGCATTCAGTATTGATCACATTTTACCTATGAACTCTTTTACTCCCTCCGTTTTTTTTTATCTTCTCCCTTTGAATAGTAGAAACTATTCATTAAGTAACGTTGATTCATCTTTTTATCATAGTTATATAAGATAAAACATAGTCAAGTGAGATGTTGTTGGATTCGTCTAATCGCGTAGTTTTAGAATATCAAATTTTTATACTTTTTACTTATATATAATATGAGATATTGATGATTGAAAATGTGCATTGGATTGCGTGCAGTGCAGGATGGGAGAAGATAAAAAAACGGAGGGAGTACTATATTTCCTCCGTTCTCATATATCTGCTCCATCCGCATAGTAACAACTACTCATTGAGTAATTTTGATTAATTTTTTTAATATGGTTCTATAAGATAAAACATAGTCAAGTGAAATCTCTGTTAGATTCGTCTCATTACGTAGTTTTAAAATATTATTTTTTTTTTATAATTTTTACTTAAAATATGAGTTATTATTAGTTAATAATATTTATTAGATTGCGTGAAATACAGAAATGATGCATTTATTAAAGAACAGTGGTAGTATTATTTTAACACGCACAGAATTTTAATATATATTTTTATGTAAGTAACTATGTAAATTTTAAAGTCATATTTAATTATATTTTTTATATAATTTTGATAAAAAAAATTAAATAGAGTTGAATAATGAATCGAACCAATAAATTTCTCAAAATCAAACGGTAACTACTTAAATTGGAGGGATAAAAATTTTGGAAGAGAATAAATAGAAATGTGTAAAACAATAATAATGACATTACTCGATAGTAGTATAATTCTATGATCATCCATTCCATTTTTATAGTACGTTATTACACTTAATGTTAGAAATTTTAGGAATCTTATCAATAAATGTACAAATTAACTATTGAACTTCTTAAATGAGGCATTCCAAAATCATAATACTAGTAAGAAAGCTCATTTCTTGAAGATCTTTACGCAATTATATATTTTTTACTTGGATTCCTCACTCGGCCCCTCATCCCTCTCCTTTATCCCTGGTATTGGCTCCCAACACTCATTTCCCTGCATATATAGACTATTAGAATTAACCAAAAAAAAAAAAAAAAACCTATTAGAATTAAAATTCTTTTGTGCCATGATGATCCTATTCGTGTATGTCATCCAATTCTACATTGAATATTGTGTACAATGAGGTTCCACAAAATGTATATATATACTCGTATAACGTCTCTAACAAACGACCCCAAGTTTTATTTGTATAGCGTCTTTTGAATCTAAACCATTGATTATGATATTAATCTAAGGGTGCGTTTGGTACAGAGAATGGAATTGCAGAGAATTGATGCCAGAGAATAGAATTGCAGAGAAATGGAATTGAGTCAGAGAAATGGAATTGATTCTCTTGTTTGGTAAGAGAATTCAACGGAGAAATAGTACAGAGAATCAATTCTCTTGTTTGGTTGATTAGATAGTTCAAACATAGAAATTGAACATGAAATTTAAGTTACTTATATTTACTACAAAAAAATAATTATTATTTGTGTTTTTATTTTTTATTTTTTTTTGTGAAGCCAAAGCCAATTGGTTATGTTGTTTGATTTTTATAATATGAAAAAATATATTAATGTAAATAAAATAATTGTCTCAACTCTAATTTTTTTTATAATAAAGGTCTATTAAAAGAAAAAAAAACTAAAAAATACACAAATTAACAACAAAAAATGTTTTGAGCAATCCCAATAAAAGTATAAACTATAATCAATTCTTTTACAAAGACAATTAAAACCAAAATAAAGTACTATGTACAACTTTTATCATATCAAATCCATTGCTTTAAAACGTTGCACGACTTTAATGCTTGGTAATGCTCTTATCTCTTCACCAACGCATCAATCAACCGTGAATCTTCCTCATTTGTCCAAATATGTTTGTTCCTCCCAGTGCCCTTCGCTATATTTGAATCCGCGTCGCCTACATACCATGAAAAAGAACTAAACAAGGATTAATTCATTGTCAAATCATTAAACAAAGAGTACTTCATGGAATGACCAAGCCAAAATTGAAGACATGCTCACTAAATCCTATATTATCAGTCACTAGACAAAAGCAGGTAATAAAAAACCTATTGGATTGCATTACCCGGCCTTCCAAGCTGTCTCTGTCTTCTCTTGAGTGAGCAATATAATTTTAGATAGCTCATATATTCTGGAGATAAATTTATACTATAAATTAACGAAAACATTATACATTTTACATAAACAAGAAAAATTAGCACTTGTGATCACATCACAGAGGGAAAACCATTTAGATACCAAAATGACAAATATTTGTGATCATCTAGCAATCATATACAAAAACTACAACCAATACTAATAATATAGCCAAATTATGAATTAAAACTGAAATCACAATTCACAGGTCATAACTAGGGGTGTAAACGAGCCGAGCCGAGCCCGAATAGTGGTAAGCTCGGCTTGCGCTCATAAGAATTCGAGCCGAGCTTTGACCAAGCCGAGCGTTGACCGAGCTACTTCGAGCCGAGTGTTGACCGAGCTTTGACCGAGTCGAGCCGAGCTCGAACTAGTATCATTTTCATTTTCACATAATTTATAAAAGAAATTATATTTAATATATTGTATATATTTAATTATATTTAATTTAATCTACATATTTAAGTAATTTTAAATATATATATTTAATTAATAAAATATTTTTAATTTAAAAATTAAAAGATATAAACAATAATAATACTATACTTTGAATATTTTATATAATTTCAATATTTAATAATAAATAAATATATGTATAAAAATAAATCGAGCCTATTATCGAGCTTTCGAGCCGAATAGTGGTTGGCTCGGCTTGAGATCGTGTGTGTTACGACCCGAGCTCGAACTCGAACCGAGCCGTTTCGAGTCGAGCTTGAACCGAATTTTGACCGAGCCGAGCTCGAACAATTCACGAGCCTATCAGTCTCATTTACACCCCTAGTCATAACTACAGAAAGCTAACTTCTAAATTGTGGTGGCATAATTGATGTAAGATGCCTGGCAACATGTGATTCGTACATTGTAAAATAGTTATACAGTTCACCTCAAAAATCAACTCTAGTGGAGGGGTGGGGTACAGTAATCAATCACTATCGAACAACCAAGGCCAAGTCATGATCTATAATTTGATTAAGCATGTCACTTTGATCCAAAAACACTAAACTCATCCAAAAAGCATGTCCATTGAATCCATCTGATTTGAACCATTATTTGCAAGCCACTCACCATACTGTATAGTTCTACAAATCCACAGTGATCTTTAATACTAATTAACACGCAAAACCGTTTATATTAAGAACTAAAGTTGTTTGAAATCTCAGAATAAATTGGAACAGCTAACCATCTATAAACCAATAGATCCCACAAAAAAAAAAAAAAAAAAAAAAAAAAATTCTTAGATGTCCCTTAGAAGTTAGAACAGATAATTTGAGGTAATTTTCCCCAGCAAAAACCATATTCGACACATTAGAACATTCCTACAAACTAATGGCGTGTGTATATATTGATGTGTGTGTATTATAAATCCTTCAGAGCCTTAAAGAGAAGCAGGTAGCCCAAATAATATGATACCTTTGATATCTACTAAACGAATTTGAAGCTATTTAAACACAAGAAATTGGATAAACACACACCAAATATATGCAATTTGTCATTTCAAAAATTAGAAAAATAATGTTGCCGTAACGTCTTGATGAGAAAACAACATAAAGCCAAGGAAATTTACAAGTTACAAAAATGCATCAATCTACCGTGGGCTCAGTAACAAATTCAATCAATCTCAATATTGCATTTGCATACCAACAATGGCTAAATCAATACAACAACCATAAACAATGGAAAATCCATGTCAAAATGCCTGTAAAAACACCTAAACCAACGTCCTTACGAAAAAGAGAAAATTTGGGACTTCTTTCAACCCCAAAGCTTCAAACGCACATACCAATCAACACAAATAGCAAAATAATACGTACAATTGTGTAAAGAACTAACCAGACCACGAAGAATGCCGGACGCAGAAGGGGAGGCGATAGGGTTTCGGAGAGAAAAATACAGGATGAGCGATGGCGACAGCGCATAAGCAACGATGACGACAGAGCAAAAGCAGCGATGTAGATAGGAATGGGGAAGAGGTAGAAGGGGCGATGGATTCCAGAGAGATAGAGCACAACGATGCGATAGATGGGAATGGGGAAGAGGTAGAAGGGGCGACGGGTTCAGAGAGATGGAGAAGAGCGCCGCAATAGATGCTGAGAATTGAAAGTGCCAATCTATGCAATTCTCCGGATTTTGGAGAGAAATGAAAGTCGAGAATGAGAATCGATTCATTTCTCGATATCTAATTCACAGGCCCAACCAAACAAGAGAAATGGGCTGAATTCTCTTTCCCTAGAGCCTATTCTCTGTACCAAACAACCCCTAAGGGTGGCAAAGTCACAGAGGGCCTCCTCAATTGGCAGTTGTAGAAGCTATTTATGCAAGTGTGGATTTCAGGGCTCGAGACTTTGCTAAATGCTAATTCTCTAAATGAGTAAGCCGCTGGACTCGGATGTCATGGGCTCTGGTGTATTTGCTGTCGTCCGCTACAAAATGCTAAAAAGTCCCACGAAAACTGCTAAAAAACCATAAGGAAATGAAGAAATTTGCTGCAGAGTGCCTGCCGGTTTCAGAGAGGAAACAGGAGCAAGTAAGCTAGTAGTACAACATACCAAGCAACCTAAAATTACTTGTACATAATCTTAATCCCAAATAAACAGATTCTATAATTAAGTGCCTCACCAGTGTAAATTTACATAATTTAAACAATACAAACATACTAGTAGTATTACCCAACTACTGTAGGTTAACCTGATTTTGACCCAAACCGGCAAACCCCAATCGGAGACCCATGATTTTTGTGTTAGGTTCGGATAAAGTTGCCATTGGGTGATAGAATTAACTTAGACACTGCATTCTTGAGAGAATAGATTGCCCAACAGTTTCACCTAAATATACTGCTAAAGGGAATTTTATAACGGGGCACCATACATAAGAGATTTACTGTATATCTAGTTATCTACGTATATTTGTATGCGTGAATATAATATACCTACTTCTTGTGCTATCTTAGCCCAGGACTTCATATGAGCCCCACATCCGTTGAAGCCAAGCCTTGTTTTGAAAAGATGGGACTCATACATCCAAAATGGGAAATTATTGGGAGAGCTAAGCGTCAATATCTCTTCTACATTTGTATCCCAACTTCCTTGAGTGCAGCCGACATTGTGGCAGATGCCTCCTCGAGCGTTCTTCTTTTCTGCATTGTGTTGAAGGCCTCAATGATGTCTCCCACCTCCCAATCATCAAATCCCTCCACTCCAATTCCGCATTCCAGTCCAATATTTACCTACCAAGAGGTTAATGTATTATGGCCCTTGAATCAAAGATGATGATAGCAACAGATAAAATTTCAAGACTGATGAAACCATATTCATGCAAACTCAGCCTAGTTATACTGACCACAGAAGACCACTGCATATATGTAGTGATATCAAGTTGAAATGACATCAAAGGGGTAACAGAATATCTCAACATTCAAACATTGTCATCCAAAATCGAAAACAAAAAACGCAATGACATGGAAAGAATGTCATCTCAAACAAGCATATTGACTTGGACACAACAGTTTGCGGAAGGAGGCTACGTCTGAGTTACTCATCATTGATAGCATCTATATTTACCATTCAAAATACTTTGGTTTTAAATAAACCATTGCCATATGCAATGATTTTGTTTGCGTGTAGAAGTATTAATTTAAAACAAGACATACAAACACGTAGTGTTTTCATAAAACAGGGGCAAAAATGGAACCTTTCTCCCCTCTACAGAAAACTACTAATAATTATAGGTAATTATTGCTTTCAATTATGAATTAAATTCAAACTAAAATTAATAGCTTTTCATTCAAATTTAAATTCATCTATACTCAGAGCACCATTAGAAGCCAACATGAACAGACAAAATTTTTGAAATTTGATGACATAACAATGAGAATAATGGAAAAGGTCTCAAATTACGCCATACTTAGCGACATTGAGGAAACAAACAAACCGATGACACCAGCGGCGGATCACAAAAGTGATGCAAACTATGTTGAAATTAAGGATGGTAGTCAAAATTTCAAAAAAAAAATGAAAAAAACTAGGTTATAATTGATTATAGTGGTATCAACACAAAAATTTAGTGGTTGCACAAAGCAAAATCAAGTTAAATCTAAATTTTTTTTAGCTTAAAATAGTAATTTTATCAATTTGAGTGGTATCTCGTACCACCATTAGCTCCTTAGTGCATCCGCCTATGGATGACACAACAAAGTATCAACGGAAAACACAAGCAGAAAAATTGATGTACAAAGGAGAGAAAAATACAAAAATAAAAGGTTATAAATTATAAAATTACCTCTTTCACCATCTCTTTGACCCGTCTCAAGGAACTGAGTATGCCAACATGGACTTCTTTCCCTCTTCTTAGTACTCGAATTTTGCATTCTTTCACTATTTTTCCCTCTGTCACCATGCATCCAGCAACCCGACCACTGCCACTACTAAATGTATCCCTTACTTCTGCTAAACCAATTTGCACTCGTTCCTGAAATTTCGAAAAATAAACAGCCATGAGCCAAGAACTATCAGACCGTATTTACTTAATCAGATAGAATAAGATCATTTTACTCCATTGAAATATTGAAGTATTTTATCAAACAATTCAACAGTTTTGTATAAATTTTAGATTTATTATGCAAGGATAAAATTATGAAACATATAGTTAAGAAGACTAAAATAATGAGTGAAGAAACTACATATGTTCTCAGCATATATATATTCCTTATATGCAGTTATGCACCCATGATCCAGAATTGTCCACATGCAACCTTCTAAAAGTCGAGCAAAAAGATTTTACCATATTTTTAATCCCACAAATCCGAAATTTTCCATTGTCAAATTTGGAAAAGCTTGTCGACATGCAACCTTCTAAAAGCAGAAATTAGTAAGGATCCAAAATCCCAAATCGTTCCATCATCAATTTCTGAATTACAAAACATGCAAAATATCATATAAAGTGAGAAAAGTACTAAAACTGGAGACTCACCCCTCACCCCCACCCTCTCTTATTCAGGCACATCTTAACGTAAGGAATTTCTGACAAAACATTAGAAAATGAGGCTACAATGAAACTTAGGAACACTATTTACCTCTACGAGATCTAAGAGTCCCTCCATTGCCCTTCGAACATCATCAATAAGTTCATAGATGACTTTATACAACCGAATTTCAACCCTTTTGTTATCTGCAAAACTCTTAATTGAACCTGGTGCTCTGACGTTGAAACCAAAGATGATTGCTTTACTCGCAACTGCAAGGTCAACATCTCCAGTGCTCACATCCCCAGTGGCTTGCAAAAGGAACTTCAGAGTGACGTTATCCTGTGGAAGCATCTGCAGTGCTTGTCTAATGGCCTCAATGGATCCCTAGGAATTCCATTGATTGCAAAGTCAGAAATGTTCATATAATGTAATGGGGAAAAGAAATTGTAAAATGGGGTACACGACGGCTGGTAAAGATAAGTGTACATTTTTTGCAAAAGTGTTACTTTTCTATACTAGGTGTTGGGACTTGGGAGAATTTGTGAGTATTTCCTCTAGGAATTTGTAATAGATCAAGTCAAAACCTGTATCTTAGGAGAGTTTTGGTGATTCCTAATTCTTGCTCATGATTTTAAACTTTGAATTTTTATCATAGGAACCCAAAAAACATGTAAAACCACATTCTAACTCCCGACCATAATACCCACTTATCAAAGTAGCCCATAATTTGGAAAGCTTTTAACAACCCAGGATCTTTAAAGAATAAAGACAGACATACCTGAACATCAACTTTCAATATGATATTTAGTTGATGCAAATCCAACCCACCCTTCTTGGCCGATGACACAGCAGAGGCTAACAAAGCAAGGGTAACTTTCCCATCCCCCGCTTTTTCCATTATATGTTCATTTCTCAAATACTCTGATTGTGCCTCAGCCTTTTCTCGTGCAACAGCAAGGGAGCTAACAACCTCAAAATCATCACCGGCTAAAGGAACATTGCTTAATCCAAGAACCTGACGGATCAAGTAGCATGGCACAGATAATTAGCTTGAGAAACTCTAACAAAAGTAATATGCCACGTTAGATAGATTATGACTTGTGAAAAATAGATGAGCACGAGATAGTACTGGACTAAAAGGAAAATGAAAGAACAGTTAGAAATGAATTTAGTGATAATTTCCCATAGCAGAAGTGCATTACCCTACAAGGCATTTAGCAATGAGCTTGGAATCAAAACAAAGAGGACATTTGCAATGAAATTCATCTAGTGTTCCGAAAAAACAGAAGCCCCTCGCTGGGCAGGAGTTTACCCCCATTAATAATTAGAAGGAACATGTTATACAAATAGATAGTAAAACAAAATTGATTTCTTTCATGACTGAATACCAAAAGAAAAAATTGAATTGATATGAACGAACCCCAATTTGCCAGAGAACTAGAGAAGAACATTGTAATTTGACATATCATATATGAGTATTTATTAAAGTTAATTGTTGTGTCAGGTATGGCAACATGTAAGAAACATGATAACTGTATAAAAAGGCCATATAAAACTAGCACGGCACCTGTACAGGGATGGAGGGCCCTGCTTCATCAACCCGTTTTCCACTATCATCAAATAAAGCCCGCACCTGATGTTCAAAATTTCAGGAGGCTTTTAACATAGGTGTCAAAGTAAGGAAACTAGAAAAGAGGTTCGATCTTATATGAAAACCTTTCCAAAAGCTCCCCCACAAACTACGACATTTCCTCTTTTGAGCGTTCCATTTTGCACAATGAATGTGGCAACAGGTCCCTTGGCTTTATCTAGACCAGCTTCAATCACTGTTCCCTTGGCATGCGTATGTGGATTGGCCTTAAGTTCTTGAAGCTTAGGATGGGAAATCAGAACACACAAATTTCAGAAGAAAAATGTCAAGTGAGAAGCAAATAGATAACAAGTACAAAAACATAAGGGCTCGGAAGGATAAAATCAGTGGGTTCATGGAATTCAGAGTGAATGCAAATTTTGAGAATTCTCCACAAAACGAAGAGCAGATAAGCTACCTCGGCCACGAGCATGATGGTTTCCATCAAATCATCAACATTCTCCCCTTTGAGGGCGCTTATCTGTTATGAATGATTAGTAAACAATTTACAATCCACCACAAGACGTATTCGTTCTATATAAAAGAAAATTTACATAACACCACGCTTTTGGATTTGTCACCTCAACCATTGGGATGTCACCACCACAGTCCTCAGGCATCAAACCAATAGATGAAAGCCCTTGTTTGACTCTATCTGGATTAGCTCCATCCTTATCTATCTGCAGTAATAAATAAATCAAAATACATTCACATACCAAAACCAACAGAGAACTCAAGAAATACCACTACCACAACACCTTATTTATAGCTATGATAATCGGTACTCGTGCTGCTTTGGCATGAGCAATAGCCTCATTTGTTTGAGGCTGGATACCGTCATCAGCTGCTACTACAATGATGGCAATGTCTGTTACTCTGGCTCCACGGGCTCTCATTGCTCCAAATGCCTGTATAGGTTGTTCAATTCCAAATTACAACGTTACAAGAGTTAATAAAATAACCTCCCCAAATTTGTAAAGAATCATTGGTGTCAAAAGGATTTATGGTGAATGAAAGCAAAACAATATCATGAAATCATAAGACAGTAATAGTATTAGATTATTACCTCATGCCCAGGGGTATCGAGAAAAACACATGTTTGTGTCTTCCCATCAATAGGTACTGGGACCATATAAGCTCCAATCCCTTGTGTAATCCCACCAGCTTCACCTGCTGCCACCTAAAATGCATAGCATAATTTAGCCTCCTCATCACTACATCTTGCAAATGATTACAAACAATAGAAACCATGTTACTCATCAATAATAAATAGCATTGATGTAACATCAGAAGTTGAAGAAGACTTGGAGTGACATGTATAACCTTGCTCTTCCGGATATAATCCAGCAGTGTTGTCTGCAAGTGGAATTAAACCTGTCAGCAGGGGATTACAAGGTTAATCTATTATAGTATCAAACAAAAAGAAAATTTGCATTTTGTCTGACCTTCCCATGATCGACATGACCCATTATGGTTAAGACCGGAGGTCTAGCTTCCAATTGATCCGAGTCACCTTCATCACAGATTCCCTTCTTTTTTGCCATTTCTTCAACCTTGGTTGGGATGGCATCAATGACTTCCACCCCATAGACTTTACAGACCATCTTCACCATATCATCGCTCAGCTTCAGCACACCATCAGGCCTGATGCCCTTTGAGTACAGGTATCCAAGAATTTCACCTTCACTGACTGCTAGGTTGAATGCCAACTCTTCAGTTAACATGCCATCTTCACCAACTTCCATAATTTCCACCCTGGTGGGTGCAGCATCTCTGGCTGCCTGAAGTCTAGCTGCCTTCCGCCTGGCTTTAGTCCATTTCCTTCCTTTCCGAGAAGTAGCAGTGCCAGGGATGGAAACATCTAGTTCATCTGCATCTTCATCAGGAACGACGTTATCTTTGTCAACCAAACGTCTTCGGGATCCTTCTGTCAGGCTACTCTTCTTTCTATATTCATCTATGAACTTTCCAGAAGCAAGGCTTTTCACTGGTTTCATAGGTGCTGCAACATGTTTAGCAACCCGAGCATCAACAGGCTTCTTAAAAGAAAACTTGTCAACTAAAATTGGCTTCCGTACTTCTAGTGGCGCAGACAATTCAGTTTCATTGGCATCAGAGGAATTGGCATCTGGGCTCACTTTTTTCAGGACTACAGGTTCTCCAACAGACGGTGGAGGACCTACAGAGGGTCTTACTTGGAGCTTTGGTTCAATATTTTGAGGTCGTTGACAGGGTTTAGGAGGAGCAACAGATTGAGAGCCAGTGGCCTCTCTTCCATCTGCTTCAAATTCCCACTTCACTTGTAGCTTTGGTTGAACATTTTGAGGTGGTTGGCACGGTTTAGGTGGAGCAACAGATTGAGTGCCAGCTGCCTCATCTCCATCTGTTTGAGCTTCCTGTTTCGTTCGTTCCGTTACAAATTTCTTTACAGTAGCTGCTGAGCTTCCCCTTCGCCATACACTCTTCATTGTCTTCACCCTGCGCTTGGGATTACTAACATATGGAGGTTTGTTTGCAGAGATACTCTCCTTCTTACCAGTCTCTAGCTTCTCAACCTTCGCCAACACCTCCCCCAATGACTCAAAAACCTTACTCCTTTCCTCGTCATCAATTAACCCCTCATTGCCCAAATTCCTTTTGATCTTTGATTCTTCCCAGGGCACACCGACACTGGGATCTACCTTACGTCCAGATTTTAGCACTGGCCTATAATCCATGCCACGATGTGCATCATCATTACTGTTACTTCTACCTCTTAATGTAGAATTCAGAGCTACCGAATTCACCGGTTCAGTTGTATAATCAGTTGTCACAGAATATTTACAAGCACAGGCATTTCTAAACCTGCTACAACTATTCCAACTTCTTCGAAAAGAAACATTTTTAACCACAAATACTGAACCATCAAAATTACCAATAGAAATCGTGTGCACTCTTCCCAAATTCAACAGGGCAGCCATAGAAGCCATACCTCTTAACACTTACACATCCTCCACCATTACAGAGTATATGACCTATGAGCGAGACCCTTTTCTAATGCACCAAAACCAAAAACCAACAAGCACTTGATACAACAAACATTCAATGTTGGCATAAGCAGTCGATTTCCTTGAGAACCCTAAGCCGCCATAGATATTAAAAGTGAGATGATCAAAGATAATATTGCCGCCTACAGCCAAAACATAAATTCAGCACAACATCAACAAGACGAAGAAGATAAATCACCGCAAAATTTTGAGATGAAGTTGTTGAAGTGCGTCTTTGTTCCGCCGAGAATCCAAACCGGAAAGTTTGAAGCTTGCAGTGATTTTGTTGGGTATTGCGCATCCGTACCTTCGGGTCGGTTTTTAGCGGCAAAGGCAGAGTTTAGGAGGACTAGGGTGGGAATAGTGGCGTTGGCCTGTTTGGTAATTACTAATTAGATTAGTTTTTTTGGATTGAGTTTTTCTTTCCTTTTTTTTTTGTTTTTTTAATTGAGGCCCTTGGACTTATTAGTACTTATTTTTATTAAAATAAGATCAGACAAAATCAGATAAGAAATATTAAAATAGATCAGAATAAATAAGATCGGACCAGATCAGATCAAATCATTATAATAATATAATTTAGATAAGATCAGACCTGATCAGACCAGACCAATTCAGATCAGACCAGAAACATTCAGATTAGACAGACAAATTCAAATCAGATCATACCAGATCTTATAAAATTCAGATCATGAGTTGTTAATTGATTGCATTAGTAATTAGTTTAGTTGTTAATTGATTGCATTAGTAGTAAATTAGTCCAAATTAGTTGTTTAATAATTTCGTGATTAACTTCTCTTTTTGCCTATAATAAGCTAAATTCAAAATACTGCTATTTGCAGTAGATTAAAAAATAACTAATTGACACTATTTTAAGTTATTTTGTTTCTTTAAAAAAAAGTTATTTTTTCTCACATTCAGATCTTTTTAAGACTGCTGCAAATAGCAGTATTTTGGATTTTAGTTTATTCTAGATAAAAAAAATTGGCATCGAAATTGTCAAACAACTACTTTTGACTAATTTGTTATTCACATAACCTGTTAATAGCTAATAGCTAATTCCCAAACAGCTCCATGGACTTTTTTTACTTCCTCATATTCAAATGTTTTTTACGGACCTACTTTTCACGCAGTCCAATGCATATTTTAAACTATTAATAACTTAAGTTTGGTACAAATAGAAATTTTAAAAATATTATATTTAAAAACTACACGACGAGATGAATCTAACAAGATCCCACTTGGCTATTTTTTTACTTATATAACTATGATAAAACTTTAAATAAAAATCTGTATGTGAACAGTAGCACATTAAACATTAAAAACATTAAAAAACGGAGGTAATATGTTTTTTTGCCTTTAATTTTAACAATTATATATAATTTTGATAATAATTTTAAATTTATTCATACAAATAATAATTTTTTTTATATAAGAAAATAAACTTCTGATTTATGTACATAACTCTATTGTAGTTAAAATAAATATTATTCTATCTTAATCAAAAATATGAAAAAAAAAAAGAGTAGCAAAAAGTTTCAATCTCACACTCTTGTAGGGATTATAATAGTTTGGGTCGGATCCTATTAAGATTCAGCTCCAGTTTTAGATTCAATTTGGCTCCAAATCTAACTGGAAATTCATTGTCGTCTATAGGGACCGTGGTTTTTGGTCTATTTTTAGAAAGAGACCAGCCAAAACCAAATACCATTGAAAATGAATGATGACTTAGCTCAAGTGGTTAAGTTCTTAGATTTCCAACGGAATGTGGGAGTTTCGATCCCACAGGCCCCCTATCCCACCCTTTTATTTTCCTTTATAAGTTACGTGGCATGAGCTCTCACCACCACTTTCTCTAACCTTGAATAGCTCAAAAAAAAAAAAAAAAAAAAAAAAACGATTGAAGATCCCTGAAACCCTTACCATCTCCACACCCAAAATTGGAGTATATACAATTTACTATGGGGTGTGAAAGTAGGGTAAAAAAAAAAAAAAAGACAATATAATCCTTTTTTTTTACAAAAAAAAGTCAAATCAATTATTTTTTTTAAATTTTTTGCCCAATTGGTCCGCTATATACTAATTACGTCCCAATCGGTTCTCCACCCATTAATTATGTCCTAATTATATATTTTTGGCCAAATCAGTCCCTTTTTTTTTCAAAAATCTAAATTGGTCCGTTATTCATTTTTTCCCCATTTCATGCAGTCCAATGCACATTTCAAACCATTAATAACTCAAATTCGTTATAAATAAAAATTCCAAAATTTTTGATATTTATAAACTACACGACGAGACGAATCTAACAAGATCCTACTTGGCTCATTTTAACTTGTATATCTATGTTTAAACTTTAAGTCAAAACAAGTATGTGAATAGTAGCAAATTAGGTAATGTAGTTATTAAAGATGGAGGGAGTATATCGCAATTGGTCTACATTTTTTAGAGAAATACCAAAAACCACCGAACTTTAAAAGAAGATTCACCTTGGTAGCTGATGACTAGAAATCCGATGGCATCCAGCGAAGGTACTGTCCAATCCGATGCGAGAATGGGCTTCAAATATAGGAGGGAGTCGCACAAAATGATGTTTTTGGAAAACGTAGGTCAAGCGACACCCTCATCTATTGGAAGTCCGTTCTCGCATCAAATTGGGTAGTACCTTCTCCGGATGCCTTCGGATTTCTAGTCATCAGCTACTGGGGTGGATCTCCTTTTAAAATTCAGTGGTTTTCGGTATTTCTCCATAAAATGAAGACCAAATGCGATATACTCCCTCCATTTTTTAATAACTACATTATTTAATTTGTTACTATTCATACACTTGTTTTGACTTAAAGTTTTTTTTTTGACTTAAAGTTTAAACATAGATATACAAGTTAAAATGAGCCAAGTAGGATCTTGTTAAATTCGTCTCGTCGTGTAGTTTATAAATATCGAAATTTTACAATTTTTACTTATATCGTATTTGAGTTATTAGTGGTTTGAAAAAATTAATAACAGACAAATTTAGATTTTTAAGAAAAAAAAGACTGATTTGACAAAAAAATATAATTAGGACATAATTAGTTGGTGGATGATCGATTGTGACGTAATTAGTATACGTAGAGGACCAATTGGGCAAAAAATAAAAAAAAAAAGGTCCGATTTAGCTTTTTTTGTAATAGTCCATTTTTCCTGTGAAATTAGGGTCGTAAACAAATCAAATAATTTTGGTTCGATTCGTGATTCGATTCGAAATTATTTGAAATTTTGATATTCGATTAATATTTGATTGGATTCGGTATTCGATTTTATATTAAATTATATATAAATATATAAATTAATTTTGCTAAGTAATTTAAAATTTTAATTTTAGTGACTATATTAACCAATTAATGTGAATATATTTATATATAATATTAAAATATTAAATTTGATCTATAAATCGAACTAAATATTTAAGTTCAATAATTAAAATTAATTTTATTAAATATTAAATTATCTTATAGAATAATTAGATTAGATTCGATAATATTTGAAAAGCTTATCAAAGCAAAGCGAATACTGTAGTATTCGATTCGATTCGTTTCGATTACAACCGTAGGCGAAAGTGATGACAAATCTTATTCGACTATTTTTTTTGGTTGAATACTGTGTATTTATACGTCTTATTCAGCATAATATTAATCTTTCGAGAATTATATGGGCATTAAAGAATTATCTCTCCAGGATTTTGCATAAACAATGACTCGAATCTAGACATTTAGTTCCATACCATTTAGGCCAACTGCGTTGGTATCTGACCATCCATTTTGGAAAAAATTAACAATATGGTCCATTAGGTTTCAAAATTTACCAAAATAGTCATATTTGTTTCAACTGGAAAAATTGGTACCTAAGTTTGATTTCTTCTTTGGGCAAGTTATTTAAAATACCTCCCATTCATATTCTCTTACCTGTTCAGTACCTATAGGAATTTTTATTCCTTTTAGGTACCTGATGTCGCTTTCATGGAGGTGAGAGGTTATCAAATTGACAAATATGCCCCTGGTTAAGTCCAGTACGTTTGTTTTACAAGTTCTATACATCTTTTCCTGATTTCAATATTTTTATGTTAAATTTCAATATCTTTTCTGGATATTTGGTTATATTAACAGTTTTAATTTTTTTATTTTTATTTATTTATTTATTTATTTTTTAGGAGTTTTAATTGTGATTAACCGGTATAATTAACCTGCCACTGTTTTCTTTCCCGATCTAATCCCTTTTCATATGTCTGTAGGTTGTTGATTTCATCATTTATCAAAAAACTTAAATCTAATTCTTCTATTATGAGATTTTTTCTGTTTAAGAGTTGCAAACATTTTATTTTTGCTTCGATTTGGATTTTTACAATTTCTTTTTTAATGCGATATCTTTCAATCGCAGTTTTCTCCCATTTACTGTAGTCTCTTATTGTTTTATAAGTCATCTTTAATGCTGGTTTCTGATATGATTAATGAATTCTGTTTTAGAAGTGTTTAACTCCTCTATTTTTGTTTTGAGGTCTGTTGATTGGTAACTTATAACTTCTTCATATATATGAACCGAATTTAAAATAGTTTTTATTTCTTCGTCACGGTGTAACACATATATGAGTTCATGTGCTTCTTTTTCTTCGTCTTCTTTATATTCTGTTAACCTTATAATTGTTTCTTTAAGGTCTTTTAGTTCTTTTTCTATTTTCCACATGGTTTCTCCAAGTTTTCCGCATTCAGGACAAATATCAAAAGGTTGTACTTCCATTTTCAAATCAGTTATTTCTTGCTAAACGTTCTTCTTGTAATTTTTTCCACATTTTTTCTTCAAATTCACATGATATAAAATAGTTTTCACATTTTTCTATATGGTTATCCCGTAATTTTTCAAAAACATTATAGATTTTAGTATGCTTTTGATAACTGTTTTCTAGAATTTCTATTTCATTTTTTAGAAATTCAACCTCCTTAGTCACTTTCCATTTTATAATATTTTCAAACAATCTTTGTTTTCTGCAAATCACGTCTATTTGATTTCGCTTATTCATCAGTCTAATAAGCCAAATTTCACATTCTTGGCATAGGAAGTGTGTTTTCGGGTAAGGTACAATAACAAACCTTGTTTCTGTGTTTTTAGAAGATTCTGTTTTAAACAAATCTGTTTTACAGTTTTCAGCAATTTTAGTCATATTCTCCATTTGTTTTGATAAAATATATTAGTTATTTCAAAAAAGATTTTAAAAACACTGGTTTTTGTGCGCGAAAAACTTATATGTCGTGATGTCTTACTAGGTACTTGCCATCTCCTATTATTCTCTTGGTCGTGTTAAATTTCTGACTATGTGTTATGAGTCCGAATGTCCTTTGTTATGGAAATGTTATCATAAACATTAAGTCCGCAATCCTATTATTACTGTCACTGATGAGATATTTTTCTGGGACTGTTTCGGGTTTCAAATTCAAATTAGCATTATCCAGACCTAGATCTGAAATATAAGCAGGGGGTCTAAGGGGCAAATCAAAAGGGACAACAGTAACAAAACACCATTATGTTTATCAAACATCCCTGAATTGTGGTTCCCCTAACGAGTCTTTCTTACAGCTTTTATGGCATAAAGCCTTTTAAATTTTTATCTTACTCCCCTAATGGCATATCTCATCAATTAAGTTTTAAAAGGTCACATATTCATGTTTATAACATTATTATACATACATAGAACAATCATACCATAACATAAATCATAAACTAACCCATACCTTGAGAGAGGAGAGGCTTTCCCGTCAGACGGCCCCCTGTATTTCAGAAAGTAAAGAAAAGAGGAAGCAATCCACACCGGGTCTTTCTTTACAAACTGAAATTTTATTACTGAAAGGGTTGGGAATACAAGAGAATTGGAGAGAAAGAGCTTTCGAGAGTAGCAAGAGTGCAGTCTCAAAAACCTTAGAGAGCTAGAGAGCTAAGAAGTGAGTGTGTGTTTTACAAGTGAAGACCATCCCTCTATTTATAGATGGGAATGTCATCTAAGTAATCCACAACAACCAATAAAAAAGTGCCAAGTGGCAAAGTTATCCGATAAGGTTCGGATGAAAAATCAAACAACTAATAATGCAACAATATAATGATGTAGTAAAGAGAGGCCTAGTGCCTATTAACGCGGTTTTCAAGAGTCACATGGCTCTTGTCGGATTTTTGACCTTTTCCGCATTGGATTCCTTCTTTCACATGGTTAGTGGTGCTTTTGGCTCCACTAGCATTTTTGTTTTCTTCTTGACTTTTTCTTTTCCGGATTCTTTTCTTCACATGCTAGTATTTATTGTGAATTCCAGCTCATTCCTGCGTGGCACCATTAGTACTCTTCATCATTGTGGGGGCCGCCACTTTCTTTTTTCTGATTTTTTATAATTTTATTGGCCTGGTATTTTGCTTCATTTTTTCTTAGTGCTACCAGTGCACCATACCTTCCATTTTTTCTGGCTGTCATTGCTTCAGCAAAAGTAGGCTTTAGTTCCATTTCAAGTTTATGAAGAATTTCTTCTTCACTGAGGTTTTCAAATTTTCCAGTCTGTACTGGACTCATAGTTTTTGGCAAACTACCAGCCATAACCGGAATTAATGTGCTTTTACCATCTACCGGACTAGATGGGCTTAGTTCAACATTTTGGTCCTCAAAGACCTCAGGGTTAGAACTTCCCTGGTTTGGTTCAAAATCATCTGAACTTATGCTTTTTAGCAAAGCATCAACTATCAACGGACTTGACTCGTCTTTCCGTCTGCCGTTTGAGACGGACTAGATTCAAACTTTTGATCCTTAAAGACCTCAGGAGTTGAATTTTCCTGGTTTTGCTGCATCCAGGCTTTTGCCAATTCTACTGCAGTCATAGAACTGGTGGGTTTGGGTTCTGGACCATTGACTGGTTTTTCTTCTGGCTTTGGTGTTTTCAGTGTGAGGGACACAATTTTTGAGGTCAATTTCTCATTTTGGTTTTGAAGGATTTCAAGTTTCTTGGTGAGGGTTTCAATCTGGGCCTCTGCTTCAAGTGTTTTCATTTTTTGGTTTTCAAAATTCTGTAACCATTCGGCCTTTTGGGCTTCATATTTACAGACTTCCTTGGCCATTTTTTCACAATGGTCACAAAACACAATGTGGGTTTTAGAAGAATGTCCAATTGAATATTGGACTGGGCCTGTAGGATTTTGGGTTTTTGGCCTCAAACCATCAACAATATTTTTCAAACTTGGGCTTACAAAGAAATCTGGGCCCATTGTGGTTTTTGCAAATTGAATTGCAGACATTATGTCATAAAATCCTTTATGAAGAGGTTTTTCATTATCTTCATTAAGAGGTAAAATATCATTTTTATCATAAATTCCTTTTTTATAACCTTCATAGATTACATAATATAAAAATGGTTTTATGTTATTGAATTTCTGGAAATACATGCTTAAAGCAGAGAGACAAGTAACAATATACCTGCTGTTGTTTTTGTCAAATGATGCTCTCCAGATGTTATCACAAAGGCAGATCTGTTCCTCTGTGTAGTTCAACCCTGTGATAAGCCTGTACTTCATGTTATCAAATAAGATTAACTCTACATTATTGCCAGTTTCTGCTCTTTTGCCAAAGCAGATTTTTACTCCTTTTTCTGGGAGTTTATCTTTTTTCTTCCCTTCTGGGATGCTGGTTTTAGAAGGGATTGTGTAATATCCCTCTGGGGTTTTCACCATCCATGTGGTTTTTACTCCATTTTCATTGCTGTTTTTCAAAGAGTTTTTCTGGGAGTTTTCTGCCATTCCTGTAACAATATTATACAATTCTCAATATTCCAGTCCTCCCTGTAAATTGATCCCATTTTAATTTATATTTTTCCTCATCATTTTCATCATAATTATCAATTGATTCGTTTTTAAATTCAGTGTCATATAATGGTTTTTCCCTTTCTTTAATCAGAATTCTAGATAGTATATCAGCAATTTTGTTATCTTCTCCTTTAATATGTTCGAATTTTATTTTGTAGCCTTTCTGATTAATAACATCTGTAAAATTCAACCACCTTCTCCTAGACATTGATCTTTTTCTTGGAGTTGGCTATGAAATTTTACTATGGCTTCACAATCAGTTCTTACTGTGAATCCTGGTTTTCCTGTCAAAAACAGTTCAAATTTATCAAGTGCGTATTTTATTGCTAATAGTTCTGCATCAATCGAGGAAAGGTTACCATTTTCTCTGTATTTTCCTGATGCATATTGGCAAATTTCTTCTTTACTTTTAGGTGAGTAGACATCCTTTTTTCGCAAAAGGATAGCTCCCCATCCTTCATGTGATCCATCAGTTTGCACAATAAGATAATCACTATCTTCTGGCAAAACCAATTCTGGAAGTGTTTTTAATGCTTCTTTAATTTTTTGTACATTTTTTATATCTTCTTGGTTAAAATATCTTTGACCGTTTTTTCCCAGCTTATTATATAATGATCCTGTTAATGAGGATAAGTTTTTAATGTATGGTCTAGCATAATTAACCAATCCCAAAAATTGCTGTAATAGTTTTGTATCTTCCATTTTATCAGGAAATTCAATAGCCTTTTTAGCAATATGATCTTGGAGTTTTATTTTTCCTTTTCCAATTTCTGCCCCAAAGAATGCTATTTTAGTTTTATTAATTTCCATATTTTTCTTTGAGATGATTATTCCATGTTTTTCAAATAGCCTAAACACTGTATCAAGATGACTCATATGTTTAATACTATTTTTTTGAAAATACTAGAATATCATCAATGTATACCAAAACAAATTTTTGTATGGTTTAAAAATTTTATCCATTTTTTTGTTGAAATATAGCTGGTGCATTTTTTAGTCCAAATGGCATTACTAACCATTCAAATAAACCTTCTGGACATGTGAATGCAGTCCATTCAACTGACTCAGGATGCATTTTTACTTGCCAGAATCCTGACTTACAGTTAAATTTGCTATACTTTTGAGTCTTGAATCCTATTTATTAAGACTGTTTTATCTGGTATATTGTAAGCAAAATCTTTTGTATTGTCATTAAGTCTTTTATAATTAATGACCATTCTTGATTTTCCTCTTACAATTTCAGAATGTTTTCTCACAATAAAAGCTGCAGACCTATGTCTGGAGTTTGATTCTCTAATTACTTTTAAAGCTTTTAATTCATCAATATGCATTTTGAAATCTGCTATATCTAGATTTGTTGGATTTATTTCTGCAGTTGAGATTCTTAATTCTGGATTTATTATTTCAAGCTTACATATTGTTCCATCTTTTTCCCAATATTTTTAGATGTTATCTCCAATAATTTGGGATTTTTCTAACCTCTCAATCCATTTTGTTATGGTTTCTTCAGGCTTAAATCTAGTTATACTTATTAACTCTTTCAGTTTTGGGGTTTCAGGAATGTATTCTTCTTCAAACTCTGTAATTTGTATGTTTTCTTTACAAATTTGTTTACATGCTCCTTTTATTTTGCATTTACAGTTTTCAATATCTTTATCTTTTAAAAGTTTTTTATTTTTTGTTTTTGTATTAGTAGGGGCTCCACCACGCTTCTCTCGCAACTCTGATGTTGTTAAGAGCTTGGTTCCCGCATTACTAATACTAGGTGCAAACATTGCCAAAGTTGCTTTTTCAACAATTTGGATATAATCTTTTCTAATAAATAATCCTCCATTGTTTTGTAAGAAGAATTGTAATCCTAAGATTACATCTGCATTTATTACTAAGTCTTTTATATATGAATTATCAGGAACTCCATAGGATTCTGATATTCCACAATTGGTTTCAAAGAATATCTGTCCACCTGAAATAGGTTGTTTTGTTGTATATGATATTCTTCCATCCATTAATTATGATTTAATGGGTTTTACTAAGTTTTTCTGTAGATGTTCTGGGATAAGTTTCTCATTTATTATTATTCTAGTACATCCTGTATCGATTATTGCATTAGTACGGAATACCAATTCTCTTAATTTAAAGATTATTTGTACCCTTAATGTAGTTAATGATAAAGGATCTTGGCACACAGGTATGTACTCAGGGTTTTGTGCTAACATGTACTCTGTACTAGGATCTTGTTCATTATTAGATTCTCTTTCAGGAACTTCTTTTCCTTTATTTTCCGTATTTTTAGGACTTAATATATTATATTCTTCTAGGATTTCTTCTATGTTTTCAATCCCAGTTTTCAATTCTTTAAGATTAATCATACTTTGTAAATCAAAAAGTTTTCTTTCGATTATATCTATTCTTTTTGTGATGAATGTATAATTATCATCAATTTTTGTTATTGGCATTTCTTCGGGAAATTTAATTTTATAATACTTTACCAAGCATATTTGGCATATTTCTACGTGACATATTGTACATTTAGCTCTAAGTTTTCTTGACGGGTAATAAGAGCATTTTACACAAGGTGTAGAATCTGTGCCTACCCTGAAAAGCCAATTATGATTTTCACATTCATTAATTTCTCTCATCATATACTCAGTTTCATATGGCATCATATACTCTTTATATGTGATACCATTATATGAGTTTTCATTTGCAAGCATATTAATCAATTCATAGGGATCATCATCCCCTTGTTCTTCTATAACATTTTCTTCCACTGTTACTATGCTATATATTGTTTCAGTCTCAGAAACATCTGAGTCTACATCCAATATATCTTGTTGTATACATTCTGTAAGAATTGCTTCTCTAGAATGTTGGTTTTTTCTTTTAGGACATGCTGTTGCCAAATGGCTTTCATCACCACATGTGAAACAAGCAAGTTTCTTTGTATAATTTCTACTAGGATTATATTTTCTGACGTGATGTTTTTGTTTTAAGAAAGGTTTCCTACTATTTGATTGTTTTATGAAATACTTCTTTCTTGTAATGAATTTAGGTTTTTTCCTTAATGGCTCTGGCCTACCATATCGTTGAGGAGTGTATATCCTCTTACAGAATGAATAATCAGTTTTCTTAAGTTGTTTTTGTGCTATTATATTTGTACACTTATCTTTTAATATTTTTACCACATGAACGGCCCTCATACTAATAGTGTATTGTTGAGGATTCTTTTCAACCATTTTATTCCATGTATCTTGAATTTATTGACCAATTGGTCTTGGTATCTTCATAAATAATTTTTCACCTAACTCTTGGTTAAAAGCACCTCCTGCTAGGCCTGTATAGTAGACATATTCATTTAAGAAGTCTACTGTTCCATATAAGTCATCTAGGTGCATTTGGTCTAGATGGATTAAGACATGCATTTGTGTTGTTATATGTCCTGAATTACCATCTTCACCCGTTATTAGACTTGATATTTTATTTACAAAGTTATAAGGATTCGGTCCTCTTTTCTATTAAGTCTTGATAATCCATTGGATAGTCTCTTTTAAATACTTCCCACATTGACTGTGCGAATTCTCCTAAATAGGTTTCAAGATATCCATACATTGATTCAGCTGTATCATTATAATCATTTTTGTTTTTGATGTAATCAGCTACAACTATGTTTTTCCATTTTGCAATTACTGAGCCCCATTCTTGAGGGCTTACATTTGTTACTTCTAATATTGTTGGGTTATGATAATATCCTCTTTCAGTCTTTCTAAAGGTTGCCTAATTCCTCTAGGTTTTGTTATCATCCCAGGTTGTATCTTTCCATAAGGATATTCTGGATGAACATGTGTGATTGAGTGTCTAGAATTGTTTCCAGTATAATTAGTTCCAGGTCTCCACTCAGTCCCTCTTTGGTATGGGGCAAAGGGAGTTCCAGGGACTCTTATTATACTGTCTCCTGTATTTTTCATGACAACATCTTTGTTCATGATTTCTTTAGCTGTTTTATTTATTTTCTCAGAATGTAAGGAGATATGGTCTCCCATATATTGTTCCATTAATGTATTATCAGAACTTTGTCCTACTTCTGGTGAGTTTTCCTTTAAGAACAAGTTAGCTTCATATCTGCTTGTTGTTCTTTTATTTGTATTTTTTGTAATCTTTTCTGTACTTCTTTCTCAATAATATCTTCTAAATTATTCTTCCATTCTTTATTTTTTCTTTTCATTTTATCCTTTAATTCCTGTTTTTGTTCATTTAGTTTTGATATTTCTCTTATCATTTCTTCATAATTTTCTATCCAATTCTCAAAATATCCACTATGTTTTGAACATTCTATTAAATGGATCATATGTTTTAACTTATCAGAATATCTTCTATCAAGATCAATTTTACATTCTTGACAATTGTGAGGTAATATTCTTTTGTTTTTGAATTTTTTAGTCAAGGCAGAATGCACATGTTGTGAGAAAACTCTTTCATACCTGTCATGGTACTCTCTTTTATTTAGAATTTTTCCTTTCTTAAAGTTTTCAAATTTTCTTGTTTTTAAACAAATATGTTGTATGTCTTTAGCAATCCTTTCCACTTCATCCTCACTAGGGTGGAAGATTTGTTTTCCTTCATATTTTACATAGTTATCTGTTACTGGTTTTTCTACAATAAACCTTTTCATTTGTCTATTCATTTTCCTGACTTTCTTCTTCTGTAAAATCTATCGGTCGTTTTGCAGTTTCATAGTCATTAAATCTTATTGACGTTTCTCCTCTGGAGTTAATGAAGTAATTTACATTTTTTGGAGTTAAGTTTTTAACATTTGGTTTTTCAAAGAATCTTGATAGATCCCAATTTTTTCCAGCATTTTCTTCTGATGATATTTCAGTTGGTCCTATCATTTTTACTCCTTCACTTCCTATGATACTTACTACAGTTTCAATTTTTGTTTTATGCCTGGTTTGACCATTGTTTGTGATTCTTCCTAAGAAGCCTACACATATCATTAGGTTGTGACCAGTTTCCATTTCTTCATATCCTACAGTTTGAATTCCTATTTGGATATGCTTCATAAAATCTGTTATTTGTATCATATAATCTGGTGCCAAATAACATACCCCCACATTAGGGTTCATATCGATTTCAATTAATCCTATGATAGCTTGGGTTGGATTAGTCCATCTTGTATCTAGAACAGTCATTAGGACTTTAGTTCCTAAGTTTTTTCTAGTTAAACCTTTTACTCCTATGGAGATTAGTCCCATATGCATGTATTTTTATCCTTGTCTTTGAAGTCTGATTGCTTCATTATTGCTTATTAATTTTATTAATTTTTTGTCATCTTTTAGACAGCTTATTGGTTCTGTATAATGGTATTTGTAATAACCTGTGTTCCAATTAAGGAATCTTTGGTCATACAATAGTCTTGGTTCCAATTGGATTAATGTTCTTTTTTTGAAGTTTTCAAATTCAATATCAGGGTCAATTATTTCTTCAATTATTGTTGGCCCTTCTTCAAGTTTGGTTTTTTCTCTAAACATTCTATATATTAAAGTTTTTTCAAAGTTTGAGTTTTCAATTCTTTGAGAATTACTTCTTTCTAATAGACTGTTTTTGGATTCATTAGTAAGAGAAAATGATCTCCTACTTATTTTTGTAAATATTTTTCGTCTGGTTTTACAACCCAAAAATTTAGTTTTTCTTGTGGTTTAGTTTTCCTTCTAGCTTCTGCAGGTAATTTTGCAATTTGTTCAGTTAGTTGTTTTATTGTATTATCTTCAGGCATTCTAACAGCTTGTATTCTTTCAAGTTTTTCATCTATGCTTTCAATGACTATTCTTAATGCAGGGTCTTGATATTTTTTCATGTTTTCCATTTGAACATGTACATCATCAATTTTTTCTTTAGTATTTCAGTTGTTACAAGCTCTTTTATTTTCTTGTCAATTAGACTAATATTTGTATTATTTGTTCTATTATGATCTGTTATTTCGCCAATCTTCTTGTGAAGATTATTAACATTTAGTTTTACTTCTACTAATTTTTGTTTAATTCTTTAAATCTATTATTAATTTCTTGTTTAAAGTTTTCTATTGTTTCTTTAACTTCTTTCAAGGCTCTTTCCATTATCCTTTAATAATTTTTATGATTTTGTTACACATTTCATTTACATTCTCAATATTGTTTTCAACAATGCTTTTAATTTCCTTTATTTCTTTATCAAGTTTTTCAACCTTGTCTTGTAGTTGTTTTAATTATTCACTATGGTTAATGATTTTCCTTGGATTTGGGACATCATTAACTAGTTTAGAACTTTCATATTGAAGTGTTGTTATGGTTTTAGATAAGTTTTTCATTCCACTAGATGATTTATCATATTGGGTTGATAAGTACGTTTGGTTTTCTAATATAACTTTAAGATTTGTATTATTTTGTTTTTCTAATAATTCTAACTTATCTAGTTTTGCCTCAATTGATTGAAGACTTCTTTGTATATCCATGTTTTTATTTGTTAACATTTTATTCATGAGTTTTTAAGTGTTGTCTTCAGGCTTCTAACCTTATGATTAATTTGCAATAATTTTTAAAGGTTTTATTTTTCTTGAGTTTTACTCTTTTAATTTTTATTTTATTTTGTTTACAAATCTTACAATCTTTAGTTTGGGTTTTGAATAATTTTTTCTTTTCTATGTCAATTATTAAGAATTTTTCATAATTAATGTTTTCATTTAATTTAATCGTGTTTTGATTATCTTTTAATCCGTCATTAGCCATAAGCCCTAAAATCGCAACTTATGCTTTGATACCAAATTTTTAGAGGGGGTGTGTTTTTGGGCACTTTTTAGAGAAGTGTTAAACTCATTTGAATATTTTTTAGGCATTTTTCCTTAAACTTGGTGCTTTTAGGGGTAAAATGGGTATTTTTAAAAAATTTCTCTACCTAGGGGGTTTAAAGGGATAAAAATTGGTGTAGGTATTTTGGAGGGATAAAGTGTTGGTGTTGGGGGTTTTTAAATAATTTTCCCTTCTTTTTTTTTCTTTTTCTTTTTTTTTTTCCAATTTGGTTCTTTTAGCATCAGTCCGGGTCCGGTGCAACCACTCCAAACATCTGCAAGAGCAGAATGATGGTTGTAAATCCGGAAGTGATGGTTGTGTATCCAGATCATAAGTATAGTTTGTACAGCCATCCGGAAAGTGATGGTTTCATATCCGAAAGTTATGGTTGCGTATCCGAAAATAATTGTTGTAGATGCAGGTGTCAGCAACATAACCATTCCCCTTTTAGCATAATTAACTTAATTAATATATTTAATGAAAGAAGATTAAGTTGTTAATGCGATTCCACAACCTTAATTAAATGGGTCAATCCACACCCATTTGTAAAAAAGCTATTTTATAAAAAAATCATTTTATTAAAATAAAATTATCATTTATTAAAAACTATTTGTTTTCAAACAAAATTATCATTTATCAAAAATATATTTTATTCAAATAAATTTAAGGGTTGTGAGATGACTCGTTAATTAAAGATTGTGAGACACATATTGATTATTTAATCCTATTTCATTAGGTGTTAACTAGGATTATTATATCCAAATGACTAAATTAAAGAAAAAAAAAATCAAATATAAGGGATTAATTTTTCCCATTGAAACAAAGAGATCATTTTGATGAATTTTGAAATTTAAAGGAAACCATATTGACGAGTTTTAAAACTTAAAAGCCTAAAATGTTATTTTTCCTTTCATTTTGCATTGCCCACATATAAATACTTCTATATAATATTAATAATATTATCTCCGTCTCATTATTTATGTCTTACTTTCCTTTTTGGTCCATCCCAACACCTTTGTCTCATTTTCATTTTAGGAAATCATTAAATATTAATCACCACCTACACTCATCACATCACATCAATAAATAAATATATTAAAATTTTAAATCCACTACCATTAATAAATTTCAACTCACAACCATCACATCACACATAAATTAATGAATTAAAAATTCAAACACATTACAATCACATCACATAAATTACTAATTTACTTTGAGACACTTCTAATGAGACGGAGGGAGTAGCACATTATTTTTTAATTTCTTAATTAGTTGGCCAGTAATTTGTCCGAAGTCAATAGCTTTGCATATTCATAAATGCTTATTAAATCAATTTTAAACAATAATAAAAAAAAATGAAATATACAGAGTAAAAGAGCCATTCGATCATCTTGCTTCACATCGATTCAGTATTTCCAAATCCTCAAAATCAATGATTGCTGCAATTTTCTGAGATTCAAACCACAGATCTACCGCTTTCAGAGTTGGGAAACCTCTGATCTGAAACATCGAATTTTGTTTGTGCCAGCTATGAGTGATGAGAAGAAGGACGCCTACCACCACCACCACGAGCAACCGCCGCCACCGCCGCAGTACGGAACCTTCCAGGGTGTGATGAACTATCCCCAGACCACCGCGGTTGGGTTGCCTCACCCCGTTCCGCCGCCTGGAATGCCTGGAGGTCCTCCTCCACCGCCCTCGGAGTATTATGCTCGTGGTTACCAGGCCGTTCCGGGTATTATTTCTTGTTTCGCTTCGTGTCTTGTCTTCCGTTCGATGAGAAGATTGGTTATTTTTTCTGTAAATTGTTCTGATCGTTGGATTACTGAAAATTTTCGGAGTTGACTGTTCAATATCCCTTGGTTGTAGATCTTTATCTATTGTGTTCTTCATTGTAGGGTTTTTTGTGGGGAGAAGGTTCTTTGTTGAATCTTTTTTCCCTAATGCTCTGTAGATTTTGCCCACTATTATGCTAACTTTAGTCATTCTATATGTTTTGATTATGTGAACTCTGTTGAAGGGAATTTCTGTCAAGAATAGATTCTGAGGATTTAAAATTGTAATTAGGGGTTTGATTTTTGCTGTGATCTTTTATTTGTAAGATGCGCCTTACCTCTATTATACCAATCCTACTGCCATTTTTGAAGTTGTTTTCTTTTTATCGTTTCTGTTCAAGTACTTTTGTGTTTGGCTAAGTAGATATGGTATCTAATGCAGGCTATGCTATTGCGGAAGGAAGACCAGTACGGGAACACCGTCTTCCTTGCTGTGGTATTGGCATTGGGTGGTTCCTGTAAGTATAATTTAGAGATTTATTTTATTTTCCTTGTTTATCAATATCAACTAATCATTTATCATATGAAAGTGTGGGTTGATTTTACCAGTTTGGTATCTCTGTTTGTTATTCGTTTAGGAACGGTACCTTTTCTAACAGTTCGAACTTCAAATAGGACAAAAAGAATATACTTACTGTTTTCTATATCCATCATAGCATGGACAAGTTTCTTCGCGGAAAAGGGACAAGCAGGAAAATATTTAGAAGTTTGTAAATCTTAGATACTGTGGTGGCAATTGGCAAATGAAGATTGCATTAATTGAATAAATTGGCGTTTGCATTTAATGTGATCTGCATGTGATGCAATTAATGTGATATGCATTTGCCGCCATCTTGTCATCGTATTGATTAAATACTGGTTTGCATCTTTTTGGACCTGTTTTGGGCGTAGAAAGGTATAATCTAGAAACAAACTGAACCAAAATATGCTTCCATGCTTCTCCACAAAATATATCCCAAAACTTCCCAATAGTCAATGCACCCCAAAAAAAACATCCAAATTATATTTAGCACTTGGCTCCACTTCTTAATAAAAAAGGAAAAACAATAATGTTCACTATTTGTGTTCTAATTTGGATCGGGGCCAATGCTTATATTCTCTTTATTGATCAAGTTCTACCCTGATTTATTCCTTTTCCCTCATTGTGTCTCAAGTGATTCAAGTGCTAAATTATGTTCTGCTGTGATGGTTTCTACTAAATATGGATCAAATTGTATCCTTTTTAACTATTTTGCATCTGTTTTTTTGAGCGACTCATCAAACTGTTGAATGCTTTTGATACTTCTCATCTAATTAACCCTTGTATATGGTATACTATCTGTGTAATGGTGACTTTTAAGTCAACAGTCAGAAATTTTGGTCCTGATTGTGCACGGTACCTTTGAAAGAACTTCTTTGCCACCTAATGTTGTCTCTGATTGACAGTTTTCTCTGTTGTCAATTGTCTGTTATTAATGTACTTTATGGTTAGTCTTTTCAATTTTCTGTTAACATACATCCTTCTTTTGTGAAGGTTCATTATTGGTTTCTTCCTTGCTGGAATCCCATGGTTTGTAGGGGTATTGCTTCTAATTTTTTCCAGAATTGATCCTCGTGAAAAGCCAGGATATGTGGCTTGCGTAATCGCTGTAAGTTTTCTTGTTTTATCTTCCATTCCTGAATCAGAAGTGCTGAAAGTGTGTTCACGTGCTTATTTAACAAATTTAATATTTGAGTATGAATTCTTTCTGCGAGTCTGGTGATGGTTTTGAGTTTTGACTTTTGAGAGTGTTTATGTACTTTATTAGATTGTGTTTTACATGTTTTTTTACCAGGATTTTGATTATGATTTCATTGTGATGTGTCACGCTGAGTGATTTAATTCTCCAGAAGGTTAATGCTTGCTGTATTTTTAAAATACTCTCTTTTTCTAAAACTGCTATGGACCTGCCTTTTACACAATTCAATGCACATTTTTTAATGATTAATCACTCAAATTGTATCTAACAAGATCTTACTTGACTATATATATAAAGCATAGTAGTAGAAGAATGAATAGTGCCAAAAGTCAATATCACCTTCACACAAACGAGGAAGTAGTAGAACATTCTTGAAACTGGTGAATATATGTGTGGGATTGGCGTGTTGCTAATTTATATTCCTTACTCTGTAAGATTAGGATATGTTACAGCAAATTGAATGGAAACAAATTCATTATCGCCATATGGGTATACCTCTATTTATGACTACTGGGTTCTTCACAATAGGGATGGTTTCCCATTCTACAATACATGAATTTAAAAATTATCTTCACAATGTGGAATGCACACTCACTCAAAATGCATTCAATTGTGAGATGGATGTCAACCTTCCTAATTCCTACTGAAAACATTGAGTTGAAATGTGTAGTTCCTATATGAGCCCCATTAGTTGTTGCAGTGGTATAATATTTAGGCAAGAAGCCAAGAACTAAAAGTCACAAAGCATAGAATCATTTCATATATAATACTAGTACAGTATATTTATCTTCATTAGAAGGAAACTTTCTGGGCTCAATGTTGTAAATGTTTTCTTTCATTCTTGTACATCAATGGTTTTAGCATATGCATATACTTTCTCTGTTTTTGTTTAATTGCTAGGAACCCACGCAGCGTGCAGTCTAATGCACATTTTAAACCATTAATAACTCAAATTCGGTACAAGTAAAAATTTTAAAAGTTCGATATTTAAAAACTACAAGACGAGACGAATCTAACAAGATCTCACTTGGTTATATTTTAACTTATATAACTATAATAAAAATCGAAGTTAAAACATTCCAATGAATAGTGGTAAAATTTACAATGGGGCAAATATGTAAAAATGGAGGAAGTATATCATTACTTGTAAATTTGGTGGTTTTCCGTTTTAACCTTTTACTGGATTTGGCAGTGATTAGGTTTTGAAATACTGAGATTTTTGATAGATTTAATTTGATCAATTTTGAGGATTTCCTTTTATACCTTTGAATATGTCATGTTTCTAAGATTGTTTGAAAATCATTTAGCTTCAAATATGTATTTTAGCTTGTCTTGAACTCTTTTAAGGGATGGTTTGGTTGAACATGGGAGTTGCAATTAGAAACAAATTCAAATTCGTTGTACAGTGAATTATGTATTTTTTCTTACCCATGTGTGTGGTACTAGATTCAAATGTTAACACAAACCCCTTTTCCAAACATAGAGTTTGGATTTAAACCCTATTCCTTAAATTCGAACCCTCTTGCCAAATGTCTGCTAAATCAATCGAACAATGAGTCAAGTTCGAAACACATTTTCATCTTCCATTTTCTTCGGCCCAAATTGTGCTTGGAGATGTTATCCAGAACTATTTCAAATCAAGACTAGTCTGGTTTCTTTTCCACTTAAATCTTACTCACTCTGCCTTTATGGGGAAATTTATAATGCATCATCATCATTTCAGGCTGTTCTGGAAGCAATTGCAGCTCTTTTTGGGCTTACTCGGGTCTGAAGCCTCACAACGAATGATCAATACATGCACCGTTAATCATGGAAGCCAGCCTCGGTATGTTTGAATAAAAAAAAAGTCTCTCTTTCTTTGTGCAGTTTGTGCTGTTGGTGTCTTAATTATATACATATGTACAGAAGGCAGGTTCCCTCCCCGGTGTTTGTAGATATGACCTTTTCTGTCTCTGAAATGATAGCTCAAGTAATATTCTTGTGGGGATATATGTATTTGTGAATTGGGTGAATGGTGTGAATATTTCCTTTGCTACTCAGCAACTTAGATTGCCTTTTCTGGTAAAATTGAAATATAAAGCTTCAAGTGTGAGCCTGAAATTTGAAGTATATGATCTAAAAACTCAACTATTAATCAAGTTATTAGGGTTTTACTAAAATTTTTTTTGAATTTGCATACTAAATACTCCCTCCGTCCCGTTTAAAGCGTTTCAAAACTTTTAGGCACGGTATTTTATGTGTGGATAGTTAGTAGTATTTACTAGTATTTAATGTAGGGCTAGATTAGGGATAAAATGGGGGTAAATTAGGAATTTATGTGATGTGATTGTAATGAGTTTGGATTTTTAATTGATTTATTTATGTGTGATGTGATAGTTGTGTGTTTTATTTCCTAAAAAGGAAAGAGACAATTGGAATGGGACGGACTCAAAAGGAAAATGAGATATAATTAATGGGACGGAGGGAGTATGATATATGAAGTATATATTTATTTGATAATTAATCTATATATATATTAAAGCATTAGTGAACAACTCATCCTACATTTAATGTGGTGTCTTTCATTTCAAATTTCTAATTTTTATAAATTTTTGCAATTTTTAATTTATCAATTTTAGATTTTCACATTTATTTATTTATTTATTATAGATTTTCAGTTTTTCAAATATATGGAATTTCTACCATATTCACTTTTAAAAAGATTTGAAAGATTTGAAATTTAAAATTTTGCATATATTATTTTATCTATATTATTTTACATTTTTAATTTACTAATATTAGATTTTCGTATTTATTTATTTATTCATTATAGATTTTAGTCTATCGTGTATAAAATCTAATATTTACTTATGAATTCTTACTCTATCATCCTATCGTGTAACTGTACATTCACTTTTAAAAAGATTTGAAGATAAAATTTGAAATTTTGCATTTTTTTTTATCTATGTTGGATTTTATTTATTTGCATTTTTTATTTTATATATTTTAGATTTTATTATTTTGTATTTTTATTTTATTTATTTTAAATTTTATTGGTGCATTTAGTATTTATTTATAAATTTTCAGTTTTTACACTATAGGATTATTGTGACGAGGTTTTGCAGTGGCAACTAAGAACTATGTTGTGTTTATAGTATTTCAATTTGATAAACATATTGTAATGCCGGTAATTTTGTGTAGGTTTGGTCTCAATTTTGATTATATATATTAATGTGTATATGAAAATCCCAATTTTTAGCTTTTAAAAGATATTTAATTTTTAATTTATATGAAGTTCCCACAATTTTCAGTTTTTTAAAATATGGAATTTCAAATTTAAATGGAATTTGCAGTGTATTATGAAATTTATATTATTAATGATACATTAAGAATATATAAAAAAATATTTGTGTATATTAATTAATGTATATATAGGCCATGTTTTCACAAAAATATGTCACTTCTTTTAAAAAAAAGTATACAATTATATAGTTGCGAATAGATCCATCAGTAAATAAAGAAGAAAATTTTAATTTTTTTTAATTACTCCCCCATTATTTATGTCTCAAAAATTTTGGACACGTCATCCAATATATTTGTTTAACATTTAATATCTTAAAATGTACATATGTAAAATACATATTCTAAAACTACATGATTAGATAAATCTAACAAGATCGAATTAGAATGTATTTTTTGGTATCTAATTACGATAAGATTAGATCGAAGTTGGTCAATAAACAATGTTAAAAACTCAAAATGAAACACTTTGTGTGCGACGGAGGGAATATTTTTAAGAAATACTCCATCCGTATAATAAGTGTAACACTATGAAATGACACAAGATTTAAGGTAAGTTAATAAAATTATTTAGTTGAAGTAATTAAATAAATAAAATAAGTCACATTTGACTTTATTCCTTTTGAGTTTTATTTTAATGAATATAAAAAAATTAATAATTTAAGTATAAATAGTAAAAATTATTAACCTTAAAAATATTTTAAATATGATAATGTAACACTTATTTCTAAACACCCCAAAAGGGAAAGTGTAACATTGAAACAATGGATGATGTAATTCATTAAGCTAATTTTAACAGATTTGCAATTTACGAAAAATAAATATAAATCTAGATTTGTTAGAAAATTGTGATTGTGAATTATTAAAGTAAGTTCATATTGAAAAGCTAATTGCTCCGAGTTCTATAAGTTTGAAAATTTTCTCTGGAATGCCGGTACTGAATGAAGTTTTAACGTCCGAAATAAATAATCTATTGATGCTAGAAGAGACATTAAAATAAGGAAGAAATGAAAGCAGATCATGCTAAGTTATTACATTTGTTGATTGATGATGAGAAGAATATTTATAATAAAATAATGTATGTAGTTGATAGTGATGGGTGTTTTCATTTTTCTTTATGTGGTGGACAGGGGGCGGAGCCATGTTCGATATTTAGGGGGAACAAATTTAAATAGTCAGGATTGACAATGGGTTATCATATAATTAATCTAGACTCAATTGAAAGATTCAGTCAAATGATTTAGATATATGGAAGCAAGCGGATCCCAAACATCGTCATGAAATAAAATGAATATTGATAATTTATTAATATAAAAGTATACAAAATTAGAGCATACATATGTAAAAATTATACATATTAATCATATAAGAAAATAACGGAATACACCCTCTATACATCCTAAATTTTGACTACAAACTTATCATCACTAACACTCTATACTATCATAATTTATCAATTGAAAATACTAATCAAAGGTGTAAATTCAAGTTTGATATGTTATTTTTATTTAGATATAGATTTTACTATTAATAAATTTATAACTACCAAAAATAATAAACTACAATTTATGATGTAAATTTATTTTGCTAGCAATGTTATAACAAATTTTTGGGCCACTGGTGGTGGAACTGACAAGACATTTGTCTAGAAAATATTATGTTTAGCCCTTCATGGTAGATGTAATATTGTGCTGCCTTTAGCATCCAATGGAGTAACACCTTTACTCAAGAGGTAGGACTGCACATTCTAGATTTTGTATTCCACTAGATTGTGACGAGAATTTTATCGGCAAAAATTTCATCAGAAAATTATTTAACCGTACCTCTTTTCTCATTAAAACAAAACTCAATATTTCAGATGAAAATTCTTCATTGGTAGAATGATTATAAGCCGGACTGAATTAACCTAATTCTCCATTCGATTTCAGATGAAAAAATTCCACTCGCAGTTTGTTTTACTATGACTATAAAAACAAAGAAAGTAAATGTCAACCTTTAAAGAAGGTTATACTCTATCTTCAAAAATCAGTTTTTACCGATTCCAGTGATATGTTGCATTATCTCATGTCACTGTAAAGAGGGGACTCGAAGTATTAATATATAATTAAGATGGATTAACTTAAGATACTATAAGAAATGTTATTTATAATAAAAAATTATATATGACAGAAATTTGCACAATGAATACTTCATGTACGTGATGGTAATTGGTAAAACTGGTATTAATTTTGAAGATGTACAATTAGATTTGACATTTCCAGATGATAATTTTATAAACTCTACCAGAGATTCTATATCGGCAATTGTTGAGAGTAGTAATAGAAATATAAACTGCACCACTTCAAATCCAAACATTTTTACTATATATTAACACATACCAATGAAATTGTTGTTACAATCAATAATTACATTATGGAACGTATGTCTGCAAATGAAAATATGTATATATATATCAGTTTTAATAATATTTGTCAAAATGATGAAAGCATAGATATTGCCAATGAATTATTTTCACTGGAATATCTAAACATAATCAATTGTTTTGGATTACTGAATCATGAATATAGTTGAATAACGGTTGCATAGTCATGCTTTTTATGAATATATATACATCAAATAAATTATGTAATAAAAGTATGTTGATAGTAACCAAAATGCAGAACTAGATAGTTGAGGTTAAACTAATTTTCGTGAAACTATAAAAGTAGAAAATTCTTTATTAGTAGATCAGCCTATTTGATTTGACCAAAAATTTGATTCAATTTTAGATGAGAAAATTCGTACCATAGTTTGTTTTGTAATGATTATAAAAAAAAGTAAATTTCAACCTTAAAAAATGTCGGATTTTATCTTCCAAAACCAGTTTTTAGCCATGAACAGTTATGTTGCAATATTTCATGTCACTAGCAAGATGTGGCTAAAAGTATTAATATGCAATTAAGAATGATTTACTCAAGATATCACAAGAAATGTTGTTTATAATAAATTTATATATGACTGCAAATTTGCAAAATGGATAGTAGATGTATGTGATGGTAAAACGGGTATCGATTTTTGAGATGTACAATTAGATGTGACATTTTCGGATAATATTGTTCTAAACTCTACGGGTGATCCTATAGCGGTAATATTTAAAGTACATATACAAATACAAACTGCACTACTTCATATTCAGACATTTTTAAAGATAGTGTTATACTAACCCCTATCAATGAGATTTTCACCAATGAAATTTTCAGCAAATTGTTAGAAAAATGAGATTTTCACCAATGAAATTTTCAGCAAATTGTTAGGAAAATTTTCATATTATGTTTCATACTTAGTTTTAAATTTTATTTTATTTTAATTTAAATTTCAAATCAAATAAAAATATTATTTTAATAATTATTTTTATTGATCTGTTAGGTTAGTACCATACAAGCCACAGAAGCTAAATATACAGTATAATATGATTTCTTTGTTAGTTTTAAAAATAATTAAATTATATTATCATATATATATATATATCCTCTTTTGAATATATAAAAAATCATTACGCATTTTTCATTACTCAAAGTACAATTTACTATTATTATTATTATATATAATATAAGTATATATATTATATAAAATATATAATTATGCCCGTCGAGTCTCGACGGGTTATTTACTAGTTATCCATAAAATTTCATAATTTTACGCTTTTATATATTTTAAATTTCATGAATTATTATGACAGCCTTTTAAACTCTTTGTTACATTGTTCTTTTTATTTATTTATTTGTTGTGGTTTGTTTATTTATTTATTTATTTTTTCTTTATTGATATGTTTTGAGATAATTCTTCTACTATTATTTTTTGCGCCATTTGTCCTTGTTGAAGCATGATGACATTGTTTCATAGTCTTGTGAGATTTGCAAGGGGTCCTTTTTTTTTTTTTTTTTTTTTTTTTTTTTTTTTTTTAACAATAAATTAACGCATTGTTATAAAGTATAACTATTACTAATATGTAAGTGTACGTGCACTGAGTATGTCACTATATGCGTTTTGTGATGGTAAGAAAAATGATGGATGGAAGTATTAAGAAAATATATGCGGTTGGGGTATTTGTAATCTCAAGGGTAGAAGAGTATTTTTATCTACCTCTTCACTTTTTCAAAATTGACATGGAGAGATGTTTATACTATTCATGATTCAATTTTAATTCAAGTTAGGTTATCCAAAAAAAATGAACGGTTATCCATTTTTTTTTTTTTTAATTCAAGTTAAATTATAGAAGAAAAAAGAAGGTAGTTCGCTGGGTAGACCAGAGAGGATTGGTATCCAATTACTTAGTCTCCTCAAGATTTTGTTACGCAATTTCGGTTTTAGTCGCATTTCAAGTCGGCTTATCAATAAATAGGGGCTGGTATTTATCCCTCAATCTCCAGAGAAAGATCCACTGCCTTGTATCAGGTGAAGAGAGGGGGTTGGTAGGCTTAGTAGGGCCCCAACCTACAATATCACCATTATGAGTGGTACGTTTCAACGAAGTAAGATTATGTTGGATTTGTTTTATCTTATAATTTTAGAATATCTATTTTTTATAATTTTTATTTTATATAATTTGAGTTATTTAGAGTTAAATACTCCCTTCGCCCCAGGTCAAAGGTTATGTTTGACTTTTTGATAGTGTTCATTGTTCAACTTTGACTCAATATTATTGCGAGTATATATTTGAAAAAAATAGTCGAGTTCGCTCTTATTAGATTAGACTCTTGTTAGATTCGTCTAATCGTATAGTTTTAGAATGTATTTTTTACATAATTTTTACTTATATAAGTATATATATATTTTGAGATATTAACTATTAAAAAGATACATTGGATTATACACAGAAATAAATACTCCCTCCGTCCCACTATTTGTGTCTCATTTCTTTTGGGCACAGTTTTTTATGTTGGGATAGTTAGTATTTAATGTACGAATAGATTAGTGTTTAAAGTAGGGGTAAATTAGGAATTTATGTGATGTGATTGGAATGTGTTTGAATTTTTAATTGATTTATTTATGTCATTATGTGTGATGTGATAGTTGTGTGTTGAAATTTTAATATATTTATTTATTTATGTGATATGATGGGAGTGTGTTTGTATTTAATTATTTCCTAAAAAGGAAATGAGACAATAGAAGTGGGACGAACTAAAAAGGAAAGTGAGACAGAATTAGTGGGACGGAGGGAATAAAACATTTTAAGTAAGATGGAGAGAGTATGTATTAAAGTACATGTATATGAATGTTGCGCATTCATAAAAGCAGAAGAATTATATCATAACCTCAATTACACCCACATTCATAGTGTAAAATGAAAAAAAAGATAGTGTGTGTACAACAACGCTACTATGAAGATAATAATTTGGAAAAAAGGTCAAATATATCCTTTTTGTTTAAAAAAAAGCCAAATCTATCCTTTTTCTATTTTATTACTGAATTTATCCTCTACATATGCTAATTATATTCGAAAATATCCTAAATTCACTAATCGTGGAATGTCTGCTGACGTGGCAATAAATTAACTTAAACCCTACACGCTGGATCGAATTTGAAGTGTGTCTCAATTAGGGCTGGGGAAAAATACCGAATATACTACATACCGCACATACCGTATCGAAAAAATACCGAAAATATCGAAATTTTCGGTATACCGTAATTTTCGGTATGGTATCATACCGTACCGTAAGATTTCGGTATGGTAACGATATAAATTTTTTGATACCGCGGTATATCGCTACCGTACCGAACTTTGGTATATACCACGGTATCGGTATATACCGCGATACCGTTATATACCGTAATATCGGTATGTTGGTATATAGCGAAAGTTCGGTATGCAACCGCAATACCGGTAATGTCGGTATGTAGTGGATGTTCGGTATGTCGGTATATACTGCGATACGGTATGTCGGTATGTACTGAATGTTCGGTATAGCGGAATATACCGAACTTACCGGAATGTCGGTATGGAAACGGTATGAAAATATTTCATACCGAAACTTTCGGTATACCGAAGATCGGTATACCGAAATGTTCGGTACGGCAACGGTATGAAATTTTTCATACCGTAAAGTTCGGTAAGGTATACGGTACGGAGAATTTTTTTCGGTATGATACCGTACCGAAAATTTCGATATTTTTTTTTTCGATACGGTATGTGCGGTATGCGGTATACTCGGTATTTTTTCCCAGCCTTAATTGAGAGACACTTCAAATCCCATCCAGCGTGTAGGGTTTAAGTTAATTTATTGCCACGTCAACAGCCATTCCACGATTAGTGAATTTAGGATATTTCCGGATATAATTAGCATATGTAGAGGATAAATTCGGTAATAAAATAAAAAAAGGATAGATTTGGCTTTTTTTGAAACAAAAGGAATATATTTGGCCTTATTTCCATAATAATTTACTTAAATTAGAATGATTATTTGTTGGGGTGAGCTAAAGGAGATTTTCCAAGCTTTTAGAGCTCTCTCAAAGAGGTTTTATATATTTACAAGGCTCCAACTCAAAATTCATATTTCAATGGCTTTAACTATTTCACTTATCAGGGTCCCCTACCCTAGTGGTCAAGTCCCCTAAAAAAAAAACTATTTCACTTATCGATTATTGATATTTTCTGAAAATATATCAAATTGATCCATATAGGCCCAACAATGGTGAACTAGACAATAGACAACAATCTCAAATTCTCAATTATAATACTCCCTTCGTCATATTTCAAATATCACACTTTCTATTTTGGTCCGTTCCACTATAATTGTTACATTTCATTCTTTAGAAAATTTTTACTTTTTCAAATAAACATCACATCAACTATTTACTCCACTATAACACAATAACCCACTCTACCTAAAATACCGTGTAAAAAAATGAGACTTCTCCAGTGGGACGGAGGGAGTATTAAGAAATGGGGATCTAACTCCGAAAACTATCTTATCTTTATATCTTTATATGTTCGGTTTTTTTAGGAGAATTGGATTACTTACCCAAAATAATAATAGTAGATGGTAATGACAGAAGAATCTTTCAACTGAAGGAATAATCTTATTTCCATCAAATTTGTTATCTCAAAGAAACTATACATAAAGGGTTATCTCCTATATTTCTTTTAGGGAACACCACTTTAGTGGGCGTTTGGTTCGGGATCTGAGATTCCCATTGGGAATCTTGGGTAGGAAATGAAACATGCCCATGTTTGGTTCGGGGCATGTTTCATGTAGAAATGTTACATTCCAACCGAGGTGGGAATGTTGAGTGTTTTTGGTGGAAATGTGATTCCTACCTGGAGGGCAGGTAATCTTAGATTACCACCTCCACTTTATCTACTTTTATACTAATTTGACTTTTATACCCTCACTTTTTATACTTATTTTATTTTATAAATTTAAATATTTCCATTCTAAAAAATGATAAATATATTAAATTTAATTTAAAAAATCAATGAAAATTTTTAAATTATTTAAATATATTTTTTAATACATTTTTCATATTTTCATATATATATTCTCATATTTTTTTAAAATTTATTTATCATCTATATGATGAAAAATAATAATAAGGATTTAGAGATATTAAATAAGTAATTATCATACAATAAATTACATATAAAGAATTTTCTATATTTAAAAAAATAAATTGGCTTAAATATTCTATTGTGTAACAAAATGACATATTTATAATATTCGTTCAATTGAAGTTCAAGGGCATTATGGTAAATTAATATCTGAGATTCCCAATCTAACCAAACGCAATAATCTTAAACATTAAAAAATAAGATTCCCAGCAATCTCATATTCCCAGTAGTCTTATATTCCCAGCAATCACATTCCCACCGGTAATCTAAGATCCCTCCAACCAAACGCACCTTAGGTGCTATGTTTTGTGTATTGGTGATTGAATCCTCGGTAGTTTGTCAATTTATTTTGTGTACTTGTACTACTATATTATATATTCAATTACCTCTGTTGATCTGCATGATTATCAAAAAGCTACTCAATATCATTGAAAGTATAATAGCACAAGAAATATGATCTTATATGTTTAAATGGAAGAATAATTTATCCTGAAATTGAAGCTGAGGGATAGGGATGTTAGACCATTCAAATCGTGGTGAATATTGTCTTCACTACAAATATCTTTTAAGGCTCTATATGTTTGTTGGTAATGGAAGGCCTAGAAATGTCTCTTTTGGATTAAAAAAAGCAATATAGACTAACACCTAACTTATCGTTTAATGATTCATGTTCAATTTATTGTTGTATGTTGGCGGAACATCCCTATTTTATTATTTTGAATTGATAATTTGCATGTTTGCTGGAGGATGCACATAAAGGAATTGGATTGGTACAAATGATACATTTGGGTTTAGTTAAATGAGTTATGGATTTTTAATTGGATTTTGGATATTTTGTAAATAGATAAATTTTTAAAAATTGCACATTGAAACCCCATAAATACTTTTTTATTAAAAAATAGACCGATAGACCAAAAGTGAAAACTTTATAAATTTTGGATCAAAAGTAGGTGAGAGAAAATCTTATGAGACCAAAAGTAGATTTTCCCCTTACTATATGAATTGTGAACTTGTTACACGTAGGGTAGGGTTTGTTCTGCATACGGAGTTGTAGCTACGGGCTGGAGCAGTAGCTGTTAGTTTTATTTAAGTGTTTGGTACAACTAACTGTAGCTGCCATAAAATTTATAAAATGACATAAATTGACAAATATTTATGTAGACTATTGGGTAGTGGATAGTTATTGGGTTAAAATTATAATTGTACATAAATAAGCTTGCTAGTTTATTTTGAATGCTACAAGAGGTAACTTCTAAAAGCTAGTGTACAGAAGGGGGCGACAATTTTAATATAAAATCAAAAGCTACCAAAAGCTCCCAAAAGCTCTCAAAAGCTGCATGAAGAACAAACGTAGCGTTCTTTTTGGTTGGATTCAATTCTTCAGTGAGGATTTATATGGATTGTCAACTTGTTATATGTAAATGTAATGTAATGAATGTGACGTCTTTCTGTTAGATTCAATTATTCAGAGATAAAAATTTAATATACTTAATAAATTTTATTATACTCCCTCCGTCCCATTTAACTTGTCTTGTTTCACTTTTGCACACAATCCAATGCACTTTTTCAACTGTTAATATCTCAAAACATGTTCAGTGAAAAATTATGCAAAATATACATTATAAAACTACATGATCATACGATTCTAATAAGACCCAACTTGACTATTTTTCTCTAAATATATACTTGAAATAAAGTCGAGTCAAAGCTGAACAATGAACAGTGTAAAAAAGTCAAACAAGACAAGTGTGGTGGGACGGATGAAGTAATAAATAAACATCCGTATATGAACAAAAATTAATTTCGCAAAAAAAAATTAAAAAAAATTAAGATGATTGATAATTCCATCGCCATAATAGATAATACGCCAATCACTCTCCCGAACTTCTTGTACTTTTCATTGTTAAAATCCAAACATACGCATCAGGACAAAAATGTGGAACTGTGTTTTGGGCATCGATACAATAATTAGTCCCTCTCATGGTGTGTATTAATTAATTAATTAATTAATTATATTTAGTTCCTATCAAGGGGTGATTTTGTAATTAATCTTCTATAGGATTAGCACTACTTATTAATTAAGCAAACAACCATCTTATGTGTCCTGTGCAGACAAAAAAAGAAGAAGAAAACTTGTATGTTGGATATAATGGTTTGTCCACAAGAAAACAAAAGTTCCATATATATACTATATATAACATACAAGCACCTTGACAATATCTTCCACTTCTTCAACACCAAAATCAAAAAGAAAGTAAAAGTGATGAAGAAGCTTTGATTTGGTATATATATTCAAAGAATTAAGAGATGATGAAGAATATTTACATAATAATAGCAGCGGCAATAATAGGTTGCACATGCATATGGATATGGCGTGTAGTAGATCGGTGGTGGATACGCCCTAAGAAGCTCCAACGGTGGCTGATGGCGCAGGGGTTTAAGGGTAACCCTTACCGGTTGTGGCACGGTGATACCAAGGAAATGGCCCGGATGATTGTGGCCGCGCACTCCAAGCCCATGAGCTTGGACGTCGACGATGGTGGTGATCACGCGCCGTATATATTGCCTTTTCACCATCATCTAGTCACAAAATACGGTAACAAAAATCAATTCCTTGTTCTATCATTCATTGATTATGTATACTTCTACTTCTAGTTTCTTTCTTTCTTTCTTTCTTTCTTTTTTTTCTTTTCCTAAAAAAAAAATCAGGAATGAAACAACCGTTATTTACCAGAGGAATTAGGTGAGAGAATAAAAGGTTGGTGTGGATCAAACTCTCAAGTCTCAATCCTTGATCAGTTAGGTGATGAAGGATTTGATTATTAAGTTAAACTTAGATCCATACTTAATTCTTCCAGAGTTTCACTACAAAAGGTTCAATATTGATTTAGAATATTTGAAATTGTTAATTCATCACTGTATTATTCATAGTTTATTTCATCAGTTGATCATGAGTATAAAAGAAATTTTAGTCTAAAAGTCCACGTCAAGCATGTTAAAAAAACAATATTCATAGTTTTATTTAGTCTCTGTTTGGGAAATAATTAGAGTTTAGTATTTGGAATTTAAAATTAACGGTGAAAAATAGTTTTAAATTGGGATAATTTTGAATAATAGTGTTTAGTAATGCAATTTAATATTAGAGTTTAGAGTTTGGAGTTTGGAAAGTTAAAAGTTGGGAGAGATGAACATTCACAGTTTATTTTTTTGGTAATACAACATAAGAAGGCGAGCAAAGGAGAAAAGAAAAATAAATGAACATTCACAGTTTAGAGTTTAAATATTAAAATTTGGCGGTTACTGAAATTAATATTTACAATATACTGAAATTAGAGTTTAGATTTTTTTTTTTTTTGTGTTTATGTCAAATTTTAGGAATATTTTTATTAAAAATATAAATTGAAAATATTCCCAAAACTTTGAAAGAAATAGTTAAAAATTAAAACTGCTCCAATTGTTTATTTTATTTGATATGAGTATGACACACCACCCAACTCCGCAACCATTGGTGCTTTTAAAAATAGATAAACAATAAAATGGACGGCTATATATAGCAAGGCACTTAATCAATACTCCAATATATTACTACTATTTTTTTTTTGGCTAAGAATATATTACTACTTCATATCTTATCTTTTAATTAATTGTGTTCGCAATTTGTATGAAGTATTTGAAAATATTCAGTTAAATTTATTTTGTGATAGAATTTAATCCCAACATTAATTAATCCCAACGATCTAATAACTGAATCCATTTCCAAATAGAGCCTCAGCGATTAAATTTTTAATATTTAGAATGAATATGGTCAGAATCTTCATGCGATCGAAGGAATCAAGTAACAGATACTGGTAATTAATTTGCAGGCAAAAGATCATTGATGTGGCATGGTCCACAACCTCGGATCATGATAATGGATCCAGACATGATTAAGGATGTCCTGAATAAGTACGAAACATTTGAAAAGCTGGTTTCAAGCCCCTGGACTAGGCTACTTGTCACCGGCCTTGTTATCTACGAAGGACAAAAATGGGCCAAACACCGACGCCTTCTCAATCCATCTTTTACCGCAGCCAAACTCAAGGTAAAAAATTATAATAATAAAAAAAAAAAACAGATGATCAATACATGCACGCATCCAGTGACGGATCCAGGATTTTTCGACAGGTGGGGCTGGAATAATTGTTTTTTTAACCTATAGGAATGGTGTGTTGAGAGCCCAATGACACATATTACTGGAATTTGTTTTTTTGAACCATATTTTTTTTTAATTCCCACTAGCTTGTTCGGAAGAATTTAGATTTACATCTGTTTAGAAAATTCCACAAAACTTTTTAATAATTTAGAAAAATGTATATTCATCTTCCCTAAATCAATTGTTATTGTAAATTAATAATAAACCAAATATATAAATTAGTAGGCAAAACACAAATCAAATCTAGTTTGGCAATTTACTAATCACTCTTATAAGTCTTATAAAAGTATTCATCAGTCTTATGAGTTGCCAAATAATATAATGTATCAAAATTGAGACATAAATGAAATACCAACAAAGCATCAAACAATAGCCTTAATTTAAAGTCATAAAATGTGTGATGGAAAGCCTATGGTATAGAATACGAGCACACGCTATTTAAAACTATAATAATTCTTTTTCCTGATACAAGTGTTTAAAGACAAAATGCAAGTATGTAATATGGAAGTTACATCAAGTAGCATACGAAAGTATACCATATCATATGAGTATATCAGAATTCAGAAACCTACAGTATAACATATAGTAGATAGTGGGGCTGTTTGGAAGACAGCATATTGACCAGCATATAACATATTGGAAGAGCATATTGTCTCACAGTTCTTTCTCCGAATCTCTTATCTGCTAGCGGATCCCCTGACTCCCAAACATCCCCAGTATTTTAGAAAATATTGAGGTGGGGCTGGAGCCCTACCCAGCCTACACTTGCATCCGCCAGTGCACACATCTATTTTACTTACATTCTTCAATAAAAACATGCGTACTACTTTATTTACTTCTGTTTATATATGTAAATGTAAATATGCTTGCTTGTATTTTAAAATTGATAATATGGTATGGAGTACTTTAAAGTTAAAATTAAATTGAATCTCATCCGATCCTTATCTGTGATGGTTTCGTTCTAAACCAATTTTACATGAAAATAGGACATGGTTCCTGCAATGCACATAAGCTGTAATAATCTGATGAAGGAATTGGTATCGACGGTATCCAATGAGGGGTTCGAAGAAGTTGATGTGTGGCCACTGCTTACAAAATTTACTGCTGATGTAATTTCTAGAACAGCATTCGGGAGCAACTATAAAGAGGGCGAGAAGATATTTTTTCTTCAAAGGGAGCAAACCAAACTCCTCGTCCAACTTAATAGCTCTGTTTATATTCCCGGATCGAGGTAAATTTCAGTTTTCGCGCTTTTCAATGGACATTTTGCACGATGGGTAACTAAAATTGTCTGCATATAAAAATTATAAAAAGTTAATATTCTAAAACTGCGTGATTAGATGAGTCTATTAAGTTGTATGTTTTTTTTTTTACTCAACATCTTATGGTTGTGTCAATAATAGGTTTTTGCCCACAAAAATAAACAAAAGAATGAAGGAACTCGATAGGGAAATCGTGAAGGTACTTAAGGGCATCATCGAAAACAAACATAAGGCAATGAAATCCGGAGCACAAAATAGTAATGATATGTTGGGCATACTCATGGAATCCAACTCAATGGAAGCTGAGGACGACGCTGGTAATAAGAACATGGAAATCACAATCGAAGAGGTGATCGATGAGTGCAAACTATTTTATATTGCCGGACAGGAGACAACATCAAATCTATTGGTGTGGATAATAGTCATGTTGAGCGTTCATCAAAATTGGCAAACGGAGGCTAGAGAAGAAGTTTTCGAGGTTTTTGGTAAAGACATGCCCGGTTTTGACAGCTTACCTCAATTGAAAAAGGTAATGATCCAAATATATGTTCTTGCGCTTTATGATCAAAATGATCTGTTCAAATTATTACGGAGAATTGACAATTGGCCGGGGTTTCAAATTATTACTAATTGGTATATATGTTTAATGATTAATGTACTAATAATTGGTATGTTGTGTAATGATTATTGTTGTATAGATGAACATGATTATACATGAAGTGTTGAGGCTATATCCACCTGCACCAACTGCACTTCGAACGGCCAAGGAGAACACAAAGCTCGGGGACATAAGCATTCCTCGTGGGGTGGAGATAATATTGCCAACGGTCCTTGTACATCAGGACAAGGAAATATGGGGAGACGATGCCAAGGAATTCAAGCCGGAGAGGTTTGCTCAAGGGGTGGCGAAAGCCACCCGGGGCCACCTGGCCGCGTTCTTCCCATTCAGCTTGGGCCCTCGAATTTGCATCGGGATGAATTTTGCGATGGTGGAAGTTAAACTTGTATTGGCCATGATGCTGCAACGATACGTGTTCCAACTATCGCCTCGTTACGAACATGCCCCTGTCCCGATCATCACTCTACACCCTAAATTCGGGGCCAAAATAATGTTTAGAAAAATAGGGGAATATATGTATTAGTATGGTTATATAATTATTTAGAAGGTGTTGGTGAATTAATACTCTGCTTTTCAAATCTACGGTTTGAGATCCACGAGTAACGTCGAGATACTGGACTTATAAATGAGTGGTTGTTTAATGTATACTATACTATATTGATGAACATATATATTTAGTTTTATTGTTGTTGAATATTCACATCGTTATGTTAAGTAGTAGATTGTTAACATGGGAATAAACTTAGTATTCTACTCAAAGAAGCTGTATTTACATGTTTTTTAGTTTCTGCATTCTTGTTTTTTCAGCTTTTAACAATTTTCATTCATTTATTGCTTTATGTCCTTAAATTCCTTGCCACTTTCTTTAGTTCCAGCACATTAATTCCAATTCAGTTGAATTATGTAATTCTTCCAGCTCATTCAATTCAATTAATGTTCTTTCTTCCTTCTTTAATATTTTTACGATACAACATAAGTATATAGGAGATGAGAATCCTGATATTTTATTCTACATGTTTTATTTATTTAACTCTTTGCTATTTCCACATGTATTAATTGTATAGTTGTATAAAACTCAACTCTTTGCTATTTCCACATATATAATTGTACAGTTGTCAACGAAATAACGAAGAAGTAGAGATTGGAGGAAGAATATGAACAGGCCCTGCGTTCCTTTAATTTGGGTCGGGTCGAGTATGACGGATTTGATAAAATAAGAGTAGTTGTGGCTAGGGGTGAAAACGAGCCGAGCCAAGGTCGAACCTTATATCGGCTCGATTAAGTAAAAGTTCGGCTCGGCTCGAGCTCGAAACTCGACGAGCTTTAAAAAATTGAGCTCGACATAAAAAAGCCGAATTCGAGCTCGGCTCGAGGCTCGAATAAAGCTCGAGTTTTTTTTTAAACGTTGACACTCATATGTTAATAAATATGTAGGGGCTCAAATCATACAAATTACAAAGATGGATAAAGAGGACATTACAACTGGACCAAGTCCCATTCCCAAGCTAATCTCGATATAAAATTAGGAATAATTATCAAATTATTAAATAATAAGCTTAAAAACTTGACGGATTGAAGTTTAATAGATTTAATATATTAAACTATTCCTAGTTACTATTTAAGAACATAGGTAGTAGATTATACATATGTACTATGTATAATTGATATATATATATATATATATATATATATATATATATATTCGAGCCTATTATCGAGCTTTCGAGCCGAGTATTGGTTAGCTCGGCTTAGGCTCATTAACATTCCGAATCGATCTCGAATTCGAGTCGAGCCTTTTAGAGTTGAGCTTTGGTCGAGTTTTGATCAAGTCGAGCCCGAATATTTTACGAGCCTATCAGTCTCATTTACACCCTTAGTTGTGGCAATTGATTGGTGTGGATCGAATCAACTTTTTTTTTTCCCTAAACCAAAAAGGATTTCTCATCTTTATATTTTATTCAGCATATTTTATTTATTTAAGTCTTTGTTATTTCCACGTTTGCTTTTGTTTAGTTGTCAATTACTCCCTCCGTTCCATAACAATTGTCCTGTTGGACTTTTCTACACTGTTTATTGTTCAACTTTGACTCACTTTTTCTATAAGTATAGAATTAGAAAAAATATTCAAGTCGTATCTTGTTAGATTCGTCTAATCGCATAGTTTTAGAATATATATTTTATATAATATTTACCTATACATATTTTGAGATAGTAACTGTTAAAAAAGTGCATTAGACTGTGTGTCCAAATTAAAGAAGACACTTTAAATGAGACGGAGGGAGTAATATTCATCTCCAATACTTATGAATGATTTAAATAGGTTTGATAGATTTTTATACGTATTAATTGGAATAATTGGTGGATTGTTTAGAAGTTGGATTGAAGTATAGATGGATTATTTTGACAATTATAATCAACATATTAGCTGCTGTCGATTTAAACTTTAATAAATTGACCGAAATGAAATTGAATATATGGCCGGGTAGTCCCAATTAGGGTTTCAGATATTTTGAAGTTGGGACCAGGCCTAGGGGTGTCAATTTTGGTTAAGATTCGAAAAAATGAACCCGACCGACACAAAAATTTCAGGTTTGGATTTAGTCATTATGTAGTTGTTCCGAAATCAGGTCGATCCGAACCCAAAACGAAAAAAAGAATTAGGTTGTGTTCGGGTTTGGTATTTCACATTCATTTCGAGTTTCGGGTCGTATTCGTGTATACCCCTACTCAACCCGACACAAATACAATCCGAAATCTGAAATTGACACACAACTAACAGTTTCAAACTAGTTGTATTATTATTACTAGTATTTTTCCAGCCAATGGACGGAAATTAAGGACAATATGAATAAAATTATTCAATTTAACAGAACATTTTTACTATGTCAATTACATATTTCCCAACATCCTTAAACTATTTTAAACATTATATGAGTACGTCTATACATTGCATAGAAAACGGCTGACATATGTCACTACCAATATTTATATATTAAAATTTAATATCTTATAAAATATTTATACTACAAACAATAGTTGAAAGGACAAAAAAAAAGCAAAGATAAAAACATTTCTACTCACGACTCTAATGTCATACATTGACAAGTGCATTATACATTTTTGCTCGAATTTAGTTCTCCTATATTTTGAAAGTGCATTATATATATATTTTTTTATAATTCCTTCATTTTTATAGTGAAACGGGATTGATTTTTGTTACCATTTATTATTCAACTATCAACCCAGAAAGTTTTTGTTACATATTTTATTTGGTAATATCTTTATCTATAATAATAAATGAAATGAAATTATCTAACGTGATCCACCAAAAAAAATTATCTAATGTGAATTTCGCTCAAATTTGGTTCTTCTATATTTTGAATGTGCACTATATATATTTTTTTTATTTTTATAGTGAAAATGAATTGACTTTTGCTACTGTTTATTATTCTACTTTGACTAATGCTTATACAACATTTATATAAGAAAAAAAACATAGTCAAGTAGAATCTCGTTAGATTCGTCTCATCATGTAGTTTTAAAATATCAAATTTTTAGAATTTTTTCTTGTACACATTTTGAGTTATTGATTATTAGAAATGTGTATTGAATTGCGTGCAGAAAGTGAATGTTGAGGAAATAGATATGTTATTGTTCATAAGGGAATTTTTGAGAGAGAATTGAAAAGTTACTGTTAATAAGAGTAGGTTACTATTCATAAGGAATATCGTTTTTAGATATTATATAGATAGATAGATATAGATATAGATAGATAGATATAGATAGTACTAGGAAGGCCTCTCGTGGCTCATTGAATTCACTGGAGAGTCAAGACCAGTGTTCTTCACCCTTTTCAAATTGCCATTAATTAATACTCCATTTGGACATTTCCATGTCCGGACAAACATGTGTATCACTGGAGGATTCTCTAATTTCAAACATCATGAGTTCCCAATTTCTAGAAGTGGTTTTCTATTTTTTAAAGAAATAGTAGTACATCGTATCGTCAAATAAAATGGACGCATCAATACAACAGTGAAGACAGAACCATATATATATATATATATATATATATGCATCAGGAAAAAAGGATAAAATGGTCCTTTTTCTTTTCAAAAAATTCAAATCAGTCCTTTTTCTATTTTATTACCAAAACAGTCCTCTACAAATGCTAATTATGTTCAAATCAGTCCTTTTTTCACTAATTATATTCTAATTGCTGACGTGGCAAGGGTTTTAATTTAAACCTGACACGTGTGCATAATATTAGTCCTTTTTCTTTTATCTTTTGCCAATTCAGTCCTAAGCTTTTATTTTGTTCTATTTAGTCCTCTACCCCAATCACTCATTTTTATATTAATTGGCCTCAAACCTTTCAAATTATTTCATTTTAGGCCCAGAACCTTAAATTTTTTATTATTACTAATACATTTATCAAATAACTGCCCAACATACTTCCGTAAATAAAATTAAGTACCAAACCTCATACATTGGGTTTGACCGCCTTGTTACCGGGTCTTCGAAGTTCCGAATTTTACGGACTCTCTCTAACCACCCGACCGTAACGATGGTTCATTGGTTCTGGTTTCCTTCAGCAACAATCAGCACAATCATACTTTGTGGACAATAAAATTGAGGCTATTTTTTTAATATTTTTAATAATATTAATATTTTTCAATAAAACCAAGGCTTCCTGTATCCATAATCTTCCAAAAATTCAAGTTAAATCATTTACTCAAATATTGCTACATCCTAAGGTAGGACGCAGAGTAAGATTCTGTTGATTGTTACTGAAGGAAACCAAAACCAATGAACAATCGGTTGCGGTCGAGTGGTTATTAGAGAGAGTCCGTAAAATTCCGGTACTTGAAAGACCTGATAACAAAGCAGTCGAACCCAATATATGAGGTTTGGTGTTTAATTTTATTTATGGAAGTATGTTGTGCATTTATTTGATAAATGGATTAGTAATAATAAAAAATTTAAGGTTCTGGGCCTAAAATGAAATAATTTGAAAGGTTTGAGGCCAATTAATATAAAAATGAGTGATTGGGGTAGAGGACTAAATAGAACAAAATAAAAGTTTAGGACTGAATTGACAAAAGATAAAAGAAAAAGGACTAATATTATGCACACGTGTCAGGTTTAAATTAAAACCCTTGCCACGTCAGCAATTAGAATATAATTAGTGAAAAAAGGACTGATTTGAACATAATTAGCATTTGTAGAGGACTGTTTTGGTAATAAAATAGAAAAAGGACTGATTTGAATTTTTTGAAAAGAAAAAGGACCATTTTATCTTTTTTTCCTATATGCATCACCACAATAATAATGTTTTAAATTAATAGCACACGAAACTCCTGAATTCGGCTAATTGCCCGTCGTCAGATTTGACGACGACCTAACACAACATTAAATTCAACAATTAGCCGAAAAATTCAACAATTACTCCAGTAGCTAGAAACAAAACAATGAGGAAATGGGAAGCTATTATACACAACTACACAAGTACGTACAGCTTCTCAAAAGAATCCAACGACTTAATTAGAACTACTATATATATATTGGAGGTTTTAACGCCATCCTTTCTTTACTATAAAGTATACCTTATTTATTACTACGTCGTTTTTGTGATAGTGAAACATTTCACTTTTTACTACTATTCATTATTTACAGTGGCGGACGCAGAGTCTCTGGGGAATACTACGAAATGTCTTCGCCTTATTTCATACTATAACTATCAGTTGATTTTCGTTTTTCGGGTCGCCAACAATTTCTCTCTCTTCATCTAACTCTACTCGGGCCTTCTTACTAATATTGCTAACATCACTGAAATTCAAATTTATAGAGATGCCTAGACTTTCAATGTAAACAAACATATTTTTGTATAAAATGGATCCTGCCCTCCATTACCCCAAAAAAAAAAGAAACACGTTGCCTTATTTTTCCTCTTCTTCCCCATGAATCACTAAAAATTATTTATACTATAACTAAAATTTACACGACTATGTAAAATATTAATGCCAAATTTGATTTTGGGGGGCAAAATTATATATAATTTTTTTTATTGTAGCTAAAATAAACATAATTATATAAAACTTAATAGGCAAATTTCGAACTGGGGGGCGCCTTCACAAATCCGCTACTGATTATTTAACTTTTATTCAAATTTTTGTCATAGTTATATAAGAAAAAAAATATAGTCAAGTGAGATCTTGTTGGATTCGTCATATCTTGTGGTTTAACTTTTAAGAATATCAACTTTTTATAATTTTCACGTGTACACAATTTAAGTTATTAATCGTTGAAGATGTGTATTTGATTGCGTGCTGGGGTGGAATGTTGAATTTTCAAGAAAACAGATGTAGTACTCCCTCCGTCCCATTTAACTTGTCCTGTTTCACTTTTGCACACAATCCAATGCACTTTTTTATCTGTTAATATCTCAAAATATACAAAATGAAAAATTATACAAAATAGATATTATAAAACTACGTGATCATACGATTCTAACAAGACCCATCTCGACTATTTTTTGCTAAATATATACTTGCAATTAAATTGAGTCAAAGCTGAACAATGAACAGTGTAAAAAAGTCAAGCATGACAAGTGTAGTGGGATGGAGTGAGTATATTATTGTTGTGTAGACATTTGATTTGAGGTGCACCATACGTAGCGTAGCCGTAGGGATGGGGCTGGAATTGGCCAGGTTTTTAGACTTGAAACTCTTAGGTCTATTTTGATCTTATAATGCTTTGAGCCTTGAGCCTCACCTGTTAAGCTTTTCAGAAATACAATTAAATCCTATTTAAAAATTAAGTTAAATTTGTTTTACATATGTCCAGACATAGTTTATTTATATATACTTTTAAAAGACATAAACTAGCGTACCCGCCCGCGCATTGCGCGGGAAATTAAATTTACATTGAAAAAAGAAATAACATAATATTTTAAGATTTTAAATATTTTATTACGTAATTTTGAGTTATGCTATTTCTAACCACATTATTGAGAGAAATATGACAAAGTGGTTTGTAAGTAAAAATATGACAAAATGGTTTGTAAGTAAAAATATGACAAAGTGGTTTAGCAACTTTGACAGTTAAGCTATTTTCATAATCTTCTTATTTGATTGATTTAGCCCATAATAATTTTACATTACTTAATTTATAAATTTACTATAAAAATTTTTGTAATATATTTGATTTTGCATTTTTTAATATATCATTTTGCCAGATATATTTATAATCATTACTTAATTTATAAATGACATTTTGTAGTATATTTGTCTTTCGGTTTATTGAATTTATCTTCCCAATTTCCCCAAATCAATGTTGTTCTTCGACTAATATAAATTTAATAATTAATTTATAATTCTCATATTATATTTATTCAATTAAAAGAAGTTAAAAATAGTTGAATATCAAATTAGTTTTTTCTCTTATTTTTAGAGTGTTATTATACCTTTAATATTAAGTAATAACTTACATATAAATATAGGAAAAAAAGATAAAATGGTCCTTTTTCTTTTCAAAAAATTCAAATCAGTCCTTTTTCTATTTTATTACCAAAACAGTCCTCTACAAATGCTAATTATGTTCAAATCAGTCCTTTTTTCACTAATTATATTCTAATTGCTGACGTGGCAAGGGTTTTAATTTAAACCTGACACGTGTGCATAATATTAGTCCTTTTTCTTTTATCTTTTGTCAATTCAGTCCTAAACTTTTATTTTGTTCTATTTAGTCCTCTACCCCAATCACTCATTTTTATATTAATTGGCCTCAAACCTTTCAAATTATTTCATTTTAGGCCCAGAACCTTAAATTTTTTATTATTACTAATCCATTTATCAAATAAATGCACAACATACTTCCATAAATAAAATTAAACACCAAACCTCATATATTGGGTTCGACTGCTTTGTTATCAGGTCTTTCAAGTACCGGAATTTTACGGACTCTCTCTAATAACCACTCGACCGCAACCGATTGTTCATTGGTTTTGGTTTCCTTCAGTAACAATCAACAGAATCTTACTCTGCGTCCTACCTTAGGATGTAGCAATATTTGAGTAAATGATTTAACTTGAATTTTTGGAAGATTATGGATACAGGAAGCCTTGGTTTTATTGAAAAATATTAATATTATTAAAAATATTAAAAAAATAGCCTCAATTTTATTGTCCACAAAGTATGATTGTGCTGATTGTTGCTGAAGGAAACCAGAACCAATGAACCATCGTTACGGTCGGGTGGTTAGAGAGAGTCCGTAAAATTCGGAACTTCGAAGACCCGGTAACAAGGCGGTCAAACCCAATGTATGAGGTTTGGTACTTAATTTTATTTACGGAAGTATGTTGGGCAGTTATTTGATAAATGTATTAGTAATAATAAAAAATTTAAGGTTCTGGGCCTAAAATGAAATAATTTGAAAGGTTTGAGGCCAATTAATATAAAAATGAGTGATTGGGGTAGAGGACTAAATAGAACAAAATAAAAGCTTAGGACTGAATTGGCAAAAGATAAAAGAAAAAGGACTAATATTATGCACACGTGTCAGGTTTAAATTAAAACCCTTGCCACGTCAGCAATTAGAATATAATTAGTGAAAAAAGGACTGATTTGAACATAATTAGCATTTGTAGAGGACTGTTTTGGTAATAAAATAGAAAAAGGACTGATTTGAATTTTTTGAAAAGAAAAAGGACCATTTTATCCTTTTTTCCTATAAATATAGGATACATCTTTACATGGAGGTGTCAAAATTGGCTCGGCCTGTTGGGCCAGCCCGCCCCACCTTCCCTAAATGTTGTGTTGGGTTGAACAAATAGATGCTCGTTTGGAAGCCGGTTTAAACCTGTCGTCGCTATGGCAAGCACACGGCGGGTGCGGATCAACTTGCGGGCCAAGCTATTTTTTATTTTTTATTTTTTAAGTTTGCTATGAAAGTTAAATAACATAATGATTATATTAATGTCCATTGGTTAGATGTTATTTGAAATCATAACGTTAATTTGGTAATATAGAATTTAATTTTATACATTATTTTTGTAAAATACTATTAAAGAATTATAAAATTAACTTAATGCTAATTAAATTAAACTAAAATAATTTTTTGGTCATTATATATCTATTGGGCTATTTAGTATTACCTTCTATAATTCTGCCAAAAAAAAATTACTTTCTATATTAATTTGATGTGATTTTTTAAAAGAGAATATAAAAAAATTAAGTTTAAATTAGATAATGTATTAAATTTAAATAAATAAAAATATTATATAATAAAAACTATTTTTAAAATTAATTAAAAAGACCACCTGACCCGCAATCCGCCTGTGGGTTGGGCTAGGCCGAGGGCCCGCCCCGCCGTGGGCCAACCGTCTAAACCCCCAACTATTTTAAAATTGGATTAAAATATTTTAGAATAATATCAAATTAAAATATTTTAGAATAATCACAAATTACTATACTAAGAGGGTGTATTCAATCCAGAGTTTAATGAATTTTAAAAAGTTAGTGGATTTAGTGAGTGCATAAACTTACGTAGAGTTGATTGATTTTGTACAGACTCCATATAGAGTTTGGCTAGAGTCTTGCTCACTTTTAGAAATATTGGATTGTTTAGAGAGATTTTGTTTAGTTATATTTTTTTAAGTGAATCCATTAAAATTTATAAAGATTTAAAATCCATGGATTGTTGAATACCACAAAATTTTTAAAGACTTTTAAAATCTGTATTGAATACACCTAGATTTTTAAAGACTTCTTAAAATCTATATATTATTAAAACCATTAGTGGTCAACCAAGTCAACATTTAATGTGGTATCTTCATTTTAAGTTTCCAATTTTCTTAGATTTTTACAATTTTATTTATTAATTTTAGATTTGTGCATTTGTTATTTATTTATTATTTATTTATGTTAAAATATATATTGATTTGGATATGGAAATCCCAATTTCAATTTTTTAAAAGATACTCCCTCCATTTTTTATTCTTGCTACGGACCCACTCAGCACACAGTCAAATGCACATTTTAAACCATTAATAACTAATATTTCATACGAGGAAAAATTCTAAAAGTTCCATATTTAAAAACTACAAGACAAGACGAATCTAACAAGATCTCACTTGGCTATATTTTAACTTCTATAACTATAATAAAATTTTAATTGAAAGTGTGATGGTGAATAGTGTTAAAACTCTAATGGTGCAACAAAAAATAAACAGAGGGAGTATGAAATTTTCAAGTTATATGGTACTCCCATAATTTTAAATTTTTAAAAGATTTGAAATTTAAAATTTTGCATATTTGCCTTTATTTATATTAGATTTTGGTTTGTTTTTTATTTATTTATTTTAGGTTTTTGTATTTTTTATTCCAACTATTTTTATTCTTTAAAAGATTTAAAATTTCAAAATATTCATTTATTTATTTATTTATTTTAGATATTTGCATTGTTTTATTCCCATAATTTTCAATTTTTTACCCAATATTTAGTTTTAAAAAGATATATGAAGATTTTATTTATATGGAATTCACACAATATTAGTTTTAAAATATTTAAAATTTCATGCATATATTATTATTTATTTTAGTTTCTTTTTGGGTTTTATGTGATTATTTTGAGACTTTTAGCATAATTTTTCTTTTATGGTGCGTCACACTTCTGATGACTCTACGCTGTTGAGTTCTTAGCATCTTTCATGTGAAGAAATGAATTTTTTAGATGATATTAAATTTAAAAGTTGTGACAAAAATTTGAAGCTTGAAGGTTTTGATCGATTTGTGTTTTTTGCTGTAAATTAGTTCTTGAGTCTTCCTACCTCTGTGTGATGTGTGTGTGTGTCTGAATTTGATGCTTGAGGGTTTGATTGGTTTCAATTTGTTTGCATATTTTATTTATTTTTTTATTTTTGCATTTTTATTCCCAATTTTAATTTTTAATCATTTATCTTAAAATCTTAGATTTTCAATATATCTATTAGTAATACGCATAATTTTTTTACATAGTGAGTTTGTGTCTCAAGGTTTAATTATTTACTCATTCGGTTCCACGAAAGTTGACACTTATTTATTTTTTAGTGACCCAAGAAATTTGGTCACTTTTCATTTTTAGATAAATTAAATTAATATAAATAGGATTAGAATCTTAATTATTTCAAATCTTATTAAAAATAATCATTTTTATTATTCTGCACAAATTCCAATACACTTTTATTTTTCTATACAAAGTTCCTTGCATTTCTTTAATTCTTATTCAAAATGGGTACAAATAAAAATTGTATAAAATATATATTTAACGATTCTACCAAGACCACACTTGAATATTTTTCTCTAACAAAATCATTACGATAATATTTAATCAAAGTTAAACAATAAATAGTGTCAAAATTCATTAGAATTTTAAACACAAATACTCTTCTCACTTTAATCACTAAACCCCACCATCTGAATTAGATTTTTGTATATTTTTTTATTTATATCTGTATTTTCAAAGATATAATAATGTGTATATAGAACTCTCAATTTCCAGTTTAAAAGATATGAAATTTCCAACTTATGGAATTTTAATTTTTTGATTAGTAGAATGATTGAGCCCATCTGTTTAATCAATTTACACATTCGATTTCAAAGTAGAAAATTCACACTGACGGTTTGTTTTGCTATGACTGAAAAATGTCAATGACAATATTTAAAGAATGTTGGATTCTATCTCCAAAAATCAGTCTTTAGCCACGAATAGTTATACACCTATTGCAATATCTCATGTCACTAGAAAGAGGGGACTCAAAGTATTAATATGTAACTAAAATGGATTAACTAAAGATACTACAAGAAACGTTGTTTACAATGAGTTTTATATATGGCAAAAATTTCCAAAATGGATATTTCATGGAGGTGATGGTAATTGGTAAAGTTGATATTGATATTGGAGATGTACAATTAGATGTGATATTTCCAAGTGATATTCTTATAAACTCTACAAGAGATCATATAGTATCAATTATTGAGATTACATATACAAATATATACTGCACCACTTCAAATCCAAACATTTTTAAAGATATTGTTATACTAACCTATACCAATGAGATGGTTGATACAATCAATGATTACATCATGAAACATATGCCTGTAAATGAAAATGTGTATATATATATCCGTTCTAACAATATTTGTCAATGGGATGAAAGCATAGATAATGCCAATGAATTATTTTCACTGAAATATCTGAACATGATCAATTGTTTTGAATTACCAAATCATGAAATATTGTTGAATGAGGGTTGCATAGTCATGCTTCTTATGAATATAGATCCTTCAAATAAACTATGCAATGGAAGTAATAGTTACCAAGATGTGGAACCATATAATTGAAGTTAAACTAATTTTCAGGAAACCATGAAAGTAAAAAAAAAATTTGATTGATAGAATGATTATGAGCCTATCTGATTTAACCAGATTCCCCATTCGATTTCAGGTGATAAAATTCTCACCGCAGTTTGTTTGCTATGATTATAAACAAAAGTCAATGTCAATCTTTAAATAATATTGGACATCATATTCCAAAACCAGTTTTTAGTCATGAACAGTTATGTTGCAATATTTGTGTCACTAGCAAGATGTGGCTGGCTCAAAGTATTAATATATAATTAAGAAGGATTAACTTAAGATACCACAACAAATGTTGTTTACAATGAAATTTATATATGACATAAAATTTTCAAAATGGATACTTGATATAGGTGATGGTAATGCCGGTATTGATTTTAAAGATATGCAATCAGACATGACATTTCTGAATTATATTCTTATAAACTCTGCGGGTAATCATATATATAGCGGCAATCTTTTCAAGTACATACAGTAATATAAACTGCACCACTTCAAATTCAGACATTTAAAGATAGTGACCAATGGGATTTTCAGCAATGAAATTCTCAGCAAATTGTGAGGGAATTTTTCATACTTCCTCCATCTCATTGTTTTTGTTACAGAGGCCTCCGACACGCATGCAGATGTACATTTTTAAAGGTTAATAGTTTACATTGTGTACAATGAAAGTTATAAAAAGTTGATTGTCTAAAACTAGAAGATTAGACGAATCTAACAAGATCTCACTTGACTATATTTTTCTTACATAGCTATGATAAAAATTCGAATCAAAGTTAAACCTTGAATAGTACCAAAAACTCATCCGTAACAAAAACGGTGAAACGGAGGTAGTATTATGTTTAATATTTATATTTAAATTTTTTATTTTAAGTTAAATATCAATTTAAATAAAATATTATTTTAATAATTATTTTTATTGATATTTTTTAAGTTTGTACCGGACAAGCTATAGAAGCTAAAGAAGACGGTATAATATGTTTTCTTTGTTGTTTTAAAAAATTATTTAATTATATTATCACATACATCATCTTTCGAACATATATAAAATCATTACATATTTTTCACTACTCAAAATACAATTTATTATTACTTTATATAATATAAGTATATATTACATAAAATATATAATTATACCCGTCGAGTCTCGACGGGTTACTTACTAGTATGTATTGAATACACTTAGATTTTTAAAGACTTTTTAAAATTTAAATTGAATACACCCCAACTTTAAAAGTCCAAAAAAATCATACATACTCTGGATTGAATACACACCCCTAAATAAAGAATTGGAAGAAAATAAATAACTAATTTAAATCATTCTCTATTCCCCAACTACTACTATTATATAATTCTAGTGTTTAAACTAATAAAAAATTTTATGAATAAATTATTTCTTAATTTAAACTCATTTGTTGCGGATTTCAATCTTCAGTTATAATGAGGTATGTTTAAATGATAATGGTAGAAGATATATATTATTAACTTAAAAAATATTCCATATAAGATATGAATAATATCTTTAAATCATATATCTTAAAAGGTAATAAAAATACCATATATATTCATAAACTCAAATATAAAAATAAATTTATATTACACCACTAACTAAAAGCGAAAAGAAAGTTAATCAATGCCAAATTAAGATTTCAACTTTAGCCGGACATTTAAGTTCTAATGGATAATAAGGTATTTATTAATATTTTCAATTTTAATTAGTTGAATAGAAAAAATTTTGTTCTACATACAAATCTTAATAATGAATTTCCACATAAACTTCCATTTAAATTCTATGGATTGAATTTAAATTTTAATTAAAGTAGATATCAATTTGCCAATTTTTTTTTAAAAATTATTATAATTATATTATTACCTATTTAAATTGATGCATGTTAAGTATTTAATTTATTGGATTATTTTCTCAATCTTTCCAATTCAATTAAATTATTGTTGTTTTTATATTTTATAGTGAACTAAAATCAATGTAAAAAATATATAAAAATTGTATCCAAAAGATAAAATATCAAAATGTGAATAATTTATTAACAAAAAAAAATTACATCAATAATGAAATAAAGGGGAACATCTCCAAATTTACACTCTTCAATTTTTTTCACTATTTTCAAATCACGAATAAAGACAACAAACAAACAATAACAAAATCAACATAAAACAAACTTTATGCTATACAAATAATTTTGAGTAGTATCCAAATTAGAATGACAAAAATAATTTGTAGAATATGACTTCATTGCAATCCTGCATTACAACATGTAATCCTGCAAAAGACAATGGAAAAGCATTAGAAATATATATTTAATATTACGTTTTTTTTAAAAAAAAACCTATTAATATTATTCACACGCAGAGTAAAAGAAATAATGAAAAAATTCTTACATGAATATAAAGATGAAAAATATTTTGCAATAAAAGAGAGAAAAATTAACCTGAAACAAAATAAATATTAGGAAAACATTGATGTGAGAAATAAAAAAAATTGTTTAAATATAAAATCAAAGTTAAGAAGACATAAGAAATGATGGAGAATAAAAATAAAGAAATAAAATGTGAGAATGTAAGAACTTCAAGACCACCATGAGATTAGATAAATGAATGGAGTATTTATAGAGCAATAAGAGAGGTGGAATTGGATTTGATGTGATCACCTAAAATATATAAGAGTATAAATTAAAGATATAATATTCTATTAAGATTTTATGAGGATATTATAGATATAAATATTATATACATATATATATATTTATTTGATCTCAATGAGAATGAATTTTATGGTTTCAAATCTTAGAAGAATGGAAGTCATCTTCTAAAAATATGTAATATTATGGTTAAATATATTATCATATTATATAAAGATTTTATTAGATATAAAATATATAAGAAAGTAAATATTAGATTTTTTTCTTTTAGACTAAGAAATTGAATATTGGATTTAAATCCAAATGCCAAAATATATATCAGGATAATATATTATTTTCTTCTGTTTAGACTAATAAATTAAAAATAAGATTTTAGATTTAGAATTTTTATTTTAATTATTTTCATATGTGATTGAGGTTGTTGAAATAGGGAGAAAATAGTTGGATGAGTTGTTGAAAAAAGGGGATGGGGAAGTGGGGGAAATTAGACTATATTACTGTAATGACCCGATTTAATTAAATTGGGTTGTCTAAATATTTTGGTATTTGGTTATTTTGTGTTCAAGTCCGGAGGGGCTCAATTTGATGTAATTGAGAATGAGTGGGGGGTCATTTGTAATTACTAAGAAGTTGGGAGTTAAATGGGTTTTTTTGCACATTTGGGAAAAAAAAAAAAAAAGAAGATTGAACGGGAGAAAGAAAGGGAGACACGACCGAGAGAGAAGAAAGAAAAGGGGTGAACTTTGACTCTCCCGAATCATCCCGTGTTCTTGAAGATCGATTAATTGATTGTTGGTAAGTGATTCCCCTCGTCCTCCTCTTCGATTTGAGTATATATTTGTTGATTTTGGAGTTGGTTGTTGATTTTAGGTTTTGGGTTGATTTTGTTCGATTGAAGCTTGTAATCGACGAATCGGAGGCCGATTTTTGTTGGAAGACATCAGGCAAGGGATTATATTGCTTAAATTACGTGTTTGGGGGGTATTTGGGGTCGGATTCCGGCGAAATCGCCGGAAAAACCGATTGGAAAATCGGAGAAGACGATGAACAGTAACTGCTACAGTAACTGCTACAGTACTGCTACAGTAACTGTACAGTAGTTACCGCGGTAACTCGCGTAGTTACCGCAGTAATTCGCCACAGTATTTACCACGGTAAGTTGAACAGTAATTACCACGGTAATTTGAACAGTAACTACTACAGTAACTGTACAGTAGTTACCGCGGTAACTCGCGTAGTTACCGCAGTAATTTGCCACAGTATTTACCACGGTAATTTGAACAGTAATTACCACGGTAATTTGAACAGTAACCACCACAGTAACTTGTACAGTAGTTACCGCAGTAACTCGCTACAGTAGTTACCGCAGTAACTTGCTACAGTAATTGCTACAGTAATTGCTACAGTAATCGCTACAGTACTGGGCTGCGTATGTCACGCGTTTTACGCGCGCGGGTGCGCCGTGAGCGCAGAAAGGCCCTGTTTGGCCCCCCTTTTGTGCGATTTTGATCCTATAATGATGTTTTCTTTGCACCAATTATTGTTATGACTTCCCCAAATATTATTGGTAAACCGTGGGTTAATCAATTGGCCCGTGTGGGTTGTTGAATTGCTTAGGGAAACTGTTGAATTATTATATCACTAATGTCTTAGCCTTGGGGGCTATGTATTGAATTCCTTATATGTTGAGAAGCATGCGAACCTAGTGTGTAGGTGCTTGAATATCACTGTATTGTCATATGCATGTTATTGCATTGGAATTGACGGTTATTAACCCGATGGGTTGTTATGATATTTATGATAGATCGGGCAACCTTCACAGGTGTTGTTGAGTCCCGAAGGCCCTGCGGGGTGTATTATTGACTGTTATATCTGTTACCCTTTTGGGGTGGTTATTATAATGCATGATATTGCATTATGAGATTACGAACATATTGGAAATGTTCGATCGGGCAGCCTTTACCGGTGTTGTTGAGTCCCGATGACCCTGCGGGGTGGATTATTGGTTGTTATTCCTGTTGGCCCTTTTGGGCTGGTTATTATAATGCATGGTATTGCATTATGAATGAATGGGCATATTGGAAATGTCCGATCGGGCAGCCTTTACCGGTGTTGTTGAGTCCCGATGACCCTGCGGGGTGGATTATTGGTTGTTATTCATGTTGGCCCTTTTGGGCTGGTTATTATAATGCATGGTATTGCATTATGGATGGATGGACATATTGGAAATGTCCGATCGGGCAGCCTTTACAGGTGTTGTTGAGTCCCGATGGCCCTGAGGGGTAATTATTAGGCTATGATGCCTGTGATTGGATGGACATATTGGAAATGTCTGATCGGGCAGCCTTTACCGGTGTTGTTGAGTCCCGATGGCCCTGCGGGGTGATTATTAGGCTGTGATGCCTGTGATTTGGCTGTGATGCCTGTGATTTGGCTGCGATGCCTGTGATCTGGCTGTTATGCCTGTGATTGGGCTGTGATGCCTGTGGTCCCTGCGGGGATGGTGTATGTTACCCTGTAACGGGTTGGAGTTGATGATATCCTCACCCGTGGGTTCATACCGCCCGGGTTTAGGTTGCCGGCTAGGCATATTCATTTGCATTTGCATATAGGGTAGATAGGTGTATGTTAGGCCATGCATCACGTGCATAAATTGTATGTCTGTGGTTGAAGCACCGGTATGGGACGGTGTGATGATTTATTTATGTCAATTGTATGATCGTGGTTGAAGCACCGGTATGGGACGGTGTGGTGTTTAATTGCTTTATTTATATTCTGCCGTTATTAATATGTTTATTTATCACCTATATTTACTACTTGAGATGTGGTTCTGTTTTCCCTTACTCCCCGGCACGTAGCCTTGCTCAGTACGTTGTACTGACCCCCTTTGCTTTTGTCTGTTTTATAGATCTTGCTGGAGGCGCTGGAGCATGATTTGGGTTTGGGGTATTGAGAGATCACATAGATAGGACTTTTTATGTTTATCTTACGTGATTATGTGATACTCTATTGTTTATCATGACTTGGATTTTATGCTAGTTGAGGCCTGTGTGCCTAGAATCTGCTTTCTGTCGGCCGGTGGCCTTATGTGATTTACGCTTTGGGCTGGTAGCCCTGTTTGAGATATTGGTATGCTGTTGGGAGGCTTGTAGCCTGGTTGGGTCGCTGGAACCGTTATTTGATTATTATTGGGTGATATTTTTATGTGCCTATATGTTTTTAATTTATTTATAGCTTCTGCATTAAACTGGATTAATCAGATGATCACTTTAGGTTTACCCAGTGTTGTACTAGCTATTTTAAATTAGCCGGCCACTAGTTTAGGATAGTTAGTACAGCGGTAACGTTTGCGAAAATCAGGTTTGAATTTTCGGGGCGTTACAGAGTGGTATCAGAGCCTGTGTGCTCTTTTATCTTATTAAAACTTGTGTAGACATAGGTGGTGAGCTGTGTGTGGGGTACATATAGCATTGAATTGCATTTTTACTATATCTGATTATTTCTACGGACACCAGGTTAATTCACAGTTGGGGAACTGTGAGGAAACCATGGTACTCCAGTCAGGATCCTTGTTATCTCACAGTCATTGAGGACTATGAATGACTTTTGATCGGTTATTTAATTTTGTCGTTTATATATACTGCTTTGTATATGATTGGTGATTTCTGCTAACACTGTTTGTTGATGTTGTAATCTAAGTTGGATGAGTAGTTTGGAAAGGCCTCATGGAAGCCTGGGCTATTCGAATGGCGATCCAAGCGGGATCAATCTGTTGAATGGTGTACAGATGGGTTTGACGTACCCTCGAGAGTGAGATAGGGTACTGAGAAAGTCTCCATTGTGGGATAACCCACTGGGGTGATATAGATATTTGCAGTCCGCCTGCATGCGAAGGATGGTGGAAACCATTTCGAGGCAATGCCAGTGAGGGTATAGTCGGATTTGGTTAAAACGAATAATGATATGAAGTGGCATAGAATTGACACTGGGTCAATCAAAAGAACATTAGATGGTTCTCGAAGCGTTGAATGCCTGTCGCCTGAGACGAGGCAAGGTGACTGTTTTGCATAGAAAGATCGGTAACGTGAAGGGGGCTGATATCACTGGGGCGAGTCCGAACTAGGGGACTTCCTAGTATGTTGTCTTTATGTGATGGAAAAGTTACGTTGATTGGATAACGTTTTGGCATGTGTGTAATTCTTGTATCGTGGGTGTTTCTTCTTGACTCTCTGGTTGAGAGATAAACTCGTTTCCCTGTTTTGGGAATTATTTATATCGCATTTTGTGTTGCGATTATTGTGTTTGATTCTGGAGTCTTATGTTCATTTGAGACTCTAAATTTCATTCGTAAGCATGGAGTAAATGCTACCACTGCTGCGAATCCTTCTGCCTTAGTACTGTGCGATTCAGAAGCCTCGTGTTCTTTAGTGGCTTTGCGATTTGTGCGAGAGCATGGAGTAGGACCGTTGGCGCCCTACCAGATGCTAGTTTCTTTACCTTCGGGTGATAATATTTGAAGTGATCGTTTGATGCAAGATGCTGTGTTGAGCATTGAGAGTCGCGAATTCAGGGCTGACCTGGTGGTCTTTAGCCCGGCTGGTTTTGACGTACTATTGGGCATGGATTGGCTGTTTGCCATCGTGCTGTGATTGATTGTGGTGTTCCACGAATATCCTTTTAGGATTCTTTGGGTAACTGTGTTTCTTATCGACATCTGTTGATTCCACCTGTTATTGGTGTGGTTTCTGTTGCTTTGTTGTGTGACCTGATGCGCAGGGGGTTGTTCTCTTTCCCTGTGGCACATGAGGGATCTTCGAGCAGAGGTTCCTGCTGCTTCGAGTGTCCCTGTTGTCTCTGAGTTCGGGGATGTATTTCTCGACGAAATTCATGGTCTCCCATCTGCTCGGGAGATTGATTTTACTATTGAGCTGATGCCTGATGCAGCTCCTATTTCTAGGGCTCCTTACCGTATGCCTCCTGCTGAACTGAAGTAGTTGATAGATTAGTTGACTGAGTTTACTAGTGAGGGGTAAATTCAGACGAGTAGCTCGCCTTGGGGAGCTCCTGTTTTGGTTTGTTAGAAGAAGGATGGGTAGATGAGGATGTGCATCGGCCACAGGGGTTTAAAACCAAATCACGGTGAAGAACAAGTATCCTCTACCTCGGATTGAGGATCTATTTGATTAGTTGAGATGAGCCAGTGTATTCAGTAAGATTGATTTGAGATCGGGCTACCGTCAGATAAGGGTGGCAGAGGCTGATAGGCCTAAGACAACATTCGGAACTCGTTATGGACACTGTGAAATTCACGGTCATACCTTCTGGTTTGACTAACGCACCAGCGATCTTCATGGATCTTATGCATAGAATATTCCGTCCCCTGCTGGATGTGTGTGTGGTTGTGTTCATAGACGATATTCTAGTCTACTCGTCGACTCGTGGGGTACATGCGGGTCATCAGAGGACAATGTTGAGTACATTGCGAGAGCATAAGTCGTATGCTTTACTCTCTAAATGCGAATTCTGGTTGGAGAAGGTGTCTTTTCTAGGACACATCGCTTCTGGTGAGGGTATTGCAGTTAACCCTGCCAAAGTGGAAGCAGTATTGAGACATAAGATTCTGGATGGTAAGACTCCGGGTTTCAGCATTGATGATAGGGGCATTGTGAGTTATGGTGATAGATGGTGCATTCCAGAGTGTTGTGATGACCTGAAGAGAAATGTCATGGATGAGGCACACACGACTACTTATTTTATTCACCCAGGGGTCACAAAGATGTATAAAGACATCCGACAGACTTATTGGTGGAACAACATGAAGAGGGAGATAGTTGATTATGTAGCTATGTGTGCAACCTGTCAGCGACTGAAGGTTGAGCACATGAGGCTGATGGGTTTGCTACAGCCTTTAGCAGTACCTGAATGGAAGTGGGAATCTATTTCCATAGATTTTGTGACAGGACTGCCACAGACAGTGAGGAAGATGGACACTGTCTGGGTAGTGGTGGATCGTTTGACAAATAGTGCAGTGTTCATACCTATGAGACTGACATGGAGTATGAGTCAGCTTACTCAGGCTTACATTCAGCATGTTGTTAAAAGGTTTGGGATTCCAAAGGAGATTGTGTCTGTTCGGGGTTCCAGATTCCTATCCAAGTTTTTGAAGGATGTGCAGGCAGCGTTTGGCACGTAAATTAGCATGAGTACTGCATGGCATCCTCAGTCAGATGGTCAGACTGACAGGACCATTAGGACATTAGAGGATTTGTTGCGAGCTTGTGCACTGGACTTTCAGGGTAGTTAGGAGAATCACCTCAGTTTGAACAATTATCATGCAAGTAGTGGTATGGCTCCTTTTGAGGCATTGTATGGGAGGAAGTGTAGGAGTCCTTTATGTTGGAATGATCCAACAGATAAGGTGAATGTGGATCCTGAGATGATTGAGCAGACACTCGAGTTGGTGAGGATCATCAGGGATCGAATGAAAAAGGCTCAGGACAGACATAAGAGCTATGCGGATTAAGCTCGTCGAGATGTGGAGTTTGAGGTTGGTGATAGGGTATTACTGCCGGTATCACCTATGAAAGGGGTACGCCAGTTTGGTAAGAAGGGCAAGTTGAACCCAAGATACATTGTTCCCTTGCTTTTGACTTTAATCATGTTCTTGATTGTACATTTCGGGGACGAAATGATCGTAAGGGGGGGACGAATGTAATGACCCGATTTAATTAAATTGGGTTGTCTAAATATTTTGGTATTTGGTTATTTTGTGTTCAAGTCCGGAGGGGCTCAATTTGATGTAATTGAGAATGAGTGGGGGGTCATTTGTAATTACTAAGAAGTTGGGAGTTAAATGGGTTTTTTTGCACATTTGGGAAAAAAAAAAAAAAAGAAGATTGAACGGGAGAAAGAAAGGGAGACACGACCGAGAGAGAAGAAAGAAAAGGGGTGAACTTTGACTCTCCCGAATCATCCCGTGTTCTTGAAGATCGATTAATTGATTGTTGGTAAGTGATTCCCCTCGTCCTCCTCTTCGATTTGAGTATATATTTGTTGATTTTGGAGTTGGTTGTTGATTTTAGGTTTTGGGTTGATTTTGTTCGATTGAAGCTTGTAATCGACGAATCGGAGGCCGATTTTTGTTGGAAGACATCAGGCAAGGGATTATATTGCTTAAATTACGTGTTTGGGGGGTATTTGGGGTCGGATTCCGGCGAAATCGCCGGAAAAACCGATTGGAAAATCGGAGAAGACGATGAACAGTAACTGCTACAGTAACTGCTACAGTACTGCTACAGTAACTGTACAGTAGTTACCGCGGTAACTCGCGTAGTTACCGCAGTAATTCGCCACAGTATTTACCACGGTAAGTTGAACAGTAATTACCACGGTAATTTGAACAGTAACTACTACAGTAACTGTACAGTAGTTACCGCGGTAACTCGCGTAGTTACCGCAGTAATTTGCCACAGTATTTACCACGGTAATTTGAACAGTAATTACCACGGTAATTTGAACAGTAACCACCACAGTAACTTGTACAGTAGTTACCGCAGTAACTCGCTACAGTAGTTACCGCAGTAACTTGCTACAGTAATTGCTACAGTAATTGCTACAGTAATCGCTACAGTACTGGGCTGCGTATGTCACGCGTTTTACGCGCGCGGGTGCGCCGTGAGCGCAGAAAGGCCCTGTTTGGCCCCCCTTTTGTGCGATTTTGATCCTATAATGATGTTTTCTTTGCACCAATTATTGTTATGACTTCCCCAAATATTATTGGTAAACCGTGGGTTAATCAATTGGCCCGTGTGGGTTGTTGAATTGCTTAGGGAAACTGTTGAATTATTATATCACTAATGTCTTAGCCTTGGGGGCTATGTATTGAATTCCTTATATGTTGAGAAGCATGCGAACCTAGTGTGTAGGTGCTTGAATATCACTGTATTGTCATATGCATGTTATTGCATTGGAATTGACGGTTATTAACCCGATGGGTTGTTATGATATTTATGATAGATCGGGCAACCTTCACAGGTGTTGTTGAGTCCCGAAGGCCCTGCGGGGTGTATTATTGACTGTTATATCTGTTACCCTTTTGGGGTGGTTATTATAATGCATGATATTGCATTATGAGATTACGAACATATTGGAAATGTTCGATCGGGCAGCCTTTACCGGTGTTGTTGAGTCCCGATGACCCTGCGGGGTGGATTATTGGTTGTTATTCCTGTTGGCCCTTTTGGGCTGGTTATTATAATGCATGGTATTGCATTATGAATGAATGGGCATATTGGAAATGTCCGATCGGGCAGCCTTTACCGGTGTTGTTGAGTCCCGATGACCCTGCGGGGTGGATTATTGGTTGTTATTCATGTTGGCCCTTTTGGGCTGGTTATTATAATGCATGGTATTGCATTATGGATGGATGGACATATTGGAAATGTCCGATCGGGCAGCCTTTACAGGTGTTGTTGAGTCCCGATGGCCCTGAGGGGTAATTATTAGGCTATGATGCCTGTGATTGGATGGACATATTGGAAATGTCTGATCGGGCAGCCTTTACCGGTGTTGTTGAGTCCCGATGGCCCTGCGGGGTGATTATTAGGCTGTGATGCCTGTGATTTGGCTGTGATGCCTGTGATTTGGCTGCGATGCCTGTGATCTGGCTGTTATGCCTGTGATTGGGCTGTGATGCCTGTGGTCCCTGCGGGGATGGTGTATGTTACCCTGTAACGGGTTGGAGTTGATGATATCCTCACCCGTGGGTTCATACCGCCCGGGTTTAGGTTGCCGGCTAGGCATATTCATTTGCATTTGCATATAGGGTAGATAGGTGTATGTTAGGCCATGCATCACGTGCATAAATTGTATGTCTGTGGTTGAAGCACCGGTATGGGACGGTGTGATGATTTATTTATGTCAATTGTATGATCGTGGTTGAAGCACCGGTATGGGACGGTGTGGTGTTTAATTGCTTTATTTATATTCTGCCGTTATTAATATGTTTATTTATCACCTATATTTACTACTTGAGATGTGGTTCTGTTTTCCCTTACTCCCCGGCACGTAGCCTTGCTCAGTACGTTGTACTGACCCCCTTTGCTTTTGTCTGTTTTATAGATCTTGCTGGAGGCGCTGGAGCATGATTTGGGTTTGGGGTATTGAGAGATCACATAGATAGGACTTTTTATGTTTATCTTACGTGATTATGTGATACTCTATTGTTTATCATGACTTGGATTTTATGCTAGTTGAGGCCTGTGTGCCTAGAATCTGCTTTCTGTCGGCCGGTGGCCTTATGTGATTTACGCTTTGGGCTGGTAGCCCTGTTTGAGATATTGGTATGCTGTTGGGAGGCTTGTAGCCTGGTTGGGTCGCTGGAACCGTTATTTGATTATTATTGGGTGATATTTTTATGTGCCTATATGTTTTTAATTTATTTATAGCTTCTGCATTAAACTGGATTAATCAGATGATCACTTTAGGTTTACCCAGTGTTGTACTAGCTATTTTAAATTAGCCGGCCACTAGTTTAGGATAGTTAGTACAGCGGTAACGTTTGCGAAAATCAGGTTTGAATTTTCGGGGCGTTACAATTACTTTTATATATATATAGATATTTTAGTTTCTTATTTAAGATTAAATTACTAATCACTCCCACATATTCATATGGAATAAATATACTAACAAAAATTTATAAGCTTTAAGAAGCCGATCCAATAGTCTTAATAAGTTTTTTATAAGATATAGTATGATTTAAATAAACTTTCAAAATGATGCTGAGTCTTATTTATTTAGAAAATAGTAGTAGTATGCTATAAATCCGTATTTTCATCCATAATCAGAGTTGATTGGAAGTGGACCCCAGGTGCACCTTGCAGAGCATTACACCGCACCAACAAGTATTAATGTTCGCACCAGAACACAATGCGTAAATGTAATAACAACGAATGAGCCGTCTCTTCCACGCAAATAATTAGTTAAATAGCGTACTGTATATATGAACACAATACGTAAAAATAACTGGGCTGTATGTAACAGGGATTTTAATATGGGATCGGAATACTAACAATTTATGAATTTTTACTATGAAAAGAAATCCAGTTTAATGATGGATTTTTTTAAAAAAAGATTTTAATTACGAAATTAAATGTTCAGTGCCTCAGTGGCCTGAAAAGAATTTGGTCAGAAATTCGAGATTGAAAATTTCTGTTGCTATATTTCACTACCGAAAAATTTGATCATTAATAAAAATCTATTTTTTTTTTATTTTTTTCATTTTTATTGTAGCGACTGAAATTAATGAATTTCCCAATACGAATTTTTTGGCACTTAGATGGAGCATACAAACAATACCGCAACCACCAACGATATTTATTATTCTCCCATCATTAAAATAATTTAGGCCCCATTTGGCTCACTGAATTTGAAGGGATTTGGGAAGATTTAAATTTTTAAATCCTTCTTAAGCGTTTTGGTAAAAATTAAATAAAGGAATTTAATTTTTTTTCTTCATTATTTTGAAATCGTACAAATGTACATTTTTTTTTAAAAAAAAATAGGATTTCAAAATTCTTATCATTTCTGTTGTATTTCAAAATACCATTATAATATCTACATGGGATTTCAAAATGTACATGGGATTTGTCAAGCAAAAAAAAAATGTACATGGGATTTCAAATACCATTCAATGAAAAAGTCATAAAATAAAAATAATATATAAAACTAACAATATAATTAAAATTTTAAAAATTTTAATAATATACAATATATAAGATATAATTAAAATAATATAATATTATAATATACTCCCTCCGTTTTTATTTATGTCTACCCTTTGCATAGTAGATTAGTAGTATTTATTAAGTAACTTTAATTCAACTTTTTATTATGTTTATATAAGATAGTCAAATGAGATGTTGGATTCGTCTAATAGCATAGTTTTAGAATATTAAAATTTTATAATTTTTACTTGTATATAATTTGAAATATTAATGATTGAAAATGTTCATTGGATAGCGTGCTGTGCAGAAATAGAGATGTTATAAAAAAATAGAGGAGTATATAAAAATAGAATAATTGAATTAAAGATACTAAAGGGAGTGTATTCAATCCAGAGTCTGTAGATTTTTTTGGACTTTTAAAGTTGGGGTGTATTCAATTTAGATTTTCAAAAGTCTTTAAAAATTTAGGTGTATTCAATACAAATTTTAAAAAAAGTCTTTAAAAATCTAGGTGTATTTAATACAAATTTTAAAAAGTCTTTAAAAATTTTGAGGTATTCAACAGTACATGGATTTTAAATCTTTATAGATTTTAATGGATTCTCTTAAAATATATAACTAAACAAAATCTCTCTAAACGATCAAAGATTTCTAAAACTCAGCCAAACTTTAGTCAAACTTTACATGGACTCAACATAAAATCAACCAACTCTACATAAGTATATAGACTCTCTAAAACCACAAACTTTTTAAAATTTATAAAACTCTAAATTGAATACACCCTAAGTTTGTATACATGTTTGAGAAATTAACAAATCACATCTTATAAAAATATACCGGCAAACTAAACGTGATCTTAGGCATAATTTATGTTTTTAGGTTGTTTGATGTTCCACATGCACATGTACTTCAGGAAGGCAATATGGTTGCAAATCGATTGACAAAACATGATGCTCTTCCGAGGAGTTATTCACTACTTGGGTATGTCCACCGGATTTAGTTTACAGAGACTTGGCGACAGATGCATCTGGCGTTTGGTTTTCCTAGGCTTTAATCTTTTTAACTATTTTATTCATTTTCGAACCATTTTCTTCTTCTCTCTCTCTGCTTCGGGTTCACAGATGCGTGCCTTTCACTACAAATTTTTTTTGTTCTAGCAACGAAATTTTTTGTTAAAATTTGGTCACTAATGAGGTTAGCGACCGAATTTGCAACCGAAATTCATTAGCTACTAATTTTTAGCGACAGAAATTTTTTACTCCCTCTGTCCCATTTAACCTGTACTGTTTGATTTTTGCACATAATCCAATGCACTTTTCAACCGTTAATATCTCAAAATATATAAAATTAAAAATTATATAATATATATTCTAAAATTACATGATTATACGTTCTAACAAGACCCAACTCAACTATTTTTTTTTTAAAATATATTCTTCCAATAAAATTGAGTCAAATCTGAACAATGAACAGTGTAAAAAAGTCAAACAAGACACGTTACTTGGGACAGAGGGAGTAACTACTACAGTTTTAACTACCAAATCCATATTTTTTCTAGTAGTGTTTGTGATAACCCACATTCAATGTCTATATTTACAATGTTTTATATATATATATATATATTAATTTTATAATAAAATAAATAAATTAATTAAACATAAAATAAGAAATGAAATAAAATTAATTAAATAAATAATAAATTGAAGTAATTAAATAAAATAATGAAATTCAATAATTAAATCAATATAATTGAATGAAATAGTACTTCATAATACAGTATGGGACAAATAATAAAATTAAATAAAACTAACTTAATGCAAAGCTATACAAAATAAAATCAAATATGAAAATAGAAAATAAAGTAAAATAGAATAAATTAATAAAAATAATATTTATGAAATAAATTAAATTAAGTTTAATCCAAATGTAAGTAAAATAAAAAATAAAATAAAATGAAAAAAGTAATAATTAATAATTTAAATAATAATAAATAAAATAATTATATTTAATGTAAGAATAAAATGAAAATTTTAATTAATTATAAAATTATATTAAATAAAATATAATAAAATAGTTTTATTAACTAAAAAATACTCATTCCGTTTTTTTTAAAGGTTACTTTTTGACTTTTTTTACTGTTCATTGTAGCACTTTGACTTATATTTTTGTGAAAGTTATAGAAGACAAAATATAGCTAAGTGAGATCTTGTTGGATTCGTCTAATCTTGTAGTTTTTAAATATTAAATTTTTAGAATTTTTACTTGTAATGAATTTGAGTTATTAATCGTTGAAAATGTGCATTGACATACGTGCAAATAAAAAGTGTAACCTTTAAAAAACGGAGAAAGTATAATACAATAAAGAAAATGAAAAGAAATTAATTTTGAACCCAAAAGTTAAGCGAACGAAGCTTTCAATCACCAAATTGATTGCTAGTTTACTATCAAATAATTTTGCTCACTATTTTGGTCACTATCATAAATTTCTTAAAGAAATATCTAAAAAAGGAAATCCAAAAGTAAAAAAATTGAAGAGTTATCGTCTGAAAATTTAGTCGCTAGTTCCGTACTGAGTTATTTCAATTGCAATTTTAGTTGTGAGTTAGCTACTAAAAGTCTAAAAGTTCGGTCTTTAACGGTATCGGATTTCATTAAGTCCCCATATGATTTTTTCCTATAGTTATTTAAAATTCATAAATTATTTGTACCATATGTAGCTTATGTTGCATTTTATTGGACTAATTTTGTATGGATTTGTGTCCAATTAAAAAAATTTGTAAGATTTTACTGAGGAAAAAAAAACCCAGAAAAGTTTATAAGACTAATTTTGGATGGATCAATTGGAAAGGAAAATACTAATTAGGGAATGTTTTGCCCCAAAACAAATGAAAACTCGAAACTTGATTAACTCCACTTCATGTTCATCCCATTCAGAATTATTTTTTTATTTTTTTTTTATTTTTTTCCGAAGTCAAAGCCAGATAAATGGTGGTGATAACTTATACCATATAAATTACAAAAAAATAAATGAGAATAATATAAGAACGGGTGGGAAACCAAACTCTAAGACAAGGGAGAGACTTGGCCTATTGGGCAAGTCAACATCCCATCACATTCAAAATTTGAGAAAATACACTTCTGACAGTCCCTTGTGAGTAGGGTGTTAATGAGATGTATTGACAACACACACAGTTGCAGAAATATAAGAACACAATTGTTTGTTGACCCGGTTCGGACCTCCTGTCCTACATCCGGGGGATTCCAATCCAGGCGAAGATTACTCAACTATGAACAAGAACAAACACAAGACTCGAGACCAATCATGTTAACTCGATCTAGAAGCTGAATCTCGCCCCCTCAACTTCTAATCTCCCTAACTAGAATTACAGAGACAATCTTTGTTGTTCCTTCACCCTGTTGACAACCCTGAATCAAGAATCCTTTAAGCTATATCAAGAAGACTCCCTCTCCTTGATTTACAACTCGATCTAAATGATATACACTGAATTACAACACAATTCTATCAAGAACAAAAACTCTCAAAACATCTAAACATGAAGAACAAGTTTTTGGTTCTCTTGAAGTATATCTTCTAAAACGAACACTAAACTCTCTCGGTAGAATATTGAAGATAAATTGCTTAAAGTAAAGACTGACTCAAAGACTATTTATAAACTAAGAACATCTTGGTCTTTGAGTCCAGGTGCTGGTGAAGCTTTGATCTTTAAAACCATAACCGTATCGTTGTTAGAGCGTTGCAGTGACATCCAAATGATTCTGCATGAAATGTTAGTGCCAACAATCTCCCCCTCATTTCATGAAGAGGTTGATTCATCACAAACAGGTCTCAAACCAGTATGATGAATAGCAGTTCAGAATACCAACCTAACAACAATGGTTAAAAGATCAAGTGCAACAAATGTAATTAACATATAAGAGTAACACCAGCAGAACAATATCACAAAAATAAGAAGATCGATCAAATAAGTTCATGCAAATCTAGTTCATCAGCAAAATAAACCACAATCATCAGCAAAAGTAAACAAGCATCAGCATCCAAGAGTATCAAAAATAGTAACCAACGGAAATAGCAAATTAGTTACAGACCCAAATCAAATATCAAATTCAGTTTAGAATGTACCCCCCTCAAAGCGTTGTCATCATCACCTAAAAACCACAGTCAGTCAGTCATATTGAGACCATACTTACTCCCCCTTGATGAATCAGGCCTCCTCATCATCCTCCTCTCCAGTGGGTGGAGGATCAAATGAGCCAGGAAGAAGCTTCAACATGTTGTTGTTTTGCTTCCGGATGCGGAGACCAGCATTGATGACAGTAGAAACCTCCTCATTCTGTCGAAGAATGATAGTCTTCAGGTGATTGACCAATGCAGTGCCGGACAGAGCAGGGCCAAGGAGGATGTCATTATGCATATTTCGTAGGTCAGTAGAGGGAGTGTTCTGCTTGATTGGAATGCGTTCTTCCTTAGGAACTTTGATCCCATTCTTTTTCAGAAAATGGGTAATCAAAGCAGGATAAGGGAGAAGATCATTCTTGCCAATGGATCCGCGGGAATAACCTAGCATCTTGGAAAGAACAGAGAGACCAAAGTTTGTCATATTTAAATACTTTTCAATGCAAAACATGAGTTTACCCATATGAGAAGACACTTGACTGGCGTTGGTTGTTGGAAGGATGTTCGAACTACACAGACGGAAGAGACAGTTGTATTTGAGAGTGAGCTGCTGAACACGAAGCTGTCCCCTACCAAAAGCAACACTCTTGGTGTTTGAAATCTCATAAGCCACTTCGGCATTTGAGTTTGGCATGTAGCTCGTAACATCATCCAGGTTGCTGTTCAGCTGCACCTTTAACAACGCGTTGATAACTTGAGGAAAAATCTCCAAAATCTTGCCTCGAATGTAGATCTTCCCTCCGAATGGGGATTCACCATCCAAGACATCAGGATGTAGGTTGGCGTAGAACTCGCGAACTAAGGCAGGAGAGTAGTCCTCTAGTTTAGTAGCCCGGTAAATGAGTTTTGTGTCTTCCAAAAACTTCAAAAATCCAAGTTCCTTGTAGATTGGATGAGTAAACTGCTCCTCTGGTATGAAATCACGGTTGTTGAGATCTTTGGCAAATTTCTGTCCTTCCTTGTCATAAAATCTGTAGTTTAGGGCATCACTAACAGTCATGGGGCCAACTTTCTTTGGTCGTTTCTGTGTTGTCTCGACAGCAGGTTGCTTATCTTTCCTTTTGCGCGAACGAGTCACAGGGGTACGGGCAACTGGACGATGTTCCGGAGTAACCTCTCGATCAGGTTCGTCGTCCCTCAGTTGTTCGTCATCTCCAGTGACAACATCATCAGCAGTGTTTGAGTTGAACAGGTTGTCCTCATCGTCTTGAGGATATTCAGTGGTTGTTCCATCATCCCAATCAACAGAGAAAGTTTCTTTCTGTGGTGCTGGAAGGGCAGGTACAGGCGGTGCAGGAAGACCTCCAGCAGGGGGTAGGGACTCAAGAGGTAAAGCGTCAGTGACATTCTCATCGGCAGGTTCATCATCGCCATTGTTGTCAACATTTTCTGCAGACGACGCTCCAGCTTGAGATGTTGAAGGAATTGATTCACTCAGCGCTTGAAGAACAGATGTAACTATTTGAACTGGATCAATAGGTGACTCCGTATTTGGTGGTATGGACGAATCGTTAGCAGTTTCAGAAGGAGATTTGGGGTTGGAAGAAGACGCCATTTGAAGGAGAAGAAGGGAAAACTGCAACACTCAAAATAAACACAGAAAAGGAAGTAGTGCAGTAATAGAAATGAACAAAATATTTAAAGAGAGGAAAGAGGTGTCGAAACGTTTAACCACGATCACTTCAATCGGAGAAACGGCGAAGTAATGATGGCAGTTTTTGAGCGACGTGAGCTGCAGAGGTGAAGGGACGGTTACAGTCGTCACAGTGTGATGATGACACTCTGCAGACTTCAAATCAGAGATTCTCCCAAATGAAATCTTTCTTTTGTCTTTATCCGATTTCCCTCTCTAATGTGCTTGGGCCTGAAAGGTTAGTATACAAAGAAAAACAAAGTGGCCCAAAATGTAACTAAATTTAGTTTGTATAGAAACTTAGGCCCAGAATAGTTCTAAGCCTATCAAACTTATCTCCCTCCATGGCTTTGGTTAGGATGTCAGCGCGTTGCTCTGACGACCCTACATATTGAATGTCACAAATATTTTCTTCAACCAAATCTCTAATGAAATGATACCTGATATCAATATGTTTGCTCCTATTGTGAAGTACAGGATTCTTAGAGATGTTTATAGCGCTTGTGTTGTCACACAATACTACAAATTTCTCTTGATGCACTCCATAATCTGCCAAAGTTTGCTTCATCCACATAAGTTGAGAACAACAACATGTAGCTGCTATATATTCTGCTTCAGCTGTGGATAGAGCAACTATGTTCTGTTTCCTTGAGTACCAATTAACCAAATTGTTGCCGAGATAGAAACAACCTCCTGTTGTCGAACGTCTGTCATCACAACTGCCAGCCCAGTCTGAATCTGTATATCCTATAAGATCCAATGATGACCTTTTAGAATACCAAATCCCAAGTCCAATGGTTCCCTTGATGTACCTCATAATTCTCTTAGCTGCTTTAAGATGTGTCTCTTTGGGTTGAGCTTGAAATCTGGCACATACTCCGGTGCTGTATGAGATATCTGGTCTGGTTGCTGTTAGGTAGAGAAGACTACCAATCATGCTCCTGTAAAGTTTTTGATCAACATCACAACTGGAATCTGCTTTAGAAAGCTTCTCATGAATACCCTGTGGTGTTCTTGCTACTTTGCTCTCTTCTAAGTTGAACTTCTTTAGCATATTGGTTGCATACTTCTCCTGAGATAAGAAGATCCCATCTTTTTCTTGTTTAATCTGTAATCCAAGGAAGTAATGCAATTCTCCAAGCATGCTCATCTCAAATTCAGTCTTCATATCATGTATAAAACCATCTCTAAGTTCTTCTGAAGTAGATCCAAAAATGATATCATCAACATAAACTTGAACTACAATGATATGCTTATCTGTGTGTTTGATGAAAAGTGTCTTATCCACATTTCCTCTTGTATATCCGTGGTCAACCAGGAATTTTGACAGCCTCTCATACCAAGCACGAGGTGCTTGTTTAAGACCATATAGGGCTCCCTTCACTCTATAAACATAGTCTGGATGTTTGTGATCTTCAAATCCAGCTGGTTGAGCTACATAAATTTCTTCCTTGATTTTCCCATTTAGAAAAGCAGTCTTGATGTCCATTTGATATAACTTGAAATCTAGATAACAAGCAACAGATAACAAAATCCTTACAGCTTCCATTCTGGCCACTGGTGCATAGGTTTCTCCATAGTCTAAACCTTCAATCTGTGTGTAGCCTTGTGCTACCAATCTAGCTTTATTTCTGACTATGTTTCCATGCTCATCTTTCTTATTTCTGAAGATCCATTTGGTACCAATGATGTTGATGTTGTCAGGGGGTGGTACTAACTCCCATACAGAGTTTCTTTCAAACTGTAATAGCTCATCCTGCATGGCAGCTATCCAATACTCATCTTTGAAGGCTTCAGATGCATTCTTTGGTTCCATCTTGGATATAAAGCAGTTCATTCCAGCGAGTTGCTTGTAATCAACCTTTTTGTTTCTGGTTTGCCTAGGTGCATCCAATTCTCCAATGATATCAGTGTTAGAATGATGCTTGAAAGTTCTTGGTCCTTTCCTCTTATCTACAACAGCAGTGTCAAGCGGTTGTTGCTCTTCCTCAGTATCAACCAAAGATTCTGATTCAATTCCAGTTTCTACATCAGCTACAGATGTTGGCTCATGTGTTTCCTCAGATGGTGGATCAAATACAGGAAAATAATGCAGACCATCTTCATATTCAGATAATCCTTTAGCTAGAGAATCTTCAAATAGAACATTCATAGATTCTATAACTTTCTTACTATCAGTCAGATAAACTCTGTAAGCTCTGGAGTTGTTAGCATAACCCAAAAACAACCCTTTTTCTGATCTGGCATCAAACTTCTTAAGCTGCTCCCTGTCTCTGTAAACATGACAAGGACAACCAAATGTATGAAAATATCTAACATTAGGAAGTTTATCATACCATATTTGATAAGGAGTGAAATTTGTCTTCGGCCTCAAAAGAACTCTATTTGAAATATGGCATGCTGTGTTGACAGCTTCTGCCCAAAAGGTCTTTGATAGTGTGCTCCCATGAAGCATAGACCTTGCCATCTCCTGTAAGGTTCTATTCTTCCTTTCTACAATCCCATTTTGTTGAGGAGTCTTTGGGGCAGAGAACTCTTGAGAAATTCCATGTTGCTTACAAAAATCAGTAAACTGTTGATTGTCAAACTCTCTCCCATGATCAGTTCTAATCCTTTTGATTTTTCCTTGTTTTTGATTCATGATCTTCAGGCTTGTGGACTCAAAATACTCAAAGGCTTCATCTTTTGATCTGAGAAAACAAACAAAGGTAAATCTAGAAAAATCATCAACTATCACAAGTACATACCTTTTACCATTAAGGCTTTCAACTTCCATTGGACCCATCAAGTCCATGTGAATGAGTTCAAGGCAGTGATTTGTGGTAATTTCATCAACACGTTTGTGTTGAGCTTTGGTTTGTTTTCCTTTAGAACATCCTTCACAGACAATTTGAGAGTTGTTCTGTAGTTTTGGCAACCCTTTGACAGCTCCAGAAATGCTCAATTTGTAGAGAGTTTGATAATTCAAGTGTGCCATTCTCTTGTGCCATAGGCTTGTAAGATCTTCTTTCAAAATTAAAGCCCTGTCTACTGTTTCCTTTAGAACATAACAATTGTTAGTAGACCTTTTCCCTGACATGATACACTTGTAATCTTTAAAGACATAGCAAGTATTCATATCAAATAGCACTAAAGAATTTTCATCACATAATTGGCTTATGGAAATCAAATTGGTAGTTAAACCATCAACAAAGTAAACCTTAGAGAGATTAGAAAGAACTCCCTTTTCAATTTTACCATAACCAGTGATTTTACTTTTGGCACCATCTCCATACATCACCTCTCCACAGTCTTGTTCTGTGAAATTTTGTAGTATATTTTTGGTTCCAGTCATATGCCTAGAGCATCCAGAATCAAAATACCACAAAGTGTTCTTTTGATGAGCCTGCAAAGATACAACAACAAGACCAAGTGACTGTTGATTAGAATGTTTAGGTATCCAGGCCTTACGAATCTGGATCTTCTTTTGTAGTTCTAACGTCAGCCAGACAACAGGTCTTCCATTTAAGAGATCTCGAACAATCCTTAAACAAGTGTCTGCTTGATGACCAGGTAGACCACAATATATACAATCCCTTGAGTCTTGAGGTGCAATATTGACTTGAATTGGCACATTACTATAAGCAGCAGCATTGCTTGGCTGTTCACCAAGATATCCTCCACTAACAAAGTTTCTCTTGGTTGATTTGAAATTCTTTGCTTTACCTTTCTTCTTGTATCCTATACCTGAAAGATCACCAAGTCTTTTGCACATAGAAAGAACTGAATCCAATTTATTTTTACCTTTTACCGTTTGAGAGAGTTCATTGCATTTGGCTTGAAGTTGTAGATTTTCTGTGGCCAAACATGTCTTTGCATCAGAGAGTTTGGAGCATTCATCTTGAAGTTCCTCAACTTTGAGCTTTGCTAGCTTTAATTCCTTTTGTAATTTGATCTTTTCAGCAGATAGATTATCATAAGAAATTCCGAGGTCAGTCAGTTGTGTTAACAAATTTTTATTCTCGTTGAAGGCTGTATCATACTCGAACTTTAACTCTTCATATGCATCGGCCAGCTTTGAGTATATTTCACTGATATTACCTGCATCCATAGAATCATCTTCATCAGTAGAATAATCTATTGAATTTTTCATACCTGGTTGGGGACTACAGTCTCGAATAGTCAAAGCGATAACATCTTCAGAGTCACTTTGTTGTTCCTCTGTTGCTTCAACATCGCATTCGTCATCACTGAGTGTAGCTTGATAAGCTTTTCCTTCTTTCCTTTTGGCAGTAGGACATTCCTTTTTGAGATGTCCTTTTCCACCACACTCGTAACAAATAATAGAAGAGGATTTGTCAAATTTCTCAGGTTCCTTGAGTTTCTTGACATTACTGCCTTTGCCTTCGAACTTCTTAGATCCCTTGGACTGTTGTTTGTCAGAAGTTGAAACACCATGTGAACTGGATTTCTGAGGCTTGCCTTTCTGTAACTGTCTTGCTCTCTTTTCTTGAAGAAATTTGGCCATCCTTCTGGTGATCAAGGATAACTCTTCATCTAAATCATCATTTGATTCTTCAATCTTTTCAGCCTTTAGAGCAATACTCTTCGATTTTCCTTTGCTCCTTGATTCGAGATGGTTCATTTCATAATTTTGCAAATTTCCAACCAGCTCTTCCAAAGTCATGGTGTTGGTCTTCTCACTCTCTTCAAGAATTGAGATCTTTCCAGAATACTTAGGAGAAACTGTACGTAGCATCTTGCGAACCAATTTTTGTTCATCAAAATGCATTCCAAGCTCTATGCATTGATTGACTACATTTTGAAATCTCTCAAAATATGTTGAAATATTTTCATCATCCGTCATCTCTAACCTGTCATATAAGGATTCAACACGATGTAATCGGGTTAGTTTAACATCGGCAGAACCTTCAAACCTGACTTCAAGAAATCTCCACATCTCATAGGCATTTTTGCAATTCTTGATCATTCTGTGCTGTGCCTCTTCCATGGCTCCGCTGATCGCGTTCATGGCTGCGTAATTCCCTTGTTTTGCTGCTCTTTCTGCTGCAGTTAATTCAGCCTTCCTAGCAAGTCGTGTAATCGGTGCAACAGGTGGTACAGCCGTTGTTGTGGTAGCAGTGGTAGAGGTAGTATCTGTTGAAGCAGATGTCGTCGTCGTTGTTGTGACAACCGCAGGAATTTCAGTCCTTGTTGGTGGTTCCCATGATTCTTCAACTGCATCCCAGACATCTTCTCCAAGAGCTCTGAGATAACACTCCATTCTTGATTTCCAGTAGCTAAAATTGTTTCCATCGAAGATTGGTGGACGAAGATGCGAAATTTCCCTACTCATCTTGAATCTTGAATCTCCAGTAAACATTTGAAGATTAGCTCTGATACCAATTGACAGTCCCTTGTGAGTAGGGTGTTAATGAGATGTATTGACAACACACACAATTGCAGAAATATAAGAACACAATTGTTTGTTGACCCGGTTCGGACCTCATGTCCTACATCCGGGGGATTCCAATCCAGGCGAAGATTACTCAACTATGAACAAGAACAAACACAAGACTCGAGACCAATCCTGTTAACTCGATCTAGAAGCTGAATCTCTCCCCCTCAACTTCTAATCTCCCTAACTAGAATTACAGAGACAATCTTTGTTGTTCCTTCACCCTGTTGACAACCCTGAATCAAGAATCCTTTAAGCTATATCAAGAAGACTCCCTCTCCTTGATTTACAACTCGATCTAAATGATATATACTGAATTACAACACAATTCTATCAAGAACAAAAACTCTCAAAACATCTAAACATGAAGAACAAGTTTTTGGTTCTCTTGAAGTATATCTTCTAAAACGAACACTAAACTCTCTCGGTAGAATATTGAAGATAAATTGCTTAAAGTAAAGACTGACTCAAAGACTATTTATAAACTAAGAACATCTTGGTCTTTGAGTCCAGGTGCTGGTGAAGCTTTGATCTTTAAAACCATAACCGTATCGTTGTTAGAGCGTTGCAGTGACATCCAAATGATTCTGCATGAAATGTTAGTGCCAACAACTTCTTTGTAGTATTAAATTTAATAAACAATTTTTAATATAACTTTAATAACTATATTCACTAAATAATATGAATGTATTTACATATATTTTAATCAATAATTTTAATATATACTACCTCCGTTCTCAAATAAGTGATCCATTTGCATAGTGGTCACTATTCATTGAGTAACTTTTATTAATTTTTTAACATAGTTATATAAGAAAAACCATAGTCAAGTGAAATCTTGTTAGATTCGTCTAATCACTTAGTTTTAGAATAACAAATTTTTATAATTTTTATTTATGTACAATTTGAGTTATTAACCTTTAAAAATATATCATTGACGGCGTGAAATGCACGAATAGTGCATTTAAAAGAGAACATAGCAAGTATATGAGGAAAGAGGTGGTTTAAATCGATATCATACAAATTATAAAGAGAAAAATGAATGGAATAAAGGGCCAAGTGGGGGAATCAAACCTACAATTTGAAGATTGGAAGTAATGGAATTTGACTACTTCATCAAATATTTATCCCAAAAATTACGAAGCTAACAATTATAAATAAAATTTTTATTAGATATACTCCATCCGTCCCATTTAACTTGTCTTGTTTGACTTCTGCACACAATTCAATGCACTTTTGGAATCGTTAATATCTAAAAATATATACAACGAAAAATTATGTAAAATATATATTCTTAAACTACGTGATCATACGATTCTAACAAGACCCAACTCGAGTATTTTTTTTCAAATATATACTTATAATAAAATTGAGTCAAAACTAAACAATGAACAGTGTCAAAAAGTCAAATACAACACATTACTTGGGACGGGACGGAGGGAGTATTAAATACGTAAATTTCCAATATGCGATATTGGGTTCAGTTCGATTTGATAATATTATAATAACTTAGTGAATCGAATTGAATTTACTTATATTCGATTAGATTCCATTTGTATACATTTTAAACCCCAGCTTAGGTCTATGAGTCTATACCTGTCCATAATGGTCGAAATTAAATACCTTGCTTGAACATAGTCACATACACAGTCAAAGAACTTTCTCAAAGATTTTTAATATTTATTTATAAATAATTAAGTCCTCCACTTTTTAGTATTGAGAACACCATTCAAGACTTGAAATTACAGAACAATAGAATTAATGTGGGGCTGTTTATTTTATTTTACTTCTTTTTTTTTTATCTAAAGTAATTATTAACTGGATAAACTAAGCTGTTCTTACATTTTAATTTTATAGTTGATGGTTAAATTTTTTATAACTAATTAATCAATTGGTACTACTTGAATCATTTTCAATTAAAAATTTCCTTAAAAAATAGTTAACTATCAATTGTTTCTTTCTTAAATTTTTTTCCCCATAATAACCACTGTTAGCTTTAATGGGGCTATAGTTGTTTAATAAGTAAGATTTCAGATTTAAGTGATAATTGATTTGGGAAATGTTAGACCACTATTACTCTTTGGGCTCTAGCAGTAGCAGACCTAAAATTTCCATTGGTTCACCCAATTTTTTTTCATTTTTTAATTTTTAATTCTAGGACATGATGAAGAATTATAAGCCACCCTCAAATAAAGCATGTGGATGGATAGTGGTTTCAACAAAGTACGTATGGGATTCAAGTCAAAAAAAACAACAACAGAAATCAGGATAATAAATAAGGTACAAGAAAATTAACTACGATATGATGTCATTTCACTTACATAGAATCTCTGCTATATATATACATAGTCGGAGTAGGAGAATTGAATCCAAACCATCAAAAGCTAAACCCAAAGCTGAAAACAAACCAACACTTTGGCATAGCATAGCGACGAAATCACTGAATTTCGTCACTGAATTATTAGCCATGAATATATTCCTAGCAGCAGGTGCAGTAGTAGCAGCTTGCACGTTCATATGGCGGCTGGTGGAGAAGTTGTGGCTACGCCCGACAAGATTGGGGCGATTGCTGCGAGCACAGGGGCTCAAGGGTAATCCTTACAGGTTCTTTTTCGGGGACATCAAGGATCAGATCGCGATGACATTGGCCCCGCAGTCAAAGCCCCTCGGTTTGGATGGTGATCTCGCGCCCTACGTCGTGCCATTTCATCACCACATACTTACAAAATACGGTACTTATGAATTTATAAATAGTATTGTCTTTTTTTTTTTAAAAGGAAAATTAAATGTTTTGAGGCCGGAGGGATTAAGGTTTGGCCGAATGGTTTTTCATTCCTTAGTAGTAAAGGGTGGCTTGTGTTTTCATTCCACGTAGTTTAAAACATGAGAGGGTTGGTAATAAAGTATATCGAAAAATTGTTATTTGTAGGTAAAAGATCGTTCGTATGGTTCGGACCAAATCCGAGGATCATGATAATGAATCCAGACAGGGTTAGGGATGTTTTGCAGAGGTATGAAACTTTTGAAAAGGTATTGAATACAAATTATTGGACAAAGTTGTTTGTGTCTGGCCTTGTTGCACACGAGGGAGAAAAATGGGTAAAACATCGCCGCCTTCTCAACCCTTCTTTTGCCCCTGCCAAGCTCAAGGTAAATTAATAGAAGTACAATGTTCTACATGTTGGATCAATTTTATTTTTTACTTTAATTTTTGAACAACACCCAATTTTTTTGGTTTATAAAGTTCATGAAATTCTCTTTAGTCTCTAATAATATTTTATTGTAAACAGGGGATGGTCTCTCTAATGCATATAAGCTGTAAGGAGCTTGTGGAGAAATTGGAAACTATTGTCTTCAACAAGACAAGTGAAGAAGTTGATATTTGGCCAATTATTGTTCAGTTTACAGGAGATGTAATTTCCAGAACAGCATTTGGAAGCAATTACAAGGAAGGCCAAAAAATATTTCTTCTTCAAAAAGAACAATCTCAACTCCTTGTGTATTTCAACCGGTCTGTTTATATTCCGGGATCCAGGTTAGCTATTTTATAGTAGTATCTTACGTATTATTTTTGTAACGTAGATATTTAGAAGCGAGCGAATTCGCTAACGGATAGCGGATTCGAGGAGCAGATCGTAAGATCACGGAAATATCAAATACTAATGATTCCAATTATGATTATTGTAGGTTCTTGCCCACAAAAAAGGCCAACAGGATGAATCAACTTCATACGGAAATATCAGATTTACTTAGAGGCGTCATCGAAAGAAAACTGGAGGGAATGAAAGCAGGAGAAAATAACGAAAACAACAGTGATTTGTTGGGGATATTATTGGAATCGAACATGAAAGAAGTCGAAGAAAATGGAGGCGGAAAAGAGAACGGAATCACAATTGAGGATGTAATGGGCGAGTGCAAATTGTTCTATTTTGCTGGGCAGGAGACAACGTCAAATCTGCTAGTTTGGACAATGGTCATGTTATGCATTCACAAAAAATGGCAAACCGAAGCACGGGAAGAGGTTTTCGAGGTTCTTGGTAAAAACATGCCCGATTTTGACAGCTTACATCAATTGAAAAAGGTAACATTCAATGCAGATTTTTTAGCTTCTCATTTCATCGTTTCTTCGAAGTTGCATATATATACTACTTGAAGTGTGACATATAAATGTAATAATATATACAGGTGAACATGATTCTTCACGAAGTACTTCGACTATTTCCACCTGTACCGGCATTGGCCAGGACAGTGAAGGAGAATACAAAGCTGGGAGATATAATCATACCCAAAGGAGTGGATGCTTTGTTGCCAATAATCTTAATCCATCACGATAAAGAAATATGGGGAGACGATGCCAAGGAATTCAACCCGGACAGATTTTCTCAAGGAGTGGCAAAAGCGGCCAAAGGGCATACAACTGCCTTCTTTCCGTTCAGCTTTGGCCCCCGGATGTGTATCGGAATGAATTTCTCGTTGGTGGAAGCTAAGCTCGCGTTGGCCATGATGCTGCAGCGTTTCTCGTTTGAGCTTTCTCCGTCTTATGAACATGCTCCGGTGCCATTTCCGACGATGCAGCCTAAATTTGGAGCCAAAATTATTGTCACTAAAATTTAGGCATAAGGCACATGACCTTTGTTGTTATACTATTTCCTACAATACAACCTACATTTGGAGCCAATGCTATTCTTTGTAATATTTAGGACATTATAGTACTTCGTCCTTACAATAACTAAATCGAATTTCATGTCGAAAGAGACAAAATTATTTGTGAGACCAATAACTTATTTGTGAGATATGTGAGACCAAATATCTTTTTTAAAGAGACAAAATTAACATAAAACAATGTCCAAAATCAGTTCATGTCGAAACCGCTACAAAAAGTAGTATTTTGGATTTCAGACAAAAAAATTGATCTCAAAATTTGTCAAAAAAAAAAAAAAAAAAACTAATTTCAGACTTATTTATCACTCGCGAAATCAGTTAACAACTACTAAGAGGTAATTAACCTACACATATCCCAAAATCTAGCCTATTGGAAGCGGTTGACGTTTGAGTCCAGGGAGCCCAGCACCAGACACATCCTCACCACACACATATTGATCGATCGATCATAAATGGTTTTACCTGCAGTACCTTCCTGACGCTGGGGCCCTTGAGCTTCTTACCATCATACCTTCTCTTATCTTCAATCTCTAGTCTAACCCCAAAACCTCATACAGTACAGTGGCGACGAAATTCACACTCTCAAGGCAAGGCATCATTATGAATATTTACCTATTAGCAGCAGCAGCTGCTGCAATAATAATAATAGCTTGCTCCTCATCATTCATATGGCGGGTGGTGGAGCGCGTGTGGCTACGCCCCAGGAGATTGGAGCGATCTCTGCGGGCGCAGGGCCTCAAGGGTAACCCTTACCGGTTCTGGTTCGGGGATTCCAAGGATCAGGTCGCGATAACAATGGCGACTCAGTTAAGCTCCATCGGTCTCGATGATGATGTCACGCTCTATGCGCTGCCTTTTCATCACCACATACTTACAAAATACGGTAATTGTCAATTTCCCCCTCTCCAATTTCTTCTTTTTTTTTTTCTGTTTTTTGAGAGAAAGTGATTATTGGCTGCAGGTAAAAGATCATTCATGTGGTTTGGGCAAACTCCGAGGATTATGGTAATGAATCCGGACATGGTTAAGGATGTTTTGCAGAAGCACGAAACATTTGTGAAGGTATTAACGAAAAGTCCATGGACCAAGTTATTTGTGTCTGGCCTTGTTGCATACGAGGGAGAGAAATGGGCAAAACATCGCCGCCTTCTCAACCCTTCTTTCACCGTTGCTAAGCTCAAGGTAAACTAATACTCCCTCCTGTCTCCTCTTTATAATTGTAACATTTAAGTATTTCACGTTATCTTTATATTCGAATAATTTTAACAATGTGTTGTAGAGTTTTAAGAAATGGAGAAATAAGTGGTGGAGATTTTAGGAGAGGAGAGATAAATAAATAGAAAAAGTAGTGTGAATGGGAAAAAACTTTCCCAAAGAAACAAACATTATTTAAAAATATTCCAAAAAAAGAAAGTGTTAGAATTATTTGAAACCGGACGAAGTACATTTTTAATGCTTTGAGGTTTAAAAGTAAAAATTATGAAATTTAATAGTAATATGAAACTATGGCGACTAGACGAATTCAACAAGATCTCACATGCCTATGTTTTATCTTATATAACTATATTAAAGAATTAAATCAAAATTGCTCAATGAATAGAAGTACACACTCCGTCTCATTTAAAATATCATGTTTGATTTCTGCAAACAATCTAATGCACTTTTTTAATTGTTAATATTTCAAAATATATAGAACTAAAAATTATGTAAAATATATATTATAAAATTATACGATTAGACGAATCTAACAAGCCCGAACTCGACACTATTCATTTTTTTTCAATTTTAAAGAAACAGAAGAGTACTTACTACTGCTTGTCAATTTATTTTACCATTGTCCAATTAAAATGTCTTACTTATTGTTTTTGTATATGTACCATCATAAATGTTTCTTTCTATAAATCTTTCTATCTATAAATTGAAATAATTTTCTACTCTAACAATGATGTGGACCCCATCATACTCATTAATCAACTGTACCTTAATTCTCACGCCCGACAGTAAGAGAACATATGAAATGGAACATAGGGAGAACATAATGGAACAGAGTGATTACTTTTTTAGAGATTAAAAACATTTCTTTTGAATAGGGCATGGTCCCTCTGATGCATGTAAGCTGTAAGGAGCTTGTGGACAAATTGGACACTATGATTCTCAACAAGACAAGTGAAGAAGTTGATATGTGGCCAATTATTTCGAAATTTACAGCTGATGTAATTTCCAGAACAGCATTTGGAAGCAATTATAAGGAAGGTCAAAAAATATTTCTTCTTCAGAAAGAACAAGCTCAACTCTTTGTGTATCTCAACCGGTTGGTTTATATTCCCGGATCTAGGTAGCTATTTGAATTTTATTCGTATGTTTTATTATCATTATGTGATAAATATATTTTGTGGAATTGCAAATTATTTGAAATGTTATCGATTATTACTACAGGTACTTACCCAATAAAACAGCCAAAAGGTTCAAGCAAATTAGTATGGAAATAAGGGATTTACTTAGAGGCATCATCGGGAAAAGAATGGAGGGATTGAAAGCAGGACATAATGAGAGTAGCAGTGATTTGTTGGGGATATTATTGGAATCGAACATGAAAGAAGTCGAAGAAAATGGAGACGAAAAAGGAAAGGGAATCGCGATTGAGGAGGTAATGGATGAGTGCAAATTGTTCTATTTTGCAGGGCAAGAGACAACATCAAATCTGTTGGTATGGACTATGGTTATGTTGTGCATTCATCAAAACTGGCAAATGGAAGCACGACAAGAGGTTTTCGAGGTTTTTGGTGAAAGCTTGCCTGATTTTGATGGCTTACATCAATTGAAAAAGGTAATATATTCTTTTCAGATTTTTCTTATGTTTATTGTGTTGGATTTGGTTTGGAAGCTGAAAACTTATGATGAAGTCGTGCTTTGTATGTGAAGGAGTGTTTTGTATGTGCTGAGTATTTTTATACAACCCAGGCACCATTAAATACCCAACACACACCTCATTAATACCCAATACACACACCTCATGGGGTCAGCACGCCAATACCTGCTAAATGTCACCAATTCAGCATCCTAATATCCTATCCAAACTCATTTTGTTGAATTGTCTTCAAACTGGGTGCTGATTCGAAGATGAAAACTTACCATGTTTCAATATCCAAATATTGGGAAAATTTTTGAGTGTATTAGTTTCTTTTTTTTCTTATCTTTTTAGGTGATCATTTCATAGTAAGTTGCATATATATATATTTCACATATGGCATAATGTACATATTGGATAGGTGAACATGATTCTTCACGAAGTGCTTCGACTATATCCATCCGTAGCATCCCTAATGCGAACTGTAAAAGAGGATACAAAACTCGGAGACATGATCATACACTTGGGAGTAGAGGTTATCTTGCCAATACTCTTAATCCATCACGATAAAGAAATATGGGGAGATGATGCCAAGGAATTCAAGCCCGAGAGATTTTCTCAAGGAGTAGCAAAAGCAGCGAATGGCCATCCAGCAGCCTTCTTTCCATTCAGCTTTGGCCCCCGAATTTGTATTGGAATGAATTTCTCAATGGTCGAAGCTAAGCTTGCGTTGGCCATGATGCTGCAACGTTTCTCGTTTGAGCTTTCTCCGTCTTATGAACATGCTCCGGTACCATTTCCTACAATGCAGCCTAAATTTGGAGCCAAAATTATGGTCAGTGAAATTTAGGACATTGTAGCATGTCCTTCGATGTTGTATACTTTTTTAGGTGAATACTAGGATATCCCCAGGCTTCATTGGACCCAAAATAATGTTGTATACTTTTGTTCAATATTTTATAATAACAATGCAGTAAAATTCAAAGGAGTAGTAGACTGATGGAGAAGTAGAATTGGGAAGTAAAAGCAGTCCAAATAATTGTTTGAATGGATTGGATTTGTCCTGGGAAGGTGAGTGATTTAATGGCAGGATGGCTGTGTTTTAATGTACAGAAGGGTCAAAAGGAGCTGTGGCGGTTATGGGTTTGGCTATTGTGTGGATGATTTGGAAGTGTAGAAATGGTAACGTTTTTAGAGGCCAGGCTTTCGAATGGAAGGAGGCTGTTATGGAGCTCAAATGGAAGATTAGGTTGTGGTGGACTGTGGGCTATAATAGATTACATTACTTGACAGATGGAGCGGAGGTTGGTTTCCCGGACGGATTGCTTCAGACTGGGAGACGCTACCAGATTGCTTCGAGAAGAGGATTGCTGTGGGAACGACCGTTAAAGGGGTGGTGGAAAATCAATACGGACGGTTCTTCATTGGGTAATCCAGGCCCGGTTGGGATTGGAGGGGTCATTCGAAATGATGAGGGTGAGGTGATCTACATTTGATCAGATTTCATTGGAATTGCGGATTCAACGGAAGCCGAAATCACTGCGATATCCAGGGTGTGCGTGGCGCTACAACGTGATCAAGGATTCCCTCTTCCAAGGATTGTATTCGAATGCGATTCTAGTAATGTAGTGAGATGGCTAACAAATACAGGTATGTTCCCTTGGAGGTTTAATCTTTTGATGGGGCCGATTCTGGAAGTTATGAGATGCGGGGGTGAGATTAGAGTTCAGCATATCTTGACGGAACGAAATGACATCGCCGACTATTGGGCGAGGATGGGAGCGGCTCAAATGGAAAAGATGGAAGAATGGTTCAATACGACTTGAATTGGGGTAGGGTACACTGTTATGGAATATTGCTTTGGTATGTCTGTGTCTTTCGGTGTTTTTAGCTTGGTAATGCTTCTGGTTTGTTGTTTTTGGTTTCGTCTGAAGTGGGGTTGTGAGTTCATTGGATTAATTAGCTGGTTGGAATTGTACTGAATGTGTATCTGTTTCTGTGCATGACCTGTGTTTCATGTTATATTGCTTCATGGTCGGTGTCGCAGGTCTTCAAATGTGTAGCAGGATGAATTGTACTTGGACTTTGTTTCAGTTGGTAATAATATGTTTATTTCTCAAAAAAAAAAGAGTATTTACAATTTATTTTATTTCCTTGTTGGATGAGAATATTTTTATATTTTTATTCTTAAAATGACTTTTTGTGTAAGTAATGATCTACGTACTTTGGGGGAAAAAGAAAAACAGAGGAGAATTTTGAGTTCTGCTCCTTTTCCTTTTGAGAAAACCCAAATAATACAAAATTAAAAAGCCCTTTTGAGTGAAATAAGTTAGAGGAAAGAAAGAAAGAAAAAAGGCAAAACAAACCGCATTAGTGTTCTAGCTTTATGGTCTCCATGCATGCATTTTGCTTGCACGTTCCTATTCCGATAAATAAAGAAAATGACATAAATTTAAAAATATATTTATATTATTACAAAATAGGAGAAAACATGCACATTCTCACAATTTATAGATTTTAACAAGTTTAACTCCATAAATAAAAAGACAATTGTAAATTAGAAATACATACACTACAATAAAAAAAAGCAAATACTGACCGAAAATGCGGTCGGGAACTCCCGGACACGGGTCGTTTGGACGGTTACCGACCGGCTTCCCGACCACATAAGCCGGTCGGTAATGTCTTGGTCCGAATTTTTTGGCCGACCAAGCAGGGGCGTGGTCGACGACTTCCCGACCGTCTACCGACCGAATGGTGGTCGGTAGATTTACCCCGACCAATTGTTGGTCGGAAAACTCGGCCCCCATGGTTTGCGAGACCTCGGGATTACCGACCGGTTTTCCGTCAGTGAGTCGGTCGGTAGAGTCGCCGACCGACTTCCCGACCGCATATGCGGTCGGGAAATCCTGCCTCTGCAACAGCAGAAATTGCTGTTGCCATAAATCATACCTGCCAAAACCAAAATGAAAGGATGGTCACAACATCCAATCTTCACAACATCCAATACATTATCAAATTCATCTATACATCAATACCAAACTTCTAATATTCACATATTGTATATTTGAAACATAGATCATTCAAATTCATTTGTTGAAATATTCACACAACAAGAAACATTCGATAAGGTAATAACTACTAGAATTCTAGTCCAACATGAACGAAGATAATGGAAACAAACAAGTTCACGTCTCTCAAAGACCATAAATAAAACAACAACAGTCAATGAACACCGATGTCACCTCCTCCTGAGCAGCCTCCAAGATCATCATCCCCGTCCCCGCGGGGTGGGGATCGAGGGCCCCGACGTCCCAACAATCTCTCCATCTGCTCCGCCATGGTCATCTGTGACTGGGCGAGACGCTCGATAGTCGTCGTGTATGCATCGAACTGGGCCTGCGTCACAAACTGAGAAGTAGGCGGTGGAGGGGTGGAATCCACAGCATCCCCTAGCCTGATCGACCTGGCAATGGAGCCTATGCCATAAATTGCCTTGCGCCTGTCCGGGCCACCAGCTACATCTAGGAAGACACGATCAGGATCCAAGCTACTGCCAATCTCAGGATCCTGGCTTAAGGTCTCAACAACGGCATTAAACTCGGCCTGTTTTATAAGTTTAAAAAAAATGGTCAAACAACTTAGCATTAAAGTAAACATGGAATGTAACAAGGCATTTTCTTTCTGTACCTGAAGGTTCTGTGACTTCTCGCGTACCCAATTGTCCTTTTGGTGTTTTCTTGTATGTGTGTGCTCATGCAGCTCATGCAAGTGGACAGGCCCTTCCTTCTTAGCCGACTATATATATTTAACAAAAAGGTAGTGATCCTAATGTGCGTCATTAAATACCATATAATTTTGTCCAATGGATTTGAACAGCATACCATATGATCAAGAGTGGCTCGAAATGTCTTTGATCCTGCAGTGTGTGTGGGGAGAGCATGTGCATCCTCCTGACCGCACCTTCTGTTCAGCTTTCCCCTCTTGCTCTTATCCTTGAATGCTTGGGAATCCCATATGCGCCTCCAATTCTCTGCCACTAGCGCATCTCCCGGCATCGGTTTTTTCTTCGAGCGGATGTCCAAAGTGTAATCCTTGTATCTGTTTTTTGCAATTAAGGTCAGTAAATTTTCCAATATTACAATAAAACACTATTGTTGTAATTTAAAACTCACCGTGCAATGTTTTTATTCTCCAATTCCTTCCTCACAGCAAGGGCATGCTCGGGAGCCCAACGAGCAACTTTCTACAGATAATTAAAGAGAGCATTTGAATTACTAGTTTGAACAACACAATGATTAATGCAAGGTAAGCATCATACCTGGAATTCTCCCCAATAGAACTCCTTAGTTTCTTTTGACACCTTATCCCAGCTGATCCCATTTATATCCGCTCGTCTGGCATATATGTCTGTAATCTTTCTCACGACAGAGTTCGGGAAGTTGATACTTCAAGACAATGCTCGCTCGTTAAATGACGTAATTAAGATGAGACTCATGTTGTATAAAGAAAAAATTAATTATATTTTCAATAACGTAATATAACGTGGAATACTTACATCCCATCTGTGGCATTCGGGGCAAGGAGCACCCTGTCTAGACCATGCTCAGCTACGGGAGGAGGCACGGGTGGAACTGCATGTGAAGACCCCGCCGATCCTAACAACAAATTTAGATTAAGTTTATCATAAAGGAACTGGAGAAAATGTATTTAAAAAGTTGTTAGTACCTGCAGTGCGTGGGGGTGGTGTCTCTGGAACAGCCGTATCAGCAATAGGTAGTGTAGGCTGCTCTTCCTGGCTGGCAGCTGCAACTGCAATTCAATATTATACAGATTTCAATTTTATAAAGTTAATTATTTTCAAACATGGAATGTTTTTACAAGATAATAAACGTAATTTACAAATACCTGCCACACGTCGCTGATATGTCTCCCTCGCCCGCTGTATCCTTGCCGCTTCCTCAGCAGGAGTAAGTGTCCGCCGTGGCGTGTTCGAAGATGAGCCACCCCCTCGTTCAGACATCTGTATAAGGGACAATTGTATTCCAATATAAGCGTTAGATCGACATTAAAACATACAATGCGTAATAGTTGGTATGGTATTTAAGAAGTTTATCACATTTCAAATTTTGAAATCCTCATCCGAAGTCTCCTGTGACGGATCATCCGGATCTGTGTCATCTAAAGAATTAGTGTCACTGGAGGAATCAGAGTGAACTTCCTCGTCATTCCGCTGAAGGTCTACATATTGGACCACGGTATCTGTTAGCCGCTCCCTCGCAGACGTGAAAGTCGTAGTTTCGATACCATGATGTTCTGAAGCGTCGTCCTGAAATGCTTCAGGTTTTTCCTCAGGTCGAACGGTTATTACACCCCTCGGTTTCACTTTACATACGGCCAACCATTCATTCCTACCCGCAGCTGGCCTCATCGTTGGGAACGAAGCATAACAAACTTGTTCTGCATGGTATACAAATATAAAAGGATCGTATATAGGCAACGACTTTAAGTGGTTAATCTCGACAAGCTTGTACTTCTCATGGGTCCGTGTTCCAATTCCTTCACGGGGATGAAACCATCTACATTTGAAGAATGTAGTTTGCTTCATAGGCAGCGCCGGGTACTCCATAACAATAATCTCTTCGATTATGCCATAGTAGTCTCCGGACGTGCTCGAAATGCAAACACCACTGTTGTAGGTCGATCTATGCTTCCTGTGCGATTCTGTGTGAAATTTCATCTCATTTATAAAGTACATTGAATATGAAATACCAATAGGAATTGGCCTTTGTGCTATGTGACTCAAACATGGATTTTCGGGTGGATTTGGTGTCATATAATCTCCAACCATCTCGGAAAGTCGTCCGACATCGCACATTGAATATATGCCTCACTTATCATCGGTCGTTCCTTATGCAGCTGATCTTCAAATGTCCTATTATTACCATTACGAGCATTATTATCAGATAGTATGGAAGTTACTAGAATTGTATAATGATGAAAGAATTTACAAAACACATTCAGTACTTACGTGAGATAAGGTTCTATCTCTTTGCAATTTAAGATGAGGTAATTGTGAATGGCTTTCAACTCTTGTTCAGACAATCGCCTCTCCTTGGGATGACCTTGGGCACGTCCCGGGTATTTGAATACACTTGGAAGGCGATCGTCGTAGTGTATTGAGCTTCCATCATCGTTCCTTGGCACATTCCTTTCCCGTATGAATACATGCTTCTCAAAGTAATGAGAGCAGAAAATTGAGGTTTCACGAACCATGCATGCATTGCAGATACTACCTTCAACATGTGCCTTGTTGCGCACAGTTCGCTTGAGTCGATTGAGATATCTACAGAATATTGAATCATTTTTTTTATGTTAAACGACTGTATTTACACAAGACTTGAAATATTTAAAGTACAAGCAAATTCTTATTATACCTTTCATAAGGGTACATCCATCTGAATTGAACGGGACCGACAAGGCTAGCTTCATAAGGGAGGTGGACAGGTAGATGTTCCATACAATCGAAGAATGAGGGGGGGGGGGGGGGAATCGTCTCCAACATACACAGTACTACTGGAATATCTATGGCCAGTCTATCTATATCTGCCTCTTTCAACGTCTTCGCAGTTAGTGCCCGAAACACATTGCTCAACTCTGTTATTGGTTCCCACACACTCTTAGGAAGTAGCTCCCGCCATCCAATTGGTAGTAGTCGTTGCATGAAAATATGGCAGTCATGAATTTTCATGCCAAACAATCGATGTTTATTCATGTCTACGCATCTACCAAGGTTGGATACACAACCATCAGGAAATTTTAAACCTGCGACCCATTTCAGAAACACATCCCGCTTGTCCTTGTCCATTGTATACACTGCCCATGGATATTTCTCTGTGCGAGGGTCCCTATGCAATTCGGGCCTGTTGCACAAGGTCACAATGTTCTCACGTGCTTTCGTATTGTCCTTACTCTTCCCCTGAACATCCATAACTGTTTTGAACACATTTTCAAATACATTCTTCTCAATGTGCATGACATCCAAGTTGTGCCGAACCAAATTCGTCTTCCAATATGGTATATCGCAGAATATACTCTTCTTTTTCCATCCACATGTCTTGCTTTGTATTCTATTCGCTTCCTCGCCTCCCATTTCGTATACACGTCGAAGGCCATGCCTTTCTATATCCGCTAAGACTTCTTCACCACTCTTACAACTAGGTGGCGATCTATGCTCCTCCCGATCCTTCACGAATTTGGACTTATCAACTCTGAAAGGATGGTTGGAGGGGAGGAACCTCCTGTGCACATCAAACTACGACTGTTTCCCACCCTCTTTAAGCCGTAATGATTTTGTTTCTTCCATACATACTGGGCATGCAGTTTCCCATAGGTGCTCCAACCTGACAACATAGCATACGCCGGAAAATCCCCAATTGTCCACATCATGGCTGCCTTTATCTGAAAATTCTGTTTAGAAGAGGTGTCGTATGTAGTGATCCCAACATCCCACAACTCTAAGAGCTCGTCGATAAGGGCTGTAAATAAACATCAATCCTCTGCTTTGGGCTAGATTTCCCTGGTATTATGCATGTTAGGAACATGTATTCATCCTTCATACACATAGCAGGAGGGAGGTTGTAAGGAGTTAATACGACTGGCCAACATGAGTATTGAGATCCCGATTGACCAAACGGTTGAAAACCATCCGTGGATAAGCCTAATCTCACATTCCGACCATCCACACTAAATTCTGGATGTATGGTATCAAATTGCTTCCATGCCTTTGAGTCACAAGGGTGGCACATCTCCCCAGAAGTCCCATGATAATGTCCTACATGCCACGTCATATGCTTCGCCGTCGCATCCGACGCATACAGTCTCTTCAATATGTTTTTAAGTGGGAAATAGAACATGTATTTCCGTCCAATCCTTGAATTCGAATTTGATTCTCTATAGCGAGGCTCGTCACAGAACTTACATTTATCTAAGGCCGAATCATCACGCCAGAATAACATACACCCTTTTTCACAACAATCAATTTTCTGAACAGGCAGCCCTAATCCCTCAAGTAGTTTCTTTGCCTCGTAAAAATTCTTAACCATAGCGTTATCCTCGGGGAGTGTATCAAGAATTAGTTGACACAAAGTATCGAAGCACCTCTACGATAAATTGTGTTTGGCCTTAATATTCAATAACCTAGCAATAGTGGACAGAAGGGTCATTTTCTTGCATCCAGGCCACAAATATTTGTCTGCCGCCTCCAACATTCGAAAGAACAACTTCTCTTGTGGATTAGGCTCCTCGGGTGGCCTAGGTTCATCACTATTTTCAGTTGGTATTGTGTCGGGACCACCAATTCCCATTCCATCGCACACCATTTGTATGTAGTCATCATCACGTGCCGACACTGATGCGGGCGCCGTATCATCGGTATCGTAATAGCGACTAAATTGGTGTGGCTCTCCGTGACACGTCCATCTTTCGTAGTTAGGAACAAAGCCATCACGATATAGATGATATGTGATGTCATCATCAGATAGATAACATTTATTCCTACATCTACTACACGGATACCTAAGTCTTCCCTGTGCTCTATCCACGTTTGGGTTTTGATGAGACATCTGTATAAATAATTTTACCCCATTTTTAAATTCAGATGTGAGTTCTCCAATACTACGTTGGGAGCGGTACGTCCAACTTCGGTCCATACCTATCAAAGATTTGTTTACAACTTGGATCACTCTAGGTCATTCATCAAATCGTAACCAAATTCGTATTTTATATGTATACTCGTATTTTATTTGAAACATATGTTAATAAGATATATTTGAAACATCCAACAATTACGACCGTTAAAAGAAACTTCAAACCACTGTCAGAAATAGACTTTAAAAAATCAAATCGCACGAATTGAATATTATATAAACAAACGATAAATGTTTTAACCTAACATAAACCATGTGACTGTGTGAATGTATACATCTCGTCATAGTAAATTTAATGCGCATCTACCAAATTATATTACCTTCTTGTAGAAGAATCGATGCAAATAGCCGACTGAGTTGTATATTGCTTTCCAAAATAAAATAGTGACCAAGTCTGTCTGATAATACAATATTCGAAATTAGCATGAGAAGGAAAAAGGCTCCAGGAAGCCAATTTTATCAAACCATCTATTTTATTCAACTACAGTACCAACTTAGCCGTGAAGCAATCGAACATTGAAGAAGTACAATACAAGACAATCAAAAACTCAAACCAACAATATGACAACATCAATTCGCTCGTCAAAACGAATAACGAGAACAACACAAATTTGAAATGGCCATAATTTTCTCATACCAACTACGAAATGAACAAATCATATACGAAAAAGCATCTAATCGACGAGAGGATTCTACATATGAGTCCGTAATTGCAAGAATTGAAAATTTATCACCATACTACGCTAAAATAGATTGCTGCCCCAACTTTAAGGATCGATATTTTCCATCTTTTTCCAATTTTCCAAAGGAACGCAATAGAGGAGATTATACATAAATCATCAATAAAATTACCTTCAATTTTAGGTTTTGTGGGCAATCACAAGATAGTAATGAAATATCAAGTATGAAAAAAATTTAACAAACAGTGCTCGAATGGAATTTAGACAAACAAACGGAATACAAACATGTGCAAAAAATTATGCCAACAATCGAATGAAATTTAAGAGTAAAAATATGTGAATCGAATACCTCTCAATGGAGTGCTCGAATGGAAGTGGCCGGCTGTGAGGTGGGGCTGCCGGGTAGGGATTGGGGCTGGCCAGGGCGACGGTGCAGCGAGGGCGGCGAGGGCGGCGAGGGCGGCGCTGGTCCGACACCAGGCGGCGCTGGAAGAGGCCGGGCAGGGGAGGGCGGCGGGATTGGCTCGAAAGGAGGATTCAAGGGCCGACAACAATCGAGGGATGGTCGGTGCTCGAGGTTGGAAGTCCGATGGTCGGCGATGAGCGTGGTCGGGATCAGAGGTCGGCTTCGAGCGGTGAAAGGGGCAAGGGAGTGAAAATGGGGAGGGAAGACTGTGCGAATGACGACTTACTGCGAATTGGGGGTGAAATAGAATGACCTAGGTTACCGACCGCACATGCGGTCGGTAACCCGGTCGGTGACGCCGACTGTAACACCCCGGTTTTTGGTCACCTAGGTCGGGATGTCACCGCCACACCTCCCTAGCAAGACACGGTTTCTCCGAGCTTGCTAAAGAGATGCAAGGCTATGGTTTTTCAGAATTTAAAACATTCAAACAGCCCATTTATATATAATTTAAAAATTAATACATCAAAGTTGCAGCGGAAAATAATATTTACATAAGAACAATGCAGCGGAATTTAAATATAGCCAACACGGCCAGAATACGGGTTAAACAGGCCCGTTCATGCAATTTCTAGTCTAACGTAACATTTAAAAATAAATTGTTTCCCCAAACTTCCCATGAATGCATATGACGATGCATACTCTTCAGCTCTGAAATAAACAGGGAAATAAAAATGGTTTGGTCAGCACTACGTGCTGAGTAAGTTACCACAAACATGATTGTGAGGTTTCAAAGCCTTTAATTAAATTTAAAAACATGTGCATAATATCCATGATTTAATTTATCCAACTAATAATAATTTAATTGCGTATTTTAAAAGACAAGGGTTTCCATAAGATCATAATTCAAGGGCCGACAACAATCGAGGGATGGTCGGTGCTCGAGGTTGGAAGTCCGATGGTCGGCGATGAGCGTGGTCGGGATCAGAGGTCGGCTTCGAGCGGTGAAAGGGGCAAGGGAGTGAAAATGGGGAGGGAAGACTGTGCGAATGACGACTTACTGCGAATTGGGGGTGAAATAGAATGACCTAGGTTACCGACCGCACATGCGGTCGGTAACCCGGTCGGTGACGCCGACTGTAACACCCCGGTTTTTGGTCACCTAGGTCGGGATGTCACCGCCACACCTCCCTAGCAAGACACGGTTTCTCCGAGCTTGCTAAAGAGATGCAAGGCTATGGTTTTTCAGAATTTAAAACATTCAAACAGCCCATTTATATATAATTTAAAAATTAATACATCAAAGTTGCAGCGGAAAATAATATTTACATAAGAACAATGCAGCGGAATTTAAATATAGCCAACACGGCCAGAATACGGGTTAAACAGGCCCGTTCATGCAATTTCTAGTCTAACGTAACATTTAAAAATAAATTGTTTCCCCAAACTTCCCATGAATGCATATGACGATGCATACTCTTCAGCTCTGAAATAAACAGGGAAATAAAAATGGTTTGGTCAGCACTACGTGCTGAGTAAGTTACCACAAACATGATTGTGAGGTTTCAAAGCCTTTAATTAAATTTAAAAACATGTGCATAATATCCATGATTTAATTTATCCAACTAATAATAATTTAATTGCGTATTTTAAAAGACAAGGGTTTCCATAAGATCATAATTCAACAACATGATAAAATAATCGCAAGACATAATTTAAAGGCATAATTTAAATAAGGAAACTATCTAAGTATTTCAGGATTTCACTATCCCTCTTTATTTCGATATAATCTAGTATAATTTATTATTGGGGAATCGAACCCGCAAGAAAACAAACAATCGCCCTTGGGGAATCGAACCCGCAAGAACTCACATACATCCTAGGGAATAGAACCCGTAGGAATCAACACATATTCTGGGGAATCGAACCCGCAGAAAGACACACCCTGGGGAATCGAACCCGCAAGGTTTGATACGGACATCCTGGGGAATCGAACCCGCAGGAGAACATACAATCGCCCTTGGGGAATCGAACCCGCAAGAACTCAAACACACCCTGGGGAATCGAACCCGCAAGGTTTGACACAGACATCCTGGGGAATCGAACCCACAGGTCAAACAAGTTTCGCAAATTTCACGAGTTTCATCAAGAGTTCAAAATTTGACCCGGTCAACCACAGTTTAATCTAAAATGCGTCTAAAATCAGATTTAATTTCAAAAATTCCGAAATTTCACGACTGACTCCAAAACGTCGAGATCTACAACTTTCGTGTTTTAACTTTTTCGATCCGAGATACCGAAATAGGTCAAAAACACTAATTTTCGCAGAGGTACTGTTCTGTCCGAATTTCATATAACTCAGTTTAAAGATTTCAAATTCTACCATAGCAATTCAACTCCAAATTTGATGAAATTTTACAGAGATCATCTTAAGACAATTATCTACAACTTTCATGTTTGGCTAAAGATCTAATTCGGCCTAGAACCATAGTCAAAAACGTCAACAAGTTCGAACCTATGTTCTGTCCGGTTTTCAAGATCCGATTTCAACCAGTTCGGTTTGGGTGGAATTTCATATATCAAATCATCACGAAAATTTCTGAAATTTTACGGAGGTATTCATAACGTATAGATCTACAACTCTTATGTTCAACGCTAAGCCTAGATCGGTCTAGATCCAAGGTAGAAATCACCAACAAGTTCGAACTAAAGTTCTGTCACCGTTTCAAGATCTAAACTCAAGGCAGGTCGGTTTGTGGTCGTTTTCGGATATCAAAACACGATGAAAAATTATGAAAATTTTACAGTACATAGATCTATGTCTTAGGAACGTTTTTTGTGTTTTACGTTTTTCCGTTTGAAGTCGTTTTAAGATTCGGAAAAATTAGACAAAACTGTTGCGCCGTTAAAAATCACATATGGACAGATTTACGAAAGATTTACTCAAGTTTCTAGATTTGAATATTTTTACTACTCCCAAAACCGTGTAAGCGTTAACTTATTGATTTACGGATGTCTCGGCTCGATGATTCGGAGGCGTGGCTTCCACGTTCTTCGTTCTCCCTCCGAGATCCTTCGTTTTTCCTCAACGCGTCCGGATCGGGGTTTAGAATAGGAAAGAGATTTAATTAGGATTCGTTTTCGAATCTTGAATGGAAAAGAATGGATAAGAATGGTTCGAATCTTACCCCGATGATCGAAGACTCCTAATTTTCGTCCAAGTCAGTCCCTTGATTCGGTTTTGTGCCTCCGACGACTCCGGAATTATGGTTGTGCGTGTAGAGAGATTTCGTAGGGTTTTGTAAAGATGTTCGGGGCTCCCAAGAGGGTTTATTTATAGATATTTAAGACCTAGGGCGTCCAAGATCTGACCCCAAGCGTCTTGAGTCGAGATATGTTCAACCGAAAGTCGAAAAATCCGCGTTCGGGCGAGAAAATCGCGGAACGGCCGCAACTGCCAAGTGGCGCGCTCTTGGCGCGGTGAACCCCCAAAGACCGCGCGGCGACCGCGCCGTCCTGGCCTGGACTTCGGTCTGGGCCGGGTCGTGCGATCCGTCGGGCGTTTCCTCCTCTCTTTCGGACTTCTATCCCTCTATGTTCCCGGATTCGGATTTCCAGGGTATCTTCGGGCTCCGATTTCCTATCTTAATTTTATTCGGACCTAAATTTATGTTTGGACTCGAGTTATTGAGTCCATCGAGGTCGGGTCCCCATGTAACCATTTATTCAATTAAATTGTCTCCGGCTTCCCGGGTTCTTGGAATTTTGATTCCTTTTTAATTTAAATTTCATTTCTCATCTTTTATAATTCTTCACCCCTTTATCATGTTTATTATATTTATTTATTTATTTATTTTATTTATTGCATTTATTTTATGTTGGAAAATTCTCGGGTATTACAGTCTACCCTCCTTAAGAATCAACTTCGTCCTCGAAGTTGTGTTTCGGCTTTTCTCGTGCTAAAGTCTTTTGTTTGTTTTATTATTTTGTGACTGAACTTAGAATTAAAACTTCTAAGCTGCCTACGTACCCGGTGAAGGGATCAAGCCATAACGTAGTTCAAAACAATTTGAATATGTTTATTTATTCATTCGGAATACATATCGTCAAAAATAAACGTCTATCTTACGGGGTATTACATCCTCTCCCCCTTAGGACTTCAGTTATGTCCTCATAACTGCCTACTTATTATTCTCTTCCTTGATCTCCTTGTTGAGGGTTTACCAATTCTATCCTCTTCTCAATCATCTCCTCACGAACATTACATTCTCTAATCATGTGGTCTTCCCCACCACATCTATAACAAGTCCCACGCCTTGGGCACTCGCGCACCAGATGGGCTTGATGGCATTGTGGGCAACGGGGTACGACTGTACGACGTATGTCATTTCTCCCATTATAGAAATCCTTATTCTCGTTCCTATCTTGTCCACCGTTATTGCTCCGATTCTTCTTCTCAAATCCTTGCGAGTCCTTGCTCGTCTCCCCATTTTCCTTACGCTTCAGTTGCTGGACTCGATCAATTGCTACAGCTCGATCATAAACCGTCTGCAGGTTCGTGAATTGTCCTACTGCAAGTATCTCCTGGATACTAAGGTTCAGACCCATCTCGAATTTCTGAGCCTTGTCAGAGTCGGTTGGTACTATCCTCGTAGCAAATCGTACTAACTCCTTAAACCGGGTGTAATACTCCTGCACCGTCCGTCCCTCTTCCTTCAGTGATAAAAACTCTTCGTACATTGCCGCCTTGGTGCTCATGGGGTAGAATCGGTCCCTTAAATCCTCCTTAAGTTTAGTCCACGAATAAGCTTCTTCAGCTTCCTCTAAATTCCTCTGGAGGTCTTGCCACCACTCATCGGCTTCGCCTCCTAAGTAGTAGGTTGCTACTCGTGTCTTTGCCTCATCAGGACATTTGATAGCATCCAAGAGCTTATCAAATGTACGGATCCACCCCTCTAGTTTGGCGGGATCCTCCTGCCCATCATAACGTGGTGGTTGATAGGGATTCACCAACGCTAGATAGTTGGTTTGAGCTACGGGCGGAGTTACTGCTGCAGGTGTCCTATGCACCTCCGCATTTCCTAATGCTACTAGGAATCCCTCTATCGTTTCTAAACGTGCTTCCATATTATTGGGCGCTTGAGGCACTTGCTCTCCTAGGTTCTGAGGACTTTCACTGTTGTTGGGCGTGTTGGAAAGGTTAGCGTCAGTGCCGTTTGGACTCACCTTCCTTGGTTTCCTCCTAGGCGCCATTTTCTGTTATAACGTGTATAGATTAGCTTATCTTGGTTTAGATAGATCGCTCGAACAAGACGTTTCGTAAATTTCTAATTTCAAATTTTCGGATTTGTTGTTTGGAAATCCAAACAAGATTTTTGGAATAAAGAGTGTTTTAATATAACTTGATTTTTCTCGTTGTTCCACATGAGGAAATTTTCTAACTAATTCGAACAAAGATAGCAATGGCCAAGGCCGAGGTTTGCTATGCTTGGGCGTGCGCTTAGATCAATGAGATCTAGAACTAAGGCAAGATCAGTCTCTAGTGAGCGTTTCTAATTCGATGTCAAGTTTCTATGTTATCCGGTGCAAGAAGAAGACCTAGGTTAAACTTCGCTAAGATTCTAGGTTATAATTCGCCAAGATGCTAAGTTAAAATTCGCAAAGATTCTAAGTTCTCTACATAAAAGAGATGCAATATGCCAATGCGAATGATGATTCCCCCCCAAAAATAATTTAATGCAGTGTATATATATATATATATATTTTTCCATGGGTTTTAAAATAAAAATTTTCCATGGAAATAATACTTTAAAATTTAAAATAATAGTCAAAATATTAATAATAGTTTAAAATAATAATGGTTTAAAAATAATAGTTTAAAAATAGCCGGGCTTTGATACCAACTTTGGTATCAGATATTTTCTTTAAAATAAATAGCTTTAAAATATTCTGGGCTCTGATACCAACTTGTAACACCCCGGTTTTTGGTCACCCAGGTCGGGATGTCACCGCCACACCTCCCTAGCAAGACACGGTTTCTCCGAGCTTGCTAAAGAGATGCAAGGCTATGGTTTTTCAGAATTTAAAACATTCAAACAGCCCATTTATATATAATTTAAAAATTAATACATCAAAGTTGCAGCGGAAAATAATATTTACATAAGAACAATGCAGCGGAATTTAAATATAGCCAACACGGCCAGAATACGGGTTAAACAGGCCCGTTCATGCAATTTCTAGTCTAACGTAACATTTAAAAATAAATTGTTTCCCCAAACTTCCCATGAATGCATATGACGATGCATACTCTTCAGCTCTGAAATAAACAGGGAAATAAAAATGGTTTGGTCAGCACTACGTGCTGAGTAAGTTACCACAAACATGATTGTGAGGTTTCAAAGCCTTTAATTAAATTTAAAAACATGTGCATAATATCCATGATTTAATTTATCCAACTAATAATAATTTAATTGCGTATTTTAAAAGACAAGGGTTTCCATAAGATCATAATTCAACAACATGATAAAATAATCGCAAGACATAATTTAAAGGCATAATTTAAATAAGGAAACTATCTAAGTATTTCAGGATTTCACTATCCCTCTTTATTTCGATATAATCTAGTATAATTTATTCTTGGGGAATCGAACCCGCAAGAAAACAAACAATCGCCCTTGGGGAATCGAACCCGCAAGAACTCACATACATCCTAGGGAATCGAACCCGTAGGAATCAACACATATTCTGGGGAATCGAACCCGCAGAAAGACACACCCTGGGGAATCGAACCCGCAAGGTTTGACACGGACATCCTGGGGAATCGAACCCGCAGGAGAACATACAATCGCCCTTGGGGAATCGAACCCGCAAGAACTCAAACACACCCTGGGGAATCGAACCCGCAAGGTTTGACACAGACATCCTGGGGAATCGAACCCGCAGGTCAAACAAGTTTCGCAAATTTCACGAGTTTCATCAAGAGTTCAAGATTTGACTCGGTCAACCACAGTTTAATCTAAAATGCGTCTAAAATCAGATTTAATTTCAAAAATTCCGAAATTTCACGACTGACTCCAAAACGTCGAGATCTACAACTTTCGTGTTTTAACTTTTTCGATCCGAGATACCGAAATAGGTCAAAAACACTAATTTTCGCAGAGGTACTGTTCTGTCCGAATTTCATATAACTCAGTTTAAAGATTTCAAATTCTACCATAGCAATTCAACTCCAAATTTGATGAAATTTTACAGAGATCATCTTAAGACAATTATCTACAACTTTCATGTTTGCCTAAAGATCTAATTCGGCCTAGAACCATAGTCAAAAACGTCAACAAGTTCGAACCTATGTTCTGTCCGGTTTTCAAGATCCGATTTCAACCAGTTCGGTTTGGGTGGAATTTCTTATATCAAATCATCACGAAAATTTCTGAAATTTTACGGAGGTATTCATAACGTATAGATCTACAACTCTTATGTTCAACGCTAAGCCTAGATCGGTCTAGATCCAAGGTAGAAATCACCAACAAGTTCGAACTAAAGTTCTGTCACCGTTTCAAGATCTAAACTCAAGGCAGGTCGGTTTGTGGTCGTTTTCGGATATCAAAACACGATGAAAAATTATGAAAATTTTACAGTACATAGATCTATGTCTTAGGAACGTTTTTCGTGTTTTAAGTTTTTCCGTTTGAAGTCGTTTTAAGATTCGGAAAAATTAGACAAAACTGTTGCGCCGTTAAAAATCACATATGGACAGATTTACGAAAGATTTACTCAAGTTTCTAGATTTGAATATTTTTACTACTCCCAAAACCGTGTAAGCGTTAACTTACTGATTTACGGATGTCTCGGCTCGATGATTCGGAGGCGTGGCTTCCACGTTCTTCGTTCTCCCTCCGAGATCCTTCGTTTTTCCTCAACGCGTCCGGATCGGGGTTTAGAATAGGAAAGAGATTTAATTAGGATTCGTTTTCGAATCTTGAATGGAAAAGAATGGACAAGAATGGTTCGAATCTTACCCCGATGATCGAAGACTCCTAATTTTCGTCCAAGTCAGTCCCTTGATTCGGTTTTGTGCCTCCGACGACTCCGGAATTATGGTTGTGCGTGTAGAGAGATTTCGTAGGGTTTTGTAAAGATGTTCGGGGCTCCCAAGAGGGTTTATTTATAGATATTTAAGACCTAGGGCGTCCAAGATCTGACCCCAAGCGTCTTGAGTCGAGATATGTTCAACCGAAAGTCGAAAAATCCGCGTTCGGGCGAGAAAATCGCGGAACGGCCGCAACTGCCAAGTGGCGCGCTCTTGGCGCGGTGAACCCCCAAAGACCGCGCGGCGACCGCGCCGTCCTGGCCTGGACTTCGGTCTGGGCCGGGTCGTGCGATCCGTCGGGCGTTTCCTCCTCTCTTCCGGACTTCTATCCCTCTATGTTCCCGGATTCGGATTTCCGGGGTATCTTCGGGCTCCGATTTCCTATCTTAATTTTATTCGGACCTAAATTTATGTTTGGACTCGAGTTATTGAGTCCATCGAGGTCGGGTCCCCATGTAACCATTTATTCAATTAAATTGTCTCCGGCTTCCCGGGTTCTTGGAATTTTGATTCCTTTTTAATTTAAATTTCATTTCTCATCTTTTATAATTCTTCACCCCTTTATCATGTTTATTATATTTATTTATTTATTTATTTATTTTATTTATTGCATTTATTTTATGTTGGAAAATTCTCGGGTATTACACCGACCACCTCAAACCCGATCGGTAATCTCGTCGTTTTTTAACGGCAGACGCCACAACGACTATTTTTTACCGACCGCTTGATGCGGTCGGTGACCCGGTCGCAAAATCCGACCCGCACTACGCCGGTCGGCGATTGCGGTCGGTATTTCCTGATTTTCTTGTAGTGATATATAAAGACGTACTTATAAAAATATTATTTCAAGTCCACTATTTTTTCAAAAAAATTAAGTTACTCTTTCATAATTATAAACTAGATTTTTCGCCTACTGCGCACGGGTGTTGAACTAATATGATGTTATAAATGTGAATATAGATTTTTTTTTTGGATTACATAGGATTCAAAGTCTTTTGCTTAAATAGTGCTTGAATACATGCAATAAATTTTTAAAAGAAAAATACAAGAGAGAATAAGATGAAGGAAAAAAATTCCAACTAACCTACAACCAGGTGTACATAATATAAAATAAATTATTTTTACTATTAGAAAACTAAATATATAGAGTTTGCTTTCATATCTAAAATGATGAGAGCAAGTGGAAAATAAATACACTTTAACTATTCAAAATTAGAAAAAATTATATTTTTGCATTATTAAGGTTCTAAAAAATAAGTATTATTTTACTCCTTAATATGTTTTACAATTTGAATATTATCCCTAAAGTTTTTAAAGAATATTATTTATACTTTTTTTTTTAATCTTTTCATCATTTAAAACTTATATTTTATTAAGTAATGTATTTTAAATCTTTATTGTGATTAATTTTTATCTACTAATCTTTGAGGAAAAATGGGTTAGATGGAAAACTGAAATCTTTAGAGTGTTGGAGGCGATGAACTTTGAGGAAAAATGGGTTAGATGGATTAAGGCTTGCGTGTGTTCAGCTGCGGCTGCTGTTTTAATTAACGGATTATCTACCAATTTTTTTAAGTTGCAAAAGGGTCTTCGCCAAGGCGATCCGTTCTCCTCGTATTTATTTATCTTGGTGGCAGAGATCCTTAACAAATTGTTGGAGAAAGCTGGCAGTATAGGGTTGCTAAATGGCTTAGTGGCAAACAGCGGGGGCTCGGCAATCTCACATTTGCAATATGCGGACGATACGGTGCTGTTTATCGAGGGCGAGCTACACCAGGTTATCACAGTGAAGAGAGTTCTAAGATGTTTTTCCCTCACAACGGGTATGAGGATCAACTTCGGTAAAAGTTCTGTATATGGTATTAATTGCCCACAGGAGCTAGTAGAGGAGGCAGCAGGTGTGTTGGGATGTGAAGTGGACAGGTGGCCGATGAACTATTTAGGTATCCCGGTTGGTGGGCGTTTGAATGGGGTGGAGATTTGGAAACCAGTCTTGGACAAGGTCGAAAAAAGGTTAGCGGGATGGAAGGGAAGATTGCTATCACAGGCAACCTACCATTGTATTTTTTTTTATCTCTTTTCAGGGTTCCCAATGTGGTGGCCGAGCGTATCGAACAATTGAAAAGGAACTTTTTTCGGAATGAATGGGACGGGTTAGGAAAATTCAGACTACTAATTGGAAGACTATATGCAAGACTATATGCAGGCAGAAGAAAGACGGAGGATTAGGGTTGAGAAGGGTCCAAGATCTCAACAAGGCACTTCTTCTAAAGTGGAAGTGGCGGTTCGGAAGGGAAAAGGCCCTTTGGCAGGAAATAATTGATGCTAAGTATTACTCTAATTCTGATTTATTAATTCCAGGGGTTAGCAGGAGGAAGTGGATATGGGGTAATTGATTTGGAGGTAGGCTCTGGTACGGGGAAGCTTATCATTCAAGCTGGAGATGGCAGGAAAACAAGATTCTGGACCGATCACTTGTTGGGGGGAGGCTTGGCGCTGAAAGAAATCTTCCTCAGGATTTTTACATTAGCAGTAAAGAAGGATGGCAGGATCAGTGACTATGGTGAATGGATTGGTGCGCAATGGTGTTGGGACATCGAGTTGAGAAGAACACTATTTGACTGGGAATTGGACGTCTGGGACGAGTTTATGCATGTACTGAATCATCATAAGTTGAATAGGTTCCTGGACGATAGAGTTAGATGGACAGGTGAAGGGAAGGGGTTATTCTCCATTAAATCTTGCTGGGTTAGTTTTGTTTCTATCACTGAGAAGGAGCAAAGTTGGTTCTATGAGAGGCTCTGAAAGATTAAAATTCCGGAGAAGGTAAAATTGTTAGCTTGGAAAGTCTTTGAAAGGTGCCTTACTTGTTCGAAAGCTATTGGCGATGAGAGGATGTCTGGAAGTTCAGGATGCTATTTGTCCATACTGTGGTTTGGAGCCTGAGGCAGTGGATCATTTGTTATGTAAATGTGTGGTGGTAAATAAGTTGTGGTATGTAGGGGTGGATTGGTTTGAAGTGAAGTGGTCGATTCCTGGGAGGGTGAACGATCTACTATAATGGTGGCTCGAGTTTAATCCTGGGAGAGGGAGAAGAGAAGCTTGGGTCTTAACAGGTTTGGCAATCCTTTGGTTTACCTGGAAATGGAGGAATGCGGTTGTTTTCAAGGGCCTGAGGTTTGACACAAATCAGGTGTTAGAAGAGATCAAATAGAGAGTTGGTATTTGGTGGAAGGTCTATTTTGGTGGCGAGGGGGCTAATTTGTTAAGCTTGAATGTGGATTTTCCGGGATGCCTGAGCTATTCAGGTAGGGGCAGGAGGAATGGGTCGCGTGATGGATTGGTCTGGGAATTACATCCACGGACAGGTTTGTAACACCCCAGTTTTTGGTAACCCAGGTCGGGGTGTCACCGCCACACCTCCCTAGCAAGACACGGTTTCTCCGAGCTTGCTGGGGAGGTGTGGCGGTGACACCCCGACCTGGGTTACCAAAAATCAGGGTGTTACAAAGTGGTATCAGAGCCCGGCTTATTTTTAAATTAGTATTATTATTTTTAAACTATTAATTTTAAACCATGATTATTTTTAAATTATTATTGTCATAATTATAGAAGCCCAAATTACTATTTTTAAAGTTTCCTAGCCCAAATCATTTTTTTGAGCCCAAATGATAATAATTTTTGACCCAATATAGAGGTCCAAGGATTTAACTATTATTTTAAATTTTTTTTTTTTGGCATTCATTCCATGGAAATGAATTATTACTTTTAAAACCCATGGAAATTAGAAATATATATACATATATATAGTGCATGAATTATTTTTGGGGGGGGGGGGGAATCAACATCTGCATGTGCATACCACATTCTTTTTGCTATACCTTAGAGAACCAAGAAGCGATATGTTCTAACTTAGACCTTTTGCTTGCACTAGATGACTTAGACGCTTGACATTAAATTAGGAACGCTAACTAGTGAAGCTTTGAGGTAAAAACCCGCTGCAATGCCCCCCGACAGCCTTTACACTATAATCCTATAGGGCTGTTAAAAAGCTTGCCTAATTTTTCCTACCGAAAGCGCATGGTATCAAGCTGCAATATTTATTTTTATTGTCGGGATCGTTCAATAGAGAGTTACACGATAGAAGTGTTTTAATAGAATCATTAACTCTAGAATCTGTTTATGCTCTTGGTTTAAGGATGGTGTAATGATGATTACTAACGATTTAATGCTGAAATGTAAATGCTTAAAGCTGTAAACAATAGTAAAGAAAACAAGTAAAATGGTATTGAATGTTATGATTATGTTCATGTGTTTAAGATAACACGGACCAAATCAAATGAATGAAATAAGAATATAATGAGAGTATCATACTTCAATAGTTAAAACATAATGAAAGTTCATTGAGAATAGAAAAATCCTTTATACTTATACAACTTAATCAAATCTTCATGTCTTAAATCACTTCCCAAGACAGGTACTTGTGATTCAGTGTCATGACATTCTAAGTACTGAAATCATGGAATACTATCGTCACAGAATGATCGATCAGACTCGTTCTGTGATAAAAGCTTTTTAGAACTGTCACTTAATCTAATTCTTTCAGACTCAGATTAAGCCTTTGACAACTCGAGGTCACTTCTAAATCATCTTATACTCGTCTGAACTTGAAGTTACTCTTTTCATTACTCTGATCAACTGATCTTATGACCCTATATTGGATGTCCTCTACAAAAAGTGTAAAAAAAAAGTATTTAAATCTATCATTCAATGTTTTCATAAGACTTGTATCCTCAGAGTAATTCCTTCAAGTATTTGTAAGAAGTAATAGTCCTGTAAGTATATCAAGATGAAATTGCTATTCAAATTCCTTGACTTATCCAGACTACTCAGATTCATATAGATGATTTAGCTCGAGGAATCTCTGTAAACACTTCCAAATTCCATGGTTTGACTCAGGATTAGTAGACTGTAAGAGAAAATTTAATCTCCTACCCATAGCATATAGTGATAACTATAAAACTATGAACCCTGGAAATTAATCTTCCTAATACTCTACTAATTATTAGGACAAAAGATGGTTTTTGAAACATCTTTCCCTTTTAAACGACAGGTACTAAATGTCCAACTAAAGAACAAGTTTGTTCTTCATTAATCCTGAGTAAATAATGATTGAGAAAACTTATATCATCATCTTTTCTCATTGTACTGGTGAAAATAGTGATACGAATTGCAGAAATGAATTGTGAATCTGTAATTATGAAGTAAGATTACTCATCATAGACTGGGAAATATCCCAAAATATCATATGTATATGTAGTATTATATGTATAAAGAAATGTTGAGAGTTCTGAGTCCTCTTAATCAAAATACTGGGGTGTTTTCGAAATATACATTGGAAACTAGACAGAATTAGGAATGAACTTTCCCATGAAAAAGGATTTGAGAAATAATTCTGCAAAATACATGTCCAAAGTAACTCGCAGTAACTACTTTGGGTTTCAAACTATGAACATTCCAATTTTCGCACGCTATGTCTGTACAGCGTGGAGGGAGCTAATATTCAAAGAATGTTCCTCAGATTTTGTTTATACAAAGAACTGAATGCCTCGCAGTAATTTCTGTAAGCATGCGGCGAGATATTCAATTCCTACTTATAAGATAGGGGTTATATATGTATAAGGAGTAAAAAGTGAATAGTTGATATCCTGAGAAATGGATATCAGATCTGTTGCTATTATATATCAGTTCCCTCGTTTTGTCAGATTGACATCGCGAGAGTATTAAAATAGCCTTTCTCATAGTAAAGTTATCTGGATATTTCATCGCATCATCTTTTAGGATGAAGCGTGGCCTTATCCATATGCAAAGTAAATGATCAGATTTCATAACTGTCATAACTACCTACTGGGATTTCTGTTGAGAAAATCTTGAATACAGAACCTTTCCAATTCAAATTTATGAACTTAGAATTATTACTTCTTAAAGATTATCATGCGATGATTAACACTGCATGGGTCTTTAGGAACTTTTTAAAGTTCTGAACATTAAACACTATGATTTTATCCCTATTTTGTGATCACAACATCATATCAACAGAAAATCAAATGCACTCATGATCCTGCCAGTTCATACCTAACTCGGCTACAATATTCAAACTTCTTGCGTAATTAGAACGAACAATTTACGAATTAAAGATATGGAAGTATTATGAACTTCGAGAATCGAATTAGCGATGTGATGCAAATTCCAAAATTGAATATTGAAATTGAGGTCTATACTCTTCTGAAACAGAATTGCGAATTGAAAATTAAAACCAGAAAGACAAGAAATTCACAATTTGATAACCGATCATTCTTCATGTATCTTAAATAACAAAGAATTAAAAACGAATACACCTGGAGATCCGATTTCAATCAGAATAATGCAAAGGTGAGCGAAGGAGTCGGAAGTTTAGATGATGATCGTCGTGATGGATGAACAAGCATTCCAAAAGCAACTCTCCTTCCAGGGTATCCTCAAGCTAATCTAAAAACTATCTTAAAGAAATCTACTACGAAATTGAATTACAAATCTGAAGAACTTAAAGTAAATTGCAGTGAAAATTAAATCCTAACCTACCTACTAAATTCTAAAAATGGACTGGAGAGTAAAATCGAGCTATTCTCTTCAATCTCCCGCCTGCTGAGCTGATTCCTCCAAGGGTCTTATTTATAGATGAGTGTTGTAACTGCTTTTGACTTGGATGATAACCGCTCGCATCAGAATAGCTCTCCTCTCGCTTTGTCCAGTTCCTTCAAAGCGAGAGTCAGAAATATAGTCATCTTTCTCAACAAGGCGAGGTCTTACAGTTTCTCCAAAGAGTCTTCTGATTAAATTTGGATAGGCCAATGCTGCATCTTCCCCAACTCTTGACTTAATGACATTGAGAACGTGGTGTGCAGCACTGCACTTCCTTCCTGACCATAACAGTGCAAATCCCTCGAAAGTTCCAGCTGAAGGTCCTTGAAAATTGGTAGTGGGTCTGAGCTTTGAATAATAGAAATCAAGCGTTGGCAAATAATCAGGCTTCAAATTCTTCAATGGAATCTTATTCTGCTTAGTTCCTCTGTGTGTTGAATAGAATCCTAGTGCCATTTTTCTAGCATTAGCAAGCTTATTCCCTTGAGTTTTCTTCCTCAAAAGAACCTCAGACTTAACTTCTGGCTGTTCTAACAAAGGTGCCTGTATCAAATCATTTAGAGTTTCCACAGTGACTTGCACTGTTTTTCCTCTAATCCATGTTGTTTCTGCCTCAACATCAAAATTAGCATAGAACTCTCTGGTCAATTCCACATAACCACATTTGTTGTTGTGTCTCATGAAAACATCCCATTCATTGATTCTCCTCCAGTAACTGATACACTTATGATCCAGCCACTTGGGATGAAATTCTTTATCCGGAACAATCATTTTGGACATCCCCAGGTAGTTCTCCAATGCCTCCTTTCTTCCATTAAACTTAACCTTGATTTCTTCTTCTGTGAATTCAGTCCTCTTTTCAATGCTATCAGGGATTGACAACCTCACCTTTGGGCTATTCTTCCCCCAATAACTCAAAGGCAACAATTCTGGAATTTCTTTTCCCGGGGAAGATCCTTCAGATGTATCTGATTCATTTCCCTCGGATTCTTGTGCTTCTTCCTGCTCATTCCCAGCATTTTCATTTCCTTCTTCTTCTGTTTCACCTCCTTCTTGAGCAGGTTCTATATTTTCTTCCTGAACTTGTTCTGGGCTCGGTTCATGGTCAGGCTCTGGATGTTCTTCCTGAACTCCATCAGTGTCATCATGTTGTGAATTGCCTATTCCTGAATCATGTATCAATGACGTGCTGGTATCTACCTTCTCAGTAACTTCTAAGCTATGCTGAATTAAGATCTCTGTGGGATCTTCCTGTACATGTTCGTTCAGTAGAAAAAGAATAGCTGTAGGTTCTGAATCTAAAAATCCTTTGGTTCCAAAATACTCTTCTGCTTTCTTCTTCTGTTATGCAACCCAGGATCGTTCATCCTTGCAATCGCTCTCTGAGTTACTTCATCCCTGACTTGAGATGGTAGGAGCCATTGATTCATTTGATTCTCAACATTCGTCTGTGTTCTAAGATATTGACTAACAGTGTCTTTCACAAAATATTTTCTCTGTTGATCTTCTTGAGTTTCATTTCTCTGCACTTCTTCTTCATAAGCTTGAATTGCTAATGGAGATGGTTCCACTACTTGGTCAGAATTTACTTGTTGTTGGATTTCCTCTAATTCTGACTCAAGTTTAGCTGCATATTCAATTGCTTGCTCTACTGAAGTGTGTGCATTCCCTCCTTCTCTAGCCAATTTCCTGAACTTTTTAATCAGTCCTTCCAGGGAATAAGTCATGTTCCCTACTGTAGTTCCATGCAAGGTCATATCTTCAAAAGTTTGTAAATCTACAAGTGACTGTTCCTGAAATGTGTCCACCACTGATTTCTCAACTAGATTTACAAATTCTTGCTCATTTGCAGCTTGTTCTGGTGATAAATCTTGTTCAGTTTCATTTCCTGAAAATCCTTGTAAATCAATCTGACTTTGAACAAGATCTCTGTTAACCTGAGCTTGCTGACCTTCATCTTGTTCTTCTCTATCATCTTTTTCAGCAATCTGAACCTGTTGGAGATCAGTGATCGGTTTAGTTGATCCTTGTTCATCAGATTGATGTTCATCGATACATGCTTTCCAGCCTTCCGGATCTATATCTCCCACTTCCAAATTGGTATAAGGAGTGAGCTCCAACCTCTCTGTATAGGGAACTATCCCTAGAGTTGGTTCGACTTTTTCTTCTTCAGAGCTGGTATCATGTACCGCATACTTAGGCTTCCTGGCCTTCATCTTTATTCTGAACTTCTTAACAGGTTTTTCAGGTTCTTTTTCTTGTTGCTTTTCTTTCTCAGGAGTGATTTCCAATTGTTCTACATTTTCCAGAAAAGACTCTTGCTGCTTAAATTCTTCAGGTTCAGTCTCCTTCTGATCAGAGGGTAACTTTCCTCTCCTTTTGTAGGTAACAACTTCTTTCTTTTCTTGAGTTGGTTGTGAAATCCCAACATCTTCATCCATTAAATCCTTTTTCAAGTCCAAAATTTCTTTGGCTGCCAGCTCATCTCCATTCTTCCTCTTCTTTGTCATTCGGGTAGTCTTCTCAGACCTGCTTGTCTCCACTTTTCTCCCAGTCCTTTTCTTGGTTGTTGGTACTTCTTCTGAAGTACTTGGACTGAGATTGTGTGACTTTCTCTTTTTAGTGGATAATTTCTTTTTACCATTCTTATCTTGGGTTTTTATGAGTTCCTCCCATTCACGGTCTGCCTTTCGTCTGCTTGCATAATAATAATCCATACTTTCTTGCAGAATTGGATGGATTTCATCATTTTCTTCATTCTTTTCTCCCACAATAGTTGTGACTTCATCTACTACTCTCATCTTCTCAATTCTTTGCTCATCATCTGTGCTGTCTTCATCTGAATCGTGCTTCTTGACATAAAAATTTTTGCCCAATCCTTTCAGCATGACATTCATTCCCTTTCTGTTCAGATATTTCTCATTCCATGCATCCCAATCATCAATAATTACCTGCTGAATTCTTCCTTGTGTTTGATCAGTATAGGGTCTATGCTCCTTGTATGCATTTTCTCTGCACATAGCATCATACATGACATACTTCTCAATGAATTCTTTCTTCCTCTCCTGAACATATCCATGAACTTCCTGTTGGAGAGTTGGAGGTAATCTCTTCATGATCTTGTTGGGTCTATCTGTAATGAGAAGATCTGCATCTGCTGGTGTTATTGATGGGGCTGAAACCTTTCTGAAATTCGCTATAGGTTCCAGTCCTTCATTAACAACAGATTCTCTGAAAATATTCCTTACTATATTTTGTGGTGTCTGTTTTGCATCTGATCTCTGCTTCCTGTTTTTCCCTGATCTCCCAGCTTCTCTCTCCTCTGCATCCTTCACCCATGCTTGTTGTTCTGGTATCAAATCAGCAAACTCCTCTAAAGGAAATTCTTCATCAGGTTCCCTTGTCAACCCTGGTTTAAGAATCCTTTTCCTTAGATCTACCCCTTTAGACCAGTTATTCATATACCTGATCCAGCTATTTCTAGCTTCCTGGATAGTTCTAAGGACATCTTTCCATACCATCTTGCCTTGTCTAGCTTTCTTGAAATAAGGCTCTAGGTCATGTCTTAAGTTGATCCGAGCATCAATAATCCTATCCAGGGCCAGATTGGTCAAGAAATTATGTTCAACGGGTCCCTTATTGTTCAAGAATGTTGGAGGCATGTATGCAGGGAGTGCCTGCTGAGCATCATAGACTCTAGCATTTTGGATTTCATTAAGTTTGCAGCAATGTTTGGTGAGTCGCTTCACATATTTTGGTAGTGGTTGAGGATCGAAGTAATCCAACTCCAGCCCTATTTGATCTTTTGGATTGATGATTCTGTAGCATTCCTGATTCCACTCAGTCATGCACTTCCTTTCCCTTTCCAAAAGTCTTTCGAGTCTAATTTCATTAGGCAGATGCTTGTCATTAATCAGAATAATCATTTGATCATCCCAAAATCTATTCATCTTCTCCCAAAATGCTTCTTCTAAATCAATCCTCAATGATTCCTTTTCCTTTTCTGGTATATGTTGAATCATGAATGGATTGATATAAAGGTCTGGAAGTGAAATTCGCATTCCTGTCCATCCACCACTTTTCCGAATAGTTTCCACCATTTTAACTGTTCTTGTCTTCGCCAAGAATGATTTCTCTTTCTTATTTGATTCTATACCTCGAGCTTGAAGTTCTTCATAGGTCATCTTATGAATCCTTAAGAAAGAAATAAGAACAAACTGGTTAACTAGTGTCACCATACTCACATTTAGAGCTTGACTCTAAATGTGCAGGTGATAAAATGAAACATAATACCAGATTTTTCTTTTATATTCATCATTCTTTCCATGATATCACCATACTCACATTTAGAGATTTGCTCTAAATGTGAAGATTTCAATGCTGACTAAATCTACTTTAATGCAGAAAATAACAGAGAACTAAAAATCAAAACATCATTAATCAAAAACAAAACATAGAATTCATCAGATCCTTGCTACTAATAATATGGAATTACAAAGCATGGTGTTTCTTATGACATTCAACCTATCAATTACAAATGAGGAGGTGTCTCTGCCTCAATTCCAAATCTGAGGAACAGATTACAATGCTCAGAGACTAAACACCTCATGCAGTAAATTGAGGTGACTCCATAAGTATTCCTTGAAGGGCCATGATTGTTATCATAATAGCTCCTAAGGTTGCAAAGTCTCTTCTTAGGTTGTCCTTGAAAGGGTGAGATAAATTCCTCATAACTTGATAGCCACCCTCTAACTTGAAGCCGAAGATCCTTGAGTCTTCGTCTATTCTTGCACAGAGAAGCGAAGAGCCAAATTCCCTTCTCTTGTTCTTCAACTTCATCCTTACTTAAGAGCATAAGAGCTTTTACATAAATGGATGGAGGGTGATTATCAGTAATCGCAGGTTTTAAGAGTTTAAATGCTGCTTGTTCATTCTTATCTTTAATGAACAAACGCGGTGCCTCATGTAATTGGTACATCCAATTTCCTGCATTTTTGCAGCTTTCAAGTAAAACACTTTGTGTCTCTTCAAAAGTTCCCCATCCCTATGCAAAAAAATCTTCAAGAGAAGCCTTTTTCAGGACTAAAGGATGATGGGTAGCCTTTTCAAGCTCCTTGCAGACTAATTTACAGTTAAAGACAGTCTCAAGGTGGTCAAATGCCAATCTCGATAAAATGTTTCCAAGAATCTCATAAGGAAGATCTGTGATCTGAGTTTCCCCCGATCCAGATTTCTTTATTGGAGTCCTTGGTTGCTTTGATGAAGTTCCAATTTCACAGCTGAATAGGATTAAAAATAATGATAGTATTAAAAACTAGAAAATGCAATTCATTAATGCAAAAGGAATGTACAGTTTAGGTCATCCAGATAATTCTTTGCCCCGAAACAGAAAGCACAAAAAATTACAAGCAAAGAAACTATGAACTGCTCAATTTCTACATTAGTCTAATTCTAGCAATTCTTCTTCATTCTGATCTTCTTCTCCATTGTTCCATTGCTCCCATTCGAATAATATGCCCAGTTCTCCACTTGCTCTTCTAAATTGCTTGACGTAGTCAAACAGTTCACATGGAACACACTCCATCCTTTCATTGAAGGGTAATTGCTGTTGCTCTTGAAGGGAGTCATTCTTACAAAAACTCCTTTCCTCTTGATCAAGGAATGGGTTTGGGAACTTATCACCATAAAGAAGCCAGTGCAGAACACTCATTTTTAGGAATAGTAGATCAAAAGGATCCTGAGTTACAGATTTAATCAACTGAATTCCTTCCTCATCCAGTTGTGGATCTTGTTTGGAAAGCAAAAGAAGAGATCTTATGAAAACAGTTGGTTTATGATTATCATCTAATCCGGGCTTTAAAATTTCATAAGCTTTTTCTTCATTTTTATCATCCACAAAGGCTATCAATGCAGGCTCAATATTAAACATATAATTGCCTGCATCCTGACATCCTTTAATGAATTTGACCTGATTACTTGGGTAAACATCTCCTCTCCAAATAGCACAGGTTTCCAAATTAGCTCTCTTTAGAGCTAACGATGATGTGCTTGCTGAGAAGAATTGCTTAGATGTTTCAGATGCTCTATAAAGTGCCTTTATGCTCTCCATTCCTAATCTTGACAGAATGTCTCCCAATAACTCAGTTGGTAAATCAAGTATTTGAGTTTCCAAGAGTTGAGGGATTTCGACATTTCTGAAAAGAAAAGGAGGAAAAACACAGAATTAAGAGTTACACTCAACATTTATGCAGTAATTAAGGAATGAGATTAGATTTTATTATCAAAACCAGGCTGCATTACATGATACAAAAGACCTGGTCTAATGACAGTTTCAAGGTCTAAAATTAGAAGACTTGTCACACGCATCAACTTCTTTTTCCTTTATCCATGAATTATTCATTAATGCTATAGTTGTTATCGTTCTCCCTTGCTGCCATCCTAAAATCAGCTATGGCTCTGCTTGTGTCACAAGAGAGATAGCTGATCTGATCTGCTGTATGATTAAAGTATAATGGTCTATGAAGGCTTTCCTGATCATCTATAATACAGAATTCCCTCTTTCTCTGGCCTAAGAATGGATTCGGAACATATTCCCATTCTGAAAGTAGGGTAAGAAGATTATATCTGAACTCATAGTTGTTTAATCTATCACTTAGAATAGGGCTAATTAAGTGCAACCCTGCATCTATTTCTTCTCTAGAACTTTTACTTAAACAGCATAAAGCTTTAAAATATTGAGAAAACTTGAAATTATCTTCTATCCCTTCTTCCAGAATTTGAAATGCCTTGCATTCTTTCCCCTGTGTAAACAATTCCATAGCCTTTTGTAGGTTCAGAATGTGATTCTTAGCCTTTCTGCAGGCATGTAGAAACTTGATTTTACCAGAAGATTCATTAGAAATTCTTTTAAAGGTCGGATCCTCTACGTTAAATCTTCGGAAAATAGTAGGGTAGCTTGAGGCTATTGTAAATGTTGAACAGATTTGTTTGCACTGGAGCAAATCTTCGAAGCTACTCTGCCCTACTCGTGACAGAATCTCTCCAATGACATCCAGTGGAAGATCAGTCAGGCGTAAAGCAGAGAACTCAAAAGCTTGCTCCTCAATGCTGTTTAATCGAGTTTTAAAGAAGGAAGATCAGTTGAAATTATACTCCAAGTTTTACAAGTTAAGGGAAGAATGAGAATGGATGAAGAGGATTTATGCGGAATGAAACACTTAAACCCTAGTATAAGTAAAGCATTACGATGCAAAATGTAAAAAGAGAATCTAGAATTTGAAACATCAGGAAGAAATGCGCTGAAGAATGAATGGGAAGCTTACGGGTAATTGCTTGCCATTAGGATTGTTCCTGGAGCTGATGATGCTTCGAATGGTTCTGAATAAGAGTTTCGCAACTAGAAGAAGAAGAAGCTTAAAATGGCGGTTTCCTCTTTAAGAGAAAATATGAATAGGTATGAGAATGATTTGTAAAGATGTGGGAATTATAGGGTATAAGAAGAATGGGCTGGCCTAGTTAAAAATTGCAGAGTAGGGTACTCAAGTATTTTTCTAGATTGTACTCATTCATTCTAAGCCTGCCACGTCAGTGAGTCTGGTTATTAATTGAATTAATAAACCCACACAAACATAAGTTGGATAAGAATGGATTGGTTGAAAAACAAAGCGAGGGTTAAACGTCTGAAAAGGATTAAAAATATTAAATTGTACATTGAGTCCGGTTAGATTTTTAAATCAGACTCTTCACCCAATTCATCTTAATGCCCAACAGAATCTACCCTTAATTTCTTTATTTTAAGGTTACCAATCCTTTCCTTTTATTCTCTGATTATACTTCTTCTTTTAGCCTAAAGAATGTTCGGTGAGATGCTGCGATCTGAGTTTCCTCTGATCCAGACTCCTTCGATCAGCAAAAAGAATAGAAAGTACAAGAATTGTAAAACATAGTAATAAACGGTTCCAAAATACATCCCAAGGTTCCTCGAAATACAAAAATATATAATACTGTAGCATTTCCTTACTCTAGACAGCACTGAACTATTCAAGGATTAAGAATTTTCTCATCATCAGAATCGGTCCACATAAACTCGTCAGGGAACACCTCGCCACAATACAATCTAAACTGCCTTACCATGTCAAAGAATTGACAAGGAATACAGTCCATCCTAATATGTGGTGGTAACAAGACTCGCACCTGCAAAGTATGATCCTTGCAATAGCTCCTCTCTTGTTGCCCTTGAAAAGGGTTTGGGATTATCGGAATGTGGATCAGCCAATGAAAAAGGTAGAGTTTAATAAAAACCACTTCTAGGACATTTGAAGCTACTGTTTTGATCAGCTCTAAACCTTCTTCATTCAACTTGTCATCTTGTTTTGTTAAGAGAAGCATTGTTCTGAGCAGAATAGTGGGCTGATGCTTATCATCTAATCCTGGCTTAAGAAGTTCAAAGGCCTTCTTCTCATCTCGTTCATCCACAAATGCTTTCAATGCAGGTTCGATATTGAACATAAAGTTCCCTGCATTTTGGCATTCTTGAATGAATCTTTTCTGGTTATCAGGGTAAACGTCTTCTCTCCATCTCATGCATGATTCCAGGTCTGCTCTCTTGAACACGAGATGAGTTTTGCTTGCTTGATAAAATAATGGAGAGACTTCTGCTACCCTGAAAAGCTCCCTTACATTGTCTTTTCCAATTCTTGACAAAATATCCCCTAGCAACTCAGTGGGTAAATGAGATATCTGGGTTCCAACGCGTTGTGGATTCCTAGCATTTCTGTTTCCAGAAAATAATACAATAAGGAATACAGAGGGATACTTTTATCTAGAATGATGGAACCAAAAATTCGAGAATGGGGTTTCATTCCTATTGCGAAGCTACAAAAATCTCATACAGATAATGCGTCGGTTACAAACTAAAGGTTTCAGAAAAGACTCTCTAGATTAATGAGTGTAGAGAAACGGCTTTTAGTTATGAGAAATCTTAAATGTTTAGTCTTTCCGTTTTCTAAAGCCAGAATGAATTTCTCGAAAATACAGAATCATGAACCCTAGGTCTAGAAATGTAATCCGGCAACAAACTTTGCAGAATAGAACCAAAAAGAAATGAAAGATAGGATGAACTAAATTGCTTACGGATTGTTCTCAGCCATTGTCTTCGTCGATTGGGTTTCTGAATGAACTTGCTTACGAGAATGATTGAGAAAGATGGAAATGGTGTGTGGCGATTTCTTCTTGAATGAGGAAAAGAAAATCTAATGAAAGAGTTTTGAAATGACAACTGAGAAGAATGACTGCAAGGATATAGCCGCCCTATTTTTATCTAAGGACTGCAGGGGTCAAGATAGTAAATCTTGTCTCTGCAGAGAGTAATGATTAAGCCTAGAATAAGCCTATTTAACAAATTTATTTAAAAATAACTCAGATAAAAATCTAGTGTAAAAGATAAGATCAAGTCGTTTCCTTTTTTAGAAGAATGAAGCGAGAAGTACATATCATCACTAGAGGGCTTAAAATTTAGGCAAAAATTAAGAGAATACATAATCATTTAATTTGAATCTGAATCAGTTTCTAATTCTGACTCAGATTCAATTACATGTTCATTGAAATCTTCTCTTAATCTCCTAATCAAACTAGTAACCTCACAACACAAACAATCAATGTTTGTGGCACCATAATTAAAGTGTGGAGGTTCCCTAACTAAGTCCCTACTGTGTGGCGCTAAGTAATCACAATAATAGCGATGCCCTTGTCCCCTAAAGGGATTAGGCTCTTCTTCACTTTCGATAAACAACTTGCTGATCTTCTCCTTGATCTTATGAATGTGTTCTTCCTCTTTAAGGATTGATCCAAGCAGATACAATCCTTCATCAATCTCTTCAAGGCTCTCTGAACTTAGAAGGATGAAGGCCTTGATGAAGATTGAAGGGTGATGGTTGTCTTCGATTCCAGGCTTGAGGATTTCAAAAGCAGCTTCCTTGAGCCCTGTGTTGCAGAAGATCGAGAGTGCAGGTTCAAGTTTCAGCATGAAATTCCCTGCCTCTCTGCATCTTCGCAGTATTTGAACGTAGTGAGAATCCAGCATTCTCTCTGCAGTCATTCGCCTTTCTACATTCGCTCTCCTCCATACTACAGGCGCCTTACTTGCTCTGGCAAACTTTTTGCAAGTTAGGGCTGCCCTGGCTACATCCTTCATTTCTTCCTTTCCCAGCCTTGATAGAATATCTCCTAGGATTTCATCAGGAATGTCTAGAATAGATGTTCTAGCATTGGGAGCTGTCGCGGCCATTCTGATTTCTGATAAAGGTTGTAGGATAATTTCTTAAGGTGGAAATGTTTGAGATGAAAGGAGAGAAGGATTCGACTAGATTTTATAGCAGAAACACTAAATTCTGCCATAATTACAAGCGGTTTGAAACGACGTGTGATGTTTGGTATAAGAGAAGAAGAAGAGTCTGAAAAGGGTATTTTGGTCTTTGGGAAGTTTGAAAATCTATCCGTTCAATATTCCCAGACTCTCGCTTTGTCGATTGTCATCGCGTGGTTATAAGAATCGTTTCTCGCTTTGTTAACTACAAAGCGAGGAAAAATTCTTATACAGTTTTCAGAGAAAATAGTCACGCTTTGTATTTCGACAAAGCGTAGACATCAAACTCTTATTACTTAACAACTTATCAGATTTCATGAGATAAGAATTTGAACTGATCACCTCACGTCATAACTTTTACAAAGCGTGAACAAGAGTAGTTCTTTTTGAATCACGCTTTGACAAAATTACAAGAGCGTCGCCTCAGAATCCATTCATACTTTATTTCCAAACACTTAATACTCAAAAACCTGGTTGAAGATTCTTATCTCATCCTTCTTCTTTCCATCACAGCTTCATTTCTCGAATTCCTGAAATAAAGAATAAAAGAATTAGAGATGGGAAATATATCTAAAGAAAAAGGGAAATACTACTCAGTTAACCTGGGTAGTATCCACCCCTATATATATATATATATATATATATATATTTTAAGAACAGAATACTAAGGGTTATCCAAATATTCAGTTTGGATATTTAAATCTTGTTGACCAATATACTCCTTTAGCCTGTGTCCATTTACAGTCTTTTCTCCTTCACTGAGCTTAATTGTAACTGCTCCATTATCATGAACAGCTACAATGGGAAATGGTCATGTCCACCTTGATCTGAGCTTACCTGGAAATAATTTCAAACGAGAATTATAAAGCAAAACCAATTGACCAACCGAAAATTCCTTATGTTTAATTTCTGAATCATGAATTTTCTTAGTTCGATCTTTATAAATTTTGCTGCTTTCATATGCTTCCAGTCTCATCTCTTCCAACTTAGACAGATCAAACTTCCTCTTATCTTGTCCTGATTGAAAATCCATGTTGAGCATTTTAATGGCCCAATATGCTCTATGTTCTAGCTCAACTGGAAGATGGCATGCTTTTCCAAAAACCAATCTGTAGGGAGACATTCCTATAGGAGTCTTAAAAGCAGTTCTGTATGCCCATAGAGCATCATCCAGTTTCTTTGACCAGTCTTTTCTTGTAATGTTCACAGAAGCTTGTAAAATATGCTTGATTTCCTTATTGGATACCTCCACTTGTCCACTTGTCTGAGGGTGATATGGTGATCCAACTTTATGATGAACACCATACTGCTTCAGTAATTTCTCTCAGAGTTTATTTACAAAGTGAGATCCTCCATCAGATATAATGGCGCGAGGGGCTCCAAACCTGGTAAAAATATTCTTCTGTAGAAATTTAGTAACTTGTTTAGCTTCATTATTGGGTAAGGCTACTGCTTCTACCCATTTTGAGACATAATCAACAGCTACTAGAATATAGTGATTACCAAAAGATGGGGGAAAAGGTCCCATAAAATCAATTCCCCACACATCAAATATCTCTACTTCTAAAATCCCTTTTTGAGGCATTTCTTCTCTCATTTAAATGTTTCCCAATTTTTGACATCTGTCACACATCTTTATAAGTTTCTGAGAATCCAAAAAGATAGTTTGCCAGTAAAACCCACAGTCTAAAACTTTTCTAGCAGTTCTAGCAGGACCATGATGGCCTCCTAAAGGATTCTCATGACACTTTCTAACAATTTGAAAACCTTCTTTTTCATGAACACAGCGCCTAATAACCTGATCAGAACAAAACTTGAATAGAAAGGGATCATCCCAATAGTATTTCTGAATTTCTCTGAAAAACCTTGACTTCTGATGAGAGTCTTTAAACTTTGGGACAATCTTACAAGCTAAATAATTAGCAAAATCTGAAAACCAAGGACAATCAAATTGATGTAACTGCAAAGCATACAATTGTTCATCTGGAAATTTATCATTTACAACTTCCTCTTTCTTTGTTTTCTCCTCCAATCTAGAAAGATGGTCTGCTACTCCATTATCTTTTCCTTTTCTATCTTTGATAATAATGTCAAATTCTTGTAAAAGTAAAACCCATCTTATCAGCCTCGGTTTGGCTTCTTGCTTTGAGAAGAGATATCTTAATGCAGTATGATCTGTGTAAACTATAGTTCGAGCTCCAATAAGATACTGTCTGAACTTGTCAAAAGCAAAAACTACAGCATACATTTCCTTTTCTGTAGTAGTGTAGTTTATCTGAGCATCATTAAGAGTATGGCTAGCATAATAGATAACATGATGTTTGCCCTCTTTATGTTGCCCCAAAACTGCTCCTATTGCATTCTCACTTCCATCGCACATGAGCTCAAAAGGTAGACTCCAATCAGGAGACTGAACTATAGGTGCAATGATTAATTTCTCCTTTAAAGTCTTAAAAGCAATCAAGCAATCTTCATCAAAGCTAAATGTCACATCCTTATGAAGAAGATTACATAAAGGTCTTGCTGTCTTAGAAAAATCCTTAATAAACCTTCTGTAAAAACCAGCATGACCAAGAAAACTCCTTACTGCCTTAATTGTTTTGGGTGGCGGTAAATTTGCTATCACAGAAACCTTAGCTTTATCTACTTCTATTCCTGCTCTAGATACTTTGTGTCCTAGGACAATTCCTTCCTGAACCATGAAATGACACTTCTCCCAGTTAAGAACTAGGTTAGTGTCCTCACATCTCTGCAAAATTTTTGACAAATTTTTCAAAGAATCTTCAAAGTCAGTTCCATGAACAGTAAAATCATCCATAAACACTTCAATACATTTTTCAATAAAATCAGAGAAAATACTCATCATGCATCTTTGAAAAGTAGCAGGAGCATTACATAATCCAAAAGGCATTCTTCTATAAGCAAATGTTCCATATGGGCAAGTAAAAGTTGTTTTCTCATGATCTTCACTAGCAATAACTATTTGATTATAACCAGAATAACCATCTAAGAAGCTGTAAAATGGTTTCCTGATAGTCTTTCTAACATTTGATCAATAAAAGGTAAAGGAAAATGATCTTTTCTTGTGGCAGTGTTTAATTTTCTATAATCTGCAAACTCTCCAACCAGTTACTGGTCTTGTTGCTACTTCATCACCATGTTCATTAGTCATAATACAAATCCCACCCTTTTTGGGTACAACTTGTGTTGGACTCACCCATTTACTATCAGAGATAGGATAGATTATATTTGCATCAAGTAGTTTGATTACCTCCTTCTTGACCACTTCTTGCATTGGTGGATTTAGCCTCCTTTGTGGTTGTCTGGATGGTTTGTATTCATCCTCCATCAGAATCCTATGCATACAAATGTGTGGACTGATGCCTTTGATATCTGCTATAGTCCAAGCAATTGCCTGAATATGATTTTTAAGAGTACCTACTAGAGCTTGTTCTTGTTCTTCACTCAATTTGGATGAAATTATTACCGGAAGCTTCTTTTTGTCTGCCAAAAAGGCATACTTAAGATGTTCTGGTAATACTTTAAGTTCAAGCTCAGGTGGGTTTTCTATTGATGGAATTAATTTACTTCGAGTTTGCACTTCCATCTTTAAATCAGATCCTTCTTTAGAAAGGTCTGTTTTATCAATGTCATCCTCAGATTGCTCTGAAGATGGCATATCCTCACTTTCTGATCCATCCTTGATTTCACCAGTCTCAGGATCAGCGAATCTAACCGCGCACAAGTAAGCAAAAGTAGCATCTTTAGCATTTGTGAGTGGGGTGAGATTGTTCTCAATTACATCAGTGGTAAAGAGATTATAGTAATCATAAAGATTTCCCCCTTCCATAGTACTAGAATCTAATTCCTTTCCCGCTACATTGGTTTCAAAAGCATTAAAAGGATATGTTGACATCTTCATCATGTCGAAAGTGACTTCCTGGTTATCAACATGAAGTTTCACTATGCCATTCTTTGCATCAATCATGGCTCCCGCAGTCACCAGGAAAGACCTTCCTAGTATGATAGGAATCCTGACATTTTCGTCGATATCAAGAATGACAAAGTTAGCTGGAAAGCAAAGGCCTCCTGTCTTTACTATAACATCTTCAATGATCCCTTCTGGTCTGGTGCTCAATTGGTCAGCAAAGAAGAGGGTCATGTTAACTGGCCTCATCTTTCTCAAATCCAAACGTCTGGCCATAGCAAGTGGCATTACATTGATGCTGCTTCCTAAGTCACAGAGCCCTCGCCCAGCTTCTTTACAGTTGATAATCAAAGGTAAAGTAAAACTCCCTGGATCTTCAAGCTTTGGAGGAATCCTTTGTTGAAGAACCAAGCTACAATTTTGATTTAAGACCACCATTTGCTGCTCTCCTGCACTTCGTTTCCCTGAAATTAATTCTTTCAGAAACTTAGCGTAAGTGGGCATTTCAGCAATTAATTCAACCAAAGGGATTGATATTTCAATGGCCTTAATCTTTTCAAGAAATTTCTTAAATTTAATTTCTTGAAGATCATTTTTGAGTCTCCCAGGATATGGTATCCTGGGCATGTGTTCATCCAGTGAATCCTTTTTGTTACCTGTAGAGTTAGGATTATCATTACCTCCCTCTTTTTCCTTTGGAAAGGAATATCCTGAGACATTCTTTTCCAAACCCTTATCCTCAAGTATCTGTCTTTGTTCAAGCTGATCATCTTCTTCCATTGTTTGAACATCCTTGAACTTTTTCTGCTGTAGCAACCAGTCTCGTTTCTTTTCAAATTCAGGATCAACAACCTCTTTTCCTCCCCTCAATGTAACTGCCTTACATTGTGGATTTGTTTCAGAAGAACTTGGTAATTTTCCTTTTTCTCTCTGCTGTAGTAATTTGGCCATCTCTGTTACTGAATTTTCAACATTCTTGATTAAAGCCTGCAGTTGGTTATTCGTCTCTGTCTGCTTAACAATAAACTCCTTCAGAGCATTCTCCACCTTTAAAGAGTAAGTATTGTCTTGAGCAACAGGATAAGGTTGCTGTGGAAAGTTTGCAGGGACTGGTGCAAACTGTCCATATGGCCTGTTCTGTTGGTTCATATGTTGAAGAGGTCTCTGGGGGTACATCTGTTGCTGTGGATAAAATGGTTGTGGAGGACGAAACTGCTGCTGATTTTGTTGTTGTGGATTCAGAAGATGTGCATTTTGTGTGTTCTGAGTATTACCATAGCTCAGATTCGGGTGCTTATTCTGGAATCCGGTGTAGTTACAGCTCTCATCTTGCTTTGGGGCTTCTTGAATTTGTGGACACTGATCATTGTGATGTGGCCCTGAGCAAATTCCGCACTGATACACTGGTTCCATTGGAGCAGGTTGAAGGATCATCACTGGTTGCTGTTGCTGTTGATGCTGAACTTGTTGACTCGTTTGCTGAGCTAACTTCAGCTCAGCAATCTGTTTAGTGAGTGCTGCGAATTTCTCTTCATTTTTGTCTGTGTGGATGACAAGACTCTTTCTCGTAGGAGATGGTGGATCATCGTCTTGGAGGACTGCTCTGCTAGCTGTCATGGTATCTATTGTTGACCACGCTCTATCAAGTGGCATCTGAAGTAATTGTTCCCCTCCAGTGGCATTAATCATCATCTGCCAAGTGTGAGTGAGTCCAGTGAAAAAGATCTTTAACAGTCTTCTTTCTGTGATACCATGCTGTGGACATCTCTTAAGCATATCAAAGAATCTGTCCCGAGCATCCTTCAGAGATTCTCCTTTTCTCATCTTGAAGCTAGAGATCTTGTCTACCCATTCATCTACTTTGCTTTCAGGAAAATACTTGAGTAAGAAGTTCCTGACTAATTCTGGCCAAGTAGCCTTCTGTTGAGCATTCAATGAATCATACCATTCTTTCGCAGATTCATCCAAAGAGAATGGAAACATGGCTAGTTGAATGGTTTCCCTTGAGGCTCTTCCTTTCTTCACTGTCTTACTCAGTTCAACAAACTTCTTGAGATGCAAGTGTGGATCTTCAGCACTCAATCCATAAAAGGCTCTAGAGGAAGCTAGGTTTAATATACCAGGCGGTATATCAACCTCCTCATATGTTCCAGCCAAATACTGATCAACGTTTGGTTGCCATGGTTGATATTATTCTTCTTGAGGATTTGGAGCAACATTAGCAAAATTCGGTGGAAAATAGTGTTGATGAATAAATTGTGGTGCAACAGCTCTCTGTAGTGCTTGAAATTGTCCTCGAAGTGGTGCATTTTGCTGATTATCTGGTTGTCCATTTGGTAAGTTCCCAGGTCCGTCATTTTGTCCATTGTTAGCCATCCTAGTTATTGTTGAAAGATTCTCTTCCACAAGATCTCTCTGTCTCCTTCTTGCGCTTGCTCTGATCAGCCTTGCTGTTCTCTCAAGTTCACAATTGAAAGGAAGCAAAGGTGGCCTTGAAGATCGAGTTATTCTTTCGCTCATAAACTGTTGAGACTCCTCTGTGAACAAAATGAAAGAATTAATGAATTTGTTATGATATAAAGTAAATAATCACAGTTAAACCAAAGAGTAACTACAGTTCTAAAATTCATAACGCTACACCCTCCCCGGCAACGGCGCCATGAAGCTTTGAGGTAAAAACCCGTTGCAATGTCCCCCGACAGCCTTTACACTATAATCCTATAGGGCTGTTAAAAAGCTTGCCTAATTTTTCCTACCGAAAGCGCACGGTATCAAGCTGCAATATTTATTTTTATTGTCGGGATCGTTCAATAGAGAGTTACACGATAGAAGTGTTTTAATAGAATCATTAACTCTAGAATCTGTTTCTGCTCTTGGTTTAAGGATGGTGTAGTGATGATTACTAACGATTTAATGCTGAAATGTAAATGCTTAAAGCTGTAAACAATAGTAAAGAAAACAAGTAAAATGATATTGAATGTTATGATTATGTTCATGTGTTTAAGATAACACGGACCAAATCAAATGAATGAAATAAGAATATGATGAGAGTATCATACTTCAATAGTTAAAACATAATGAAAGTTCATTGAGAATAGAAAAATCCTTTATACAACTTAATCAAATCTTCATGTCTTAAATCACTTCCCAAGACAGGTACTTGTGATTCAGTGTCATGACATTCTAAGTACTGAAATCATGGAATACTATCGTCACAGAATGATCGATCAGACTCGTTCTGTGATAAAAGCTTTTTAGAACTGTCACTTAATCTAATTCTTTCAGACTCAGATTAAGCCTTTGACAACTCGAGGTCACTTCTAAATCATCTTATACTCGTCTGAACTTGAAGTTACTCTTTTCATTACTCTGATCAACTGATCTTATGACCCTATATTGGATGTCCTCTACAAAAAGTGTAAAAAAAAAGTATTTAAATCTATCATTCAATGTTTTCATAAGACTTGTATCCTCAGAGTAATTCCTTCAAGTATTTGTAAGAAGTAATAGTCCTGTAAGTATATCAAGATGAAATTGCTATTCAAATTCCTTGACTTATCCAGACTACTCAGATTCATATAGATGATTTAGCTCGAGGAATCTCTGTAAACACTTCCAAATTCCATGGTTTGACTCAGGATTAGTAGACTGTAAGAGAAAATTTAATCTCCTACCCATAGCATATAGTGATAACTATAAAACTATGAACCCTGGAAATTAATCTTCCTAATACTCTACTAATTATTAGGACAAAAGATGGTTTTTGAAACATCTTTCCCTTTTAAACGACAGGTACTAAATGTCCAACTAAAGAACAAGTTTGTTCTTCATTAATCCTGAGTAAATCATGATTGAGAAAACTTATATCATCATCTTTTCTCATTGTACTGGTGAAAATAGTGATACGAATTGCAGAAATGAATTGTGAATCTGTAATTATGAAGTAAGATTACTCATCATAGACTGGGAAATATCCCAAAATATCATATGTATATGTAGTATTATATGTATAAAGAAACGTTGAGAGTACTGAGTCCTCTTAATCAAAATACTGGGGTGTTTCCGAAATATACATTGGAAACTAGACAGAATTAGGAAATAACTTTCCCATGAAAAAGCATTTGAGAAATAATTCTGCAAAATACATGTCCAAAGTAACTCGCAGTAACTACTTTGGGTTTCAAACTATGAACATTCCAATTTTCTGCACGCTATGTCTGTACAGCGTGGAGGGAGCTAATATTCAAAGAATGTTCCTCAGATTTTGTTTATACAAAGAACTGAATGCCTCGCAGTAATTTCTGTAAGCATGCGGCGAGATATTCAATTCCTACTTATAAGATAGGGGTTATATATGTATAAGGAGTAAAAAGTGAATAGTTGATATCCTGAGAAATGGATATAAGATCTGTTGCTATTATAGATCAGTTCCCTCGCTTTGTCAGATTGACATCGCGAGAGTATTAAAATAGCATTTCTCATAGTAAAGTTATCTGGATATTTCCTCGCATCATCTTTTAGGATGAAGCGTGGCCTTATCCATATGCAAAGTAAATGATCAGATTTCATAACTGTCATAACTACCTACTGGGATTTCTGTTGAGAAAATCTTGAATACAGAACCTTTCCAATTCAAATTTATGAACTTAGAATTATTACTTCTTAAAGATTATCATCCGATGATTAACACTGCATGGGTCTTTAGGAGCTTTTTAAAGTTCTGAACATTAAACACTATGATTTTATCCCTATTTTGTGATCACAACATCATATCAACAGAAAATCAAATGCACTCATGATCCTGCCAGTTCATACCTAACTCGGCTACAATATTCAAACTTCTTGCGTAATTAGAACGAACAATTTACGAATTAAAGATATGGAAGTATTATGAACTTCGAGAATCGAATTAGCGATGTGATGCAAATTCCAAAATTGAATATTGAAATTGAGGTCTATACTCTTCTGAAACAGAATTGCGAATTGAAAATTGAAACCAGAAAGACAAGAAATTCACAATTTGATAACCGATCATTCTTCATGTATCTTAAATAACAAAGAATTAAAAACGAATACACCTGGAGATCTGATTTCAATCAGAATAATGCAAAGGTGAGCGAAGGAGTCGGAAGTTTAGATGATGATCGTCGTGATGGATGAACAAGCATTCCGAAAGCAACTCTCCTTCCAGGGTATCCTCAAGCTAATCTAAAAACTATCTTAAAGAAATCTACTACGAAATTGAATTACAAATCTGAAGAACTTAAAGTAAATTGCAGTGAAAATTAAATCCTAACCTACCTACTAAATTCTAAAAATGGACTGGAGAGTAAAATCGAGCTATTCTCTTCAATCTCCCGCCTGCTGAGCTGATTCCTCCAAGGGTCTTATTTATAGATGGGTGTTGTAACTGCTTTTGACTTGGATGATAACCGCTCGCATCAGAATAGCTCTCCTATCGCTTTGTCCAGTTCCTTCAAAGCGAGAGTCAGAAATATAGTCATCTTTCTCAACAAGGCGAGGTCTTACAGTTTCTCCAAAGAGTTTGCTCCTCGCCATAATATCTAAAACTTTCTGTCTTGCACAGATTTCCTTCCCTCGCGATGTCAAACAATCATCGCGTGGACTTCAGCATCTGAACTTTTTCGTTAAATCTTTTCCTGATTTCGAACACAAGCCCTCGCACCATTCCTTCTCTTTCCTCGCTATGTCTTTTTCCACTTCCTGCTACTTTTTACAGCTCTTCCTGATAAATGACAAAGCGTGAATCAGTTCGAATAGAACACAGCGTGCGAGACTTGCAATGAAAACTTAGAATTTCAAGCCATTTTTAGTGTAATTCCAACTTCTTCACAATCTTAATTCTTCTTCCATCTTTTCTGATCCTCCATGATTATTCATTAAAACTAATAGAATTAAGAACAAAAGATCATCAAAAAGACACTTAATTGGACGCAAATGACAATCATAAAAGACTGTCATCACCATCCTCACATTTAGAAACACTTGTCCTCAAGTGGTAAGAAACTTGTAAAGTTTCAAAAGAATAAGTCCAATTAGTGGCTTCGTAGATTATATGTTCATGTAAGATTCTCCTGGATCACTACCTTCTCTTTTCCAACTATCTCAAGCTCAACTCTTTCAACTGATTGATGCTTCATACCTGACTTTAAGTTCACCAGATTTCATAAAAACATTAACAAAAGTGATTTGCATTTATGTGAATTATTGTTCTGCTCCTTAGTTAGTCAGACTTTTCTTCTCACGCTCAATCCTGTCCAACTCATGTGCATATCTTGTGCTTTTGAATCCTTACTCAAAAATAAAATACACTCTCTTTTTTTTATATCAAGGGGTGGCTTTCCGTGGCTTTCAATAGCTCGGTTTCACATTATTAGGAGGAGTCGCATGGCCTGACATTGCAGATGAAACTTCAACTCCTCTGCCCTTGATTCTGCTTTTTTAAAGTCCTTCAACTTATAAATCAGAGGGGCAGCTGTGCCAGCTACTTATATCCACATTATTTTACCACGTCTGTTTCTGAAATTTCCATTGCTCTCTTTTTTTTTTAACTCAATATGCACACTCATCTTCCAAGAGAGACTAGATTAGATCAATCCTTCTAACCTTGTGCAGTTGTTGTTTAGAGTATACAAATCACTAAAGTTAATATAATCATAAAACCTTCAAACTATTCATCCGGTAATGACATCAATCAATCTCAGAATTTACAGCTGAAAACAGTTTTCAAGAGCGGCTCATGCTTGTAGTGAAAATCTATAAAGAAGATGTCTCCACAGTAACCACTTTAGACTCATCTTCTATTCCTTCATCAGTTTATTAGCCTCCCTGAGTTTTTGTGTTATTGTTGTTTTTTTTTTCTAGCTTGAAATTCAATCCTATGATACAACTTCATATTAACTCTATCCTAAGTTATATTAGAATAAATGGAAACAGGAAAGAAATAAAGAAAAAGAGACTGCAATTTTAAAAGAAAAAGAAGGATACAGAAAACTCCCCTATGATCTCAGGATGGTCCTGCATCATTGTCTGGATCTTTGGGTGGTATGGATGGAGATTTCTTTAGATCCGAGACTAGGTTGGCAAGAATGTCTACCAATCTCGTACTATTGTGCTGCTCCTGTCTCCTCAGCTCCATATCCCTTTCTCGTTCCATTTCTTCCCTTCTCATTCTTTCCTGTCTATCCCATTCTTCCTTCCTTATCTTTTCTTGCCTCTCCATCTCCTCTTTCCTGAGTTTTTCTTCAGTTTGAATCCTGACATGCTCAAGTTCAATCCTCTTTTGCTCCATTTCTCTTTGAACATGCTTGTCTTCTGACACAGTTTTCACTAGCATCTCCATGGACTGTGCAAAACTTTGGATCGAGGTACTCATATTCTGAGATTCATCCACAGACACTGTGTTCCTCATTGGTTGTCTCAAAGGTTGAGATGGTGCAGAAGTGTTCTCAAACTCCTCATCTTCTGGAATAGCATTCAATGCAGGAGATGGAGCTACAGTCTTTGTCCTTTTCACTGCGGCTCTTGACTGAGATGATCTTGATTTTGAAGGAAGCTTGACACTTTTTGTCTTAGGAGATGGCACCTTTGATCCTGATCCCTCGGAAGTTTGTTCCTCTAAATCCGGCATTTGGTAAACCAATTCTCCCCTCAAAGTGTCTTCTGGTAATGGAATAGGAGGATCTATCTTTATGATCTCTGGTAAAAATGGTGTGATTGAAACTCCTTGTTTCTCACAGAACCTTTCCAATTCAAATTCATGAACTTAGAATTATTACTTCTTAAAGATTATCATGCGATGATTAACACTGCATGGGTCTTTAGGAACTTTTTAAAGTTCTGAACATGAAACACTATGATTTTATCCCTATTTTGTGATCACAACATCATATCAACAGAAAATCAAATGCACTCATGATCCTGCCAGTTCATACCTAACTCGGCTACAATATTCAAACTTCTTGCGTAATTAGAACGAACAATTTACGAATTAAAGATATGGAAGTATTATGAACTTCGAGAATCGAATTAGCGATGTGATGCAAATTCCAAAATTGAATATTGAAATTGAGGTTTATACTCTTCTGAAACAGAATTGCGAATTGAAAATTGAAACCAGAAAGACAAGAAATTCACAATTTGATAACCGATCATTCTTCATGTATCTCAAATAACAAAGAATTAAAAACGAATACACCTGGAGATCTGATTTCAATCAGAATAATGCAAAGGTGAGCGAAGGAGTCAGAAGTTTAGATGACGATCGTCGTGATGGATGAACAAGCATTCCAAAAGCAACTCTCCTTCCAGGGTATCCTCAAGCTAATCTAAAAACTATCTTAAAGAAATCTACTACGAAATTGAATTACAAATCTGAAGAACTTAAAGTAAATTGCAGTGAAAATTAAATCCTAACCTACCTACTAAATTCTAAAAATGGACTGGAGAGTAAAATCGAGCTATTCTCTTCAATCTTCCGCCTGCTGAGCTGATTCCCCCAAGGGTCTTATTTATAGATGGGTGTTGTAACTGCTTTTGCCTTGGATGATAACCGCTCGCATCAGAATAGCTCTCCTCTCGCTTTGTCCAGTTCCTTCAAAGCGAGAGTCAGAAATATAGTCATCTTTCTCGACAAGGCGAGGTCTTACAGTTTCTCCAAAGAGTTTGCTCCTCGCCATAATATCTAAAACTTTCTGTCTTGCACAGATTTCCTTCCCTCGCGATGTCAAACAATCATCGCGTGGACTTCAGCATCTGAACTTTTTCGTTAAATCTTTTCCTGATTTCGAACACAAGCCCTCGCACCATTCTTTCTCTTTCCTCGCTATGTCTTTTTCCACTTCCTGCTACTTTTTACAGTTCTTCCTGATAAATGACAAAGCGTGAATCAGTTCAAATAGAACACAGTGTGCGAGACTTGCAATGAAAACTTAGAATTTCAAGCCATTGTTAGTGTAATTCCAACTTCTTCACAATCTTAATTCTTCTTCCATCTTTTCTGATCCTCCATGATTATTCATTAAAAACTAATAGAATTAAGAACAAAAGATCATCAAAAAGACACTAAATTGGACGCAAATGACAGTCATAAAAGACTGTCATCAACTAGAGACTGATCTTGCCTTAGTTCTAGATCGCGTTCATCTAAGCGCACGCCTAAGCATAACAATCCTCGGCCTTAGCCATTCCTACCCGTGTACAAATTAGAAAATTTCCTTATGTGGAAAAATAAAAATCAAGTTTTTATTAAAACACTCTTTATCCCAAAATCTTGTTTGGATTTCCAACCAACAAATCCGAAAATTCGAAATTCGAAATTTGAAACTCACGATGCTCCAAACGTGGCCTTATGGGCGCGCATTTAACACTTGATCTCATATGCAATTTAGCAAATTTCTTGTTCAAGCGATCTATCTATACTCTGATAAACTAATCTATATACGTTATAACAGAAAATGGCACCTAGGAGAAACCCAATGATGGTAAGTCCAAACGGCACTGATGCTAACCTCCCCAACGTGGCCAATAACAATGAGACCCCTCCAAACCTAGGAGAACGAGTACCTCCTGCACCTAACAACATGGAAGAACATCTAAGGACTGTGGAGGAAGTCCTTGTAGCATTAGGAAATGCCGAGGTGCATAGGGCACAAACTGTACCTCCGCCAGTAGCCCGAGTCAACTACTTGGCATTAGTGAACCCCTACAACCCACCCCATTATGACGGCCAAGAGGATCCGACAAAGTTGGAAGGTTGGATCCGTACCTTTGATAAGCTCTTGAATGATATCAAATGCCCTGATGAGGAGAAGATAAACGTAGCGACCTACTACTTAGGAGGCGAAGCCGATGAGTGGTGGCAAAACCTCCAAAGGAATTCAGAGGAAGATGAAGAAGCCTACACCTGGGAAGAACTTAAGGAAGCTTTGAGGGAAAGATTCTACCCACTGAGCACCAAGACTGCGAAGTACGAGGAATTCATCAACTTAAAGCAAGGTGCACAAACGGTGCAAGAATACTACAGCAAATTCAAGGAGCTAGTACAATTTGCTATGAGGCTAGTACAAACCGACTCTGACAAGGCTCAGAAATTCGAGATGGGTCTGAACCTTAGCATTCGGGAGATACTTGCAGTAGGACAATTCCCGAACCTGCAGACGATATATGACCGTGCTGTAGCAATTGCTCGAATCCAGCAATTGAAGCGTAAGGAACTTGGTGAGTCGAGCAAGGACTCGCAAGGACTTGAGAGAATGATCGGAAAGACAACAATAACAACTCTAGGAAAGACAATGGATCTCGAAGGAGGGAAAATAAAGGTCTCAACAATGGAGGAGATGACAACCGTGGTGCGTTTATACCACGCTGCCCACGATGCAACCATACACATCTGGTGCGCCAATGCCCGAAGCCTGGAACCTGCAATAGGTGCGGCAAGCTTGGTCACAAGGCTAGGGGATGTCGAACGCCAGAGAAGGCGATCGAAAAGAGAATAGATTTGGTGAATCTTCAGCAAGGAGAGAGGGACGAGGAACAAGACCAAAACCCGAACCCTCTTGAGAATAACGTATAGGCAGTTATGGGGACATAATTGAAGTCCTAAAGGGGAGAGGATGTGATACCCCATAATAATTTCTCTTCGGAGTTCGACTCGATAAGATGTATCCTAAATCATAAATAAACAAATTCAAATTGTTTTGAACTACGTTATGGCTTGATCCCTTCACAGGGTATGTAGGCAGCTTAGAAGTTTTAATTCTAAGTTCAGTCACAAAATAATAAAATAAACAATAGGATTCGTTCTTAACACGAGAAAAGCCGAAACACAACTTCGAGGACGAAGTTGATTCTTAAGGAGGGTAGACTGTAATACCCGAGAATTTTGCAACATAAAATAAATAAATAAATAAAATAAATAAATAAGATCAATAAATAAATAAACATGATAAATAGATAAAGAATCATAAGAGATGAGAAATGGAATTTAAATTAAAAAAAGGAATCAAAATTTCGAGAACCCGGGAAGCCGAAGACAATTTAATCAAGTATCGGGTTCCCGTGTACCCAACACCGATGGACTCAATAACTCGAGTCCAAATGTAAATTTAGATCCGAATAAAATCAAGATAGGAAATCGGAGCCCGAAGATAGCCCGGAAATCGGAGACCGAGAATATAGAGGGATAGAAGTCCGAAAGAGAGGAGAAAAGACCCGACGGATTGCACGACCCGTCCCAGACCGAAGTCCAGGCCAGGATGGCACGGTGTCCGCGCGGTGTTTACACATAGGGCGCGCCAACCCCGCGCCAGATCACACAGCAGCGACGTTCTGCGATTCACTCGTCCGAATCCGGATTTTCCAACTTCGGTTGCTTTCCTTTCGGCTCAAGACACTTAGGGGCAGACTTTGGACGTCCCCTAGGTCTTGTCCATCTATAAATAATCCCTTTCGCCAATCCCAAACACATTTCAAAACCCTGCGAATCTCTCTACACATCGAATCTTAATTCCGGAGTCGTCGGAGGCACGAAACCAAGGAGAGGACTGTCGTGGACAAAAATCGGAAGGCCTCTAATGTCGTGGTAAGTTCTGATCCGATCTCTTCCTATTTTTGATTCAAAAATGAGTCCTAACGTCATCCTTTTCCCATTCCACACCCCGATCTGGATCGAGAGCGAAGAACTCGACGGAATCAAGGAGATAAACCGTGGACTGGAAGCCACGCCTCCGAATCGACGAGCCGGGATAACCGTGAATCTGTAAGTTGATACTTCATGGTTTGGGAGAATTAAAATTCATTTGATATAAAGATTTGAATCAAGAACGTAAAATCTATCACAAGTAAAATCCTTACGGCGCAGCGTTTTTGCACGATTTTTCCGAACCCTTAAAATTGTTCAAACGAAAAAACTTAAAACATGAAAAACCTTCCTAAGACATAGATCTATCTTTTGAAATTTTATAATTTTTCATCGTGTTTTGATATCTGAAAATGACCGCAAACGAACCTGCCTTCGACTTAGATCTTGAAACGGTGATAGATTCTTAGTCCGAACTTGAGGTTGATTTTTACCTTAGATCTAGACCGATTTAGGATTGGTGCTAAACATAAGAATTGTAGATCTATACATTAAAAACACCTCTGTAAATTTTTGGAATTTTTCGTTGAGATTTGATATTGGAAATCGACTCCAAACCGAACTGTTCTAAATTTAGATCTTGAAATCTTGACAGATTCTTGGTCCGAACTTGTAGGCGTTTTTGACAATAGATATAGGATGAATTAGATCTTTTGTTGAACATGAAACTTGTAGATATATGTCTTAAGCATCTCCCTGTAAAATTTCATCAAATTTGGAGTTGGTTTTCTATGGTAGATCGTGAAATCTTTTAACTGCTGTTGAAAATCTCGGACAGATTTGTAACCTGATAGAAATCTACATTTTTGACTTATTTCTTTAACCCGGATCGAAGAAGTTGAAACACTAAACTTGTTCATCTCTGTGTTTTTGAGTCACTGGTCAAATTTCAGAATTTTTGGACTTAAAACTGATTTTTAATTAATTTTGGAGTAAACAGTGGTTTTGACCAAGTCAAATCTTGAAAATCTTGTTGAAAAGGATTTTAAATGATATCGGAGCGAGTAGCGTCCTGAAATAGCATATTTTGAGAAACTTACTAAATTTGTGAAATTGGTCTTTCTAAATAAAGAGAATATTAAAACATTGTGGGTTATGACTAAGCTGGATATTGTCTATGTTCTCTACGGCTTGGGACATAAGAGCCCAAGTGTATGTCTAATGGACGTAAGAGCCCTAGCGAAAATATTGATCGTATGGCTAGTAGACGGAATAACTCTATTAAAAGATTGACCATGATACTCGTGGACATAAGAGCCCGAGCATAAGGCTGGCGGACATAAGAGCCCTAGCGGTGGTGATCTGTGAAAGAAACGAAGCGAGACATTTGTTTAAATTAAATTCCGGTTAAATTGTGCTTTTGAATTTATGTCAATTTATTTAATTACTTTGCAAGCTATATTTATGATTTTATGAAATCCCTGTCTCGTAAATTAAGCGGTTAAATTGTTATTAGATGAATACATTAAATAATGTCTTGTATGCACATGTTTTCTTTAAATTTAATTAATGGCTTTGAAACCCCATAGTCATGTCTGTGTTAACTTACTCAGCAAGTCTTTGCTGACCAAACCATGTTTTTTTTTTCCTTTTTTTCTTTCAGAGCTGAAGAATATGCATCATCATATGCATTCATGGGAATTTTGGGGAAATACTTTATTTTTAAATTTTGCGTTAGACTAGAAATTGCTTGAACGGGCCTGTTTAACCCGTATTTTGGCCATGTTGGCCCTATATTTAAATTCCGCTGCATTATATATGTAAATATTATTTTCCGCTGCAACTTTGATGTATTACTTTTAGATTATATATGAATGGGCTGTTTGAATGTTTTAAATTCTGAAAAACCATAGCCTTGCATCTCTTTAGCAAGCTCGGAGAAACCGTGTCTTGCTAGGGAGGTGTGGCGGTGACACCCCGACCTGGGTGACCAAAAACCGGGATGTTACAAGGTTGGTGGAAATTAAACACTGATGGATCTTCAATGGATAATCCAGGTCTGGCCAGGATTGGTGGGGTAATTAGAGACGAGACAGGAGAGGTAATTTTTGTGCTCTCGGATTACATTGGTAGCACAGACTCGACCGAAGCAGAGGTTAAAGCTATAAGCAGGGTGTGTGAAGTGCTGATCCGCGGCCAAGGCTTTCCACTTCCAAAATTGATTCTTGAGTGTGATTCTATTAACGTTGTGTGATGGCTTAATGAGCCGGAAAAAATACCACGGAGGCTGAATTATTTTTTGGTACCGATTTTGACAGTGCTCAAGTGTGCAGGTGATGTTAAATTTGGCAAGGAAAGGCTCGGCTAGGGAAGGTACCGTGGAAAGATGGCACTGATTGCGCAAGGCAGAGGCCAAAACCGCCGGTGATGAGATATATAGGCCCTGTTTGGGAATTAGTTGTTAGCTGTTAACTGATTCTGTAAGTAATAATTAGTTAAAATTAGCTGCTTGATAATTTCGAGACAAACTTTTTGCCTAGAATAAGCTAAAATTCAAAATACTGCTACTTGCAGCGGTTTCAAAAAGAGCTGATTGAACGTTGTTTTAAGTTATTTTATCTTTTAAAATAAGCTATTTTATCTCATATTATGAAATAAATTAGCTGATTGAATTTAGCTATTATGCCAAATAGGGCCATAGTTGTGAATGTTGTTGTTAGTAGTTAGATCTCTGGCATTGAGTCTGTTCTGCACGCAGCTTTTGGGAGCTTTTGGTAGCTTTAGCTTTTATTTTAAAATAAAAGCCCCGTTCTGCACACTAGTTTTTTTAGGAGTTTATGGGAGCTTTTGGAAGCTTCTTTTTAGAAACTACATGTAGTAGCTTTAAAAAAATAAGCTCCTAGCTTATTGTTGAGCAATTACAATTTTATCCCAATAACCAACTCACTATCCAATAGTCTACATAAATGTTTGCCCTTTTATGTCATTTCATATATTTTTTGACAGCTACAACTAGTTATACAGAACACTTAAATAAAACTGACAGCTACAGCTCCCTACAGCTTCAGCTTCTACAGCTCCAGCTCGCAGCTACAGCTCTGCATGCAGAACAAACCCCTTGTCGGCCATTTGGAGGGGATGTTTGTTTCTTGCTCACGCCTGCTGCGCTTTAGTGTTTTGCTTTGGGCGTTGAGCTGTATGTTTTTACTGGTATTACCAGTTGTGGAAATAAAACCCATTGAACACTCAAAAAAATTAATTTTATTTACTAATCTTTAATTTTATAAATTAATTCTAATTATAACTATGTTTTGATTATCTGTTAATTTTTAAAATATTATTTTAGTCTATAATATTGTCCAATTTTTTCTTTTCCACATTGATTATGACAAAGGTTTGATAGTTAATATTTTCATTTAACTAGTACTCCACCCGCGCTATGCGCAGATTCCATAGAAAATAAATTATTGTACCAATGAAACACATGAATGTAAAATTGCATAAAAGGTCCTTAAACATCTAAAATCAACCCCCTTACACAAACTTTCCGAATCTAGATGAAAGAAAAAGCTTTATAAATAATAATAGTATGAAAAATAATAAAAGAACTAAAATAATAATAGTATGAAAAATAACGAATTAAAAGAACTAAAAATCATAGTATGAAAAATAATAGTATATATTTTATTTATAACGAAAAATATTATAAAACTTTATAATTATTGCTAAAGAAAAGAAATTATAAATATTTAAAATTTCCGTAACATTTAATTTATAATTTTTATTATTAGAGGTGGCCCTAAATGGGCCCCGCGGGCTGACCCATTTAGGACCCTATCGATTGAATAATGATTATGTTTCACAAGTTAAATGTATTGCAAAACAGCCACCAAGAATTTAAATTGTACTAGTATTATACTTCTATACCAAGTTTTTTTTTTTTATATAAGGTATGCTTTTTGAGCACATTTTTATAATTATAAACTATTTTTCTATCTGGATTACTATATTTATTATTTAAGAAATTGTGATGAAATAAAAATTAGAAAAATAAAAATTTGAAAAACAATGAAAATAAAATAAAAAATTCAAATAAAATAAAATAAGAATCTAAATATAATTAATAATGAAATTACTTTCTAAAATTAAAGATATTACAATAAAAATAATTTGATTTGTTATTCATGGTATGTTATTTTATTTTATCAAATAGTATAATCTAATTTTATTAGTTAATTATATTCTTTTGTATTTATGTTAAAAGGAAAAATTAATTACTAAATACACTGTTTTCAAGTTATTGCGCTTTTTCAAACGTGAATGGGTGGAATGAGATTCTTTTCAAATTCTTAGGACCAAAATGCGATATTTTTAGAATTGATGAGGTCAAATTGATATTTTAAAAGGTAGAAGGATAGAATTTTTAAACTAAATAAAGTTTAGCTATATTTTTTGTCAAAAAAATTAAGGGCATAAATGACCAAACTTGATAAGTTTAGGGTTATATTTTGGGACTAGTTCAAATAATAATTAATTAGTACTATTTATTTATGTTTAACTGTTTACTTTATGCTATTTTTTGTGAAAAATAAAACGGTAAATGATGTTTCATTGAATTCACATGTTTGTACCATGTTTGAACATGTAACATGATCACCTAATATTGGAGTTTTTTGGGTAAAAATATTGCTACAACCCAAAATATTTATTATTACCATAAATCTTTAAACATTGTTTATATTAAAATACTTCTAATATTTTTTTACAGTATAAATTATTTATAAAAAAAATTGTATAACAATTTACTCCAAATTTCATATACATTTTTTATTTTTTTATTGAAATAGATAAGGATTATTGGATAAATATATATTTTTATTTTACATTGAAATAGAAAAAGATACTGAATTAAGGATATTATGTCGAATAATTAAAGTGTTTTAGTCTTTGCTCCTTTTCTTTCTTTTCTTCTTTAGAAAGAATAAAAAAATATGTAGAATTTGTTTAAAATAATATAAAAAATTTTAGGTGACTATTCATTTTATATTAATCAATAATTTTAGGGTCAATTTAATATTTACAACATATTTTTGATGAAATATATTTATTTAAAATATGGTTATTATATTCCTTATATTGATATAGGATTATATATTTTTAAATATTATGTATTATGTATACAATCAAATAATATAATGTATTATATATAGTCGTAATCTTATATCTTTTATAAATATATATGAAGATTTTTTCAAGATTTTTTTATATTAATAGATAAATTTATTTTCTAAATATGATGATGTGTCTGATGACATGACATTACTCAGCAGCTATCAGTCTGCCTATGTGTTTTAATAAGGACCATTGATCTGAAAAATAGCATATAATGACTGATTAATTTCTTAAAATTAAGAAGAATTAATTAAATTTAATGAGGACAAAAAGTACTCACATACCCAAAAATATTCATAATTTATTATATAGATAGATGTAATATAGTGTAGGTAAATGGTCAAGTCAAAACGGTGCATCAACTTGAATTTAATGATACGAATAATAAAAGTCTTTAGAAAACCCTTTCAGTACAAACCATTAAAGATAGTTTGAAAATATGTCTCACATTACACGGATCATTTCCTGTATTATATAAAACATCTCTCATCACCGTGTTCTTTTACCACACCAAATACTTTTCCATTACACAAAATACCTCTCCCTCAGTCAGTTTTCATCAGACATATGGCCTGTATCTGCACATGATACTACCCCAGAAAAACCTAGAAAATTGAATATTAGAGTACAATATATCTAACCAAATGTGAAACGGTGATGATACATTTAGAAAATATAATTAAGACACGAAGAATTTTGTTATCGTTCGCACCAGTACTTTTTTCGATTCAAATGATGAAATATTTTATTCATAATTTATCGTCAAATGGTCAAGTCTTCTGCCTTAATGGTTGGGGTTCGATTCTTTACCCGGCATCCTTATTCTTTTTTTTTTAATTCTTTTGTAATTTATGTGATAGGGTTTCCATCACTCATTTCTCTACAACATCCATCCCCTTTATCACTTTATAATTTGTGTGGCATGAAACCACACTACTTATTTCTCTATCTAGCTAATGACTTCGTAAAAAAAAATGATAAAATATTTTATTAAGTGTTTGCTATATATTAGTTCACTATTCTATTTATTTTAACAGATTAAGGGTCTGTTTGGGAATTAGCTGTTAGCTGTTAACTGATTATGTGATTAATTTTTTAGGTGAATACCAGGGTATCCCCGGGCCACATTGGACCCAAGACTAATCCCTCGAGGATCTGCAAGGGCAATTAAGGGCGCATCTCCCAAAGCAGTTTTTTGCATACACAAGGCTCGAACCCGAGACCTTGCTTAAGCGACTAGAGCCCCCATCCACTCAAGCCAACTGCTGTTGGTTTATGTGATTAATTTGAGTAATAAATTAGTTAAAATTAGTTGTTTAACAGTTTCGAGGCATATATTTTGCTTAGAATAAACTTATTCCAAAATTCTGCTATTTCCAGGGATTTCAAAAATAACTGATTGAACACTATTTTAAGGTATTTTGTCTTTTTAACTAAGCTAATTTGAATAAGCTGATTTCGTATAACTTATTTGCCAAACAGGGCCTAACATTCATTTGCCGTATGTACTACAATATACAGTATTTTTTTAAATGAATTGGTCTACCTTAAATTTTATTAATAATTTCTCAATTTATCTATTTTTTCTTTTGCTGACAGAGCCTTAGGAGGCTAGCTAAAATCAATTTATCTGTTTTTTTAATATACGCGTTACTAAATTAATACAAAACGAAAAATGAATATATACATCGCACTATACTAGACCACAACTAAAGAGGTGTTTGGATTAACGATATAAAATAGATTATTTGATTATTGCGTTTTCAAAACGCAAATAATCAGGTTTGCAGCACCTTTTTTTAACGGTTAAGCTGATTATTTGCGTTTTGAAAATGCAATAAACAGATAATCCATTTTCTTGCAGGTTATCCAAACACCCTCTAATTATTATATTAAATCGCACTAGACTAGACCAGAACTAATTATATTATAGTATTAGATATTATACGCAAAAATAATTTAACTATCAAATAATCAGATTAGATAGCTAATAAATTTCATTGGTAATGAATTTGAAAAGAATATTTAAGATTTTGTAGCTAAATTATTTCTTCTTATAGTTATAAACAATCGAATCAGTCCAGAAAACAATTAGATATTATTATTATTATTATTATTATTATTATTATTATTATTATTATTATTATTATTATTATTATATCCAACTATGTACAATTTAAAAAAGGGTCCCGTTATATACACACTCATTTTTTCCTCAAACACACAAAAATAAAGTAGGATAGGGGCTTACGGCAAAACTTTATCCATTTTACCCTTTCAACCCTAAAAAAGAATTGGAGTCCGGGAAGAGGCACACCATACACATATCGATCGGCTTAGGTTTAGGGGCACACACACAAAAAAGGAAGAGGCAGAGGTGAGAAGAAGAGGCAAACCTGTCAAAAAAATGCCAAGGACGCGCGGAGGAAGGGCACTCCATGGCCGTTCTTTCGCAAACGACCAATGCTGGACGTTTGCGCATGGGGACAAACCTGTCAAGTAGGATACTGGCCGTTTGGTTGCAATATTGGCCGGCCAGCACTGGCCGTTCCTCTATAGATTGGATCGGCCGGTACTGGCCGTTCCTCTATAGAGTGGATCGACCGGTACTGGCCGTTCCTCTATAGAGTGGACCGGCCGGTACTGGCCGACCCTCTCTATATCCCAACGGCCAGTGCTGACCGTTTAGCCCATATCACTCTCGGCCAGTACTGGTTGTTCGAATTTGGTTCCTTTCTCAACTAATCGCGATACAGATGATTGTAAAAAAAAATGACGCACAACTAATCCGCGATAGAGAATGTAAAAAAACTCATTGATTGTATGAGTTCCATCTGGTATTCATGTTTTCCACATTAAGGAGAAAATTTACTAAAAAAACCCAAGGAGAATGTAAAAAAATTTACTGATCGGTATTGATCATCATCATTCATGTCGTAAGGAAAAAAAACCCAAGGAGATCAAGCAGGATTTTGGGCTTTGGCTTCCCCTTTGTACCCTTTCCCAGGCCTTCAATGGCTCTCCAAAAAAAAAAGTACATTGAGTAGGGGTATTTGAGAGGTTTTAGTTATGATTTGTGTGCCCTAACTTAAAACAAGTGTATATAACCGATGCCTTTAAAAAACAAATGCAAAATGCCACCAAGTTGGATGGGAAGGCCCTACCCCTCCAGACTCGATAGTAAAGACCCCCATTCTTTTTGTCTTTTCATTTTTCTTGACCATTACTGTTTTTAGAGAAAGTCTCGGTGCAATTAAATAATTAATACTATGAACATTTCTATGTCCGGACAAATATGAATCATTAGAATATTCTCTAATTTCAAACAAGAATGCCCAAATCCTACAATTATATACTTTTCTTTCCTGAAGTATAATACTTCCTCCGTTCCTTAATATTTGTCATGGACCCATATTTCACGTAATTCAATACACATTTTTAAACCGTAATAACTCAAATTGCATACAATTAAAAATTATGAAAATTTTATATTCTAATCTTTGCGATTAGACGAATCTAATAAGATCCACTTGACTATATTAAAAAGTGAATCAAACTTACTCAATGAATAGTAACAAAACACCCAATGTGTCAAATTTAGGAACGGAGGAAGTATTAAAATATAGCATCCAATAGCTTGAAATGCATTAGCGCAGTGAAATAAAATTGATATATAAAAATTAGAACAACTGAAAACCAGGAACTGCAAATTGTGGCATCAAAATTCAAAAACAACAAACAAACACTCATCGCAATAGCACACAAAAGTCCTTCATTCCTTGCCCATCAAATACAAAAGTCCTTCATTCCTTGCCCATCAAATTTGAAGAGCTACGATAACATTAATTAATTCAACAACGTATTCGTAACTTATTGCCGTGCCGTAATTATCTAGGGGATTGAGTTCAAAGTGGATTTTTATTTTTTATTTTTTTTAGCTTTTTTAAAGCTGAAGAAAGATAACGAAGGGAAATATACGAAAACAAAAGCAAAGTCCAGAAAATAAAAAATAAAGCTAGAACCACATCAAGAGTATAAACCCTCGGAAACCACGTACGCAGCAGACGCATCTATCTCTGTTGTCACCCAAAAATATTTGAGTCCATTACATTCCGGCACAATAATCAAGTAGTCAGCCCAGTCCGTAGATATATCCGGATAGAGATGACTGCCAAGAAGAGCGACAATTCCTTGGAGGAGATCGTGGACACTAAAAACAGGGTGCCATCTGGGGGATCATGGAAGCAGATTGTGGTAACGCATGGGCTAAGGAGAGGTGTGACTCCCAATAAATACTAGAGGCAGCGTCTAAGGGAGGGAGCTTCAATACTTCTCAAGAAGACTGCACTTTATATTTCTTACTTTCTGCCATTTTTCTTTTTTGCAAGTTTTTCTTCATTTCTGCAAATTTTATTCCTTTACAGCTTTATTTAAATTTCTGTAATTCCATTCCATAAACTTTGTAATCCTCTTAATATTCATCAATAAAAACTAGAGGTTTATTCCTTATACAATTTTACGGTTAACAAATTGGCACGCCCAGTGGGATACGATTTGAAGCCATAGCCGCTTTGAAGAGTGTATGCGTCTCAGATCTGGAAAAATTGTGAGTGATTTGACAAAAAAATTGGAGGAGATGTCTCTACAGGAGAAGACACCCATGCGAACACCGTCTGAGGACGCCGTTGAGACGACGAGCACTTCTCAACCACAACAGGGGATTATGCAGATCCCTACATTGACCGAGCAAATGTGGCTATCGATGACAGAATCGATGGCCGAGTTCATGCCTTTACTTAGAGGCATCTCATGGATGTACTGCGGCCTGCTATGGCCGACCAGATAGATAGAATTTGTGGTTCCTTGCGTACTCAGCAAGAGGGAACTGTTCCGGCAAACGACACGACTGTGCCGTCAAGTATCCCATGTCCAGGGCCGTCAAGCGGCCAACAAAGGACTTGGGGAACTACACATGGCCAGCCGCCACTCTCGGAGGCCGGAGGCCTGGCCAATCCTTTCCCGGTGTCTTATCAGGCAGTTCTTACTTATACACCAGCAGTGCCTAGTGTGTTGAGTTTTGCGTATGCGGCACCTTCAGTGTCGATCTATGCCTCACCAGGCTGTCTCACGGCCTCCCAGGCATCAGGCTATCTCATGGCCTCCAATGCCTTGCAAGGTTGTCCCATTGCCTCCAATGCCTCATTAGGCTGTCTCATGCCCTTCAAGCCACCAGGTTGTGTCGTGCCCTCAAATTCCTCGCCGGGCTGTCTTACGTCCTCCCAGGCATCAAGCTGTCTCATGGCCTCCAACGCTGCACCAGGTTGTACTGTGGCCTCTGGTGGACCTAGCATGGCACCACGTCAAGCAGCACCTCCTGTGTCGAACGTTCCAACCGCACCTTATGTAGCGACAGCACTAAACCCTGGTTGGATGCCACTAACACTAGGGGGCAGACGCTACAACCATGGGGGCAGGTGCCACAGCATGGTTGTGGCGTCTGCCCCTTAGTGTTAGTGGCACACCAGCCACCATGCCTCCTGCCATACCTCCATCCGCCATGCCTCCTACACAGGCACCGACGGTCTCACCTGAGTTGCTGGCAGATATGATGCAGCAATACTTTGGGATTCAACTGAGGCTGATGGAGCGGCCTACATACAGGAAACCCTACCCTGACTGGGTAGATAACATGCAACCGTATCCAAGGGGCTTCAAGATGCCCGAGTTCACCACTTTCTCAGGGGATGATGGCAAGTCCACTGTAGAACATGTTGGAAGGTTCACTGCTCAGTGCGGGGAACGGCGGCCAATGATTGGCTGAAGTTGAGACTGTTCAGTTCATCCCTCACTGGACCTGCTTTTGCATGGTATGCATCATTGCGGCCTAATTCGATTCAAAATTGGCCGATCCAGAGCGAGCTTTCCATGACAGGTTCTACACACCGTTATCACAAGTGAGCCTCGTAGATCTTACAAATGCCAAACAATTTGCCGAAGAGGCGGCAAGCATTTTCATTAACAGATTATAGCGGCTTAAGGGCCGATGCACCATGGCAGTCTCTGATAAGGAAATAGCCAATATTGCAGTAGCAAACATGTTACTGAAATTGAAAGAACATCTAATTGTGCAGGATGCTACTGATCTTGCCCCGCTGGCAGAGCGAGCGGCCCGCTTGGAAAAGTTCATGGGAGAACAGGGTCATTCTATGTATGGAGTCCACTTCGAGGAGGTGAGATTTAGTGATGAGAAAGACGAACCCATGGTAGTGGCTGTTGCAGAATTAGTGCATACAACCAAACCACATACTTGTGCGGCCCTCAGACCGCTTAAGCAAAAAGAGGCCAAGTATAAGCCCGAGGAAGACCTATTTGACATGGGTAGAGCGGACCAAGTGTTCGATTCCTTACTCAAATACGAGGTGATTAAGATGCCTGAGGGGCAGAAGCTACCAGTGGCCTAAGACATTCGGGGATGATCATTTCGTAGGAAGGTGGACATTGATCTGTTCCCTCAGCTTCAGGTTGGTGCTTCTAGATTCATTTCAAATCCAGAGGATGGCGGCTTCAGTAGCCGGACTGATCAAGGGAACGCGTTGAAAACGAGGACTTGCTATCTGAGGAGCCCGGGATGGCGGCCGGGGATGCGAGCAAACGACGGCCGGGTGTAGGCTGATGGCAGCCGCGCAACGGTGTAGACTGATGGCGGCCGATCAGCGAGCAGTGGCGGCTGAAAGGCTGTTGATGGAGGCTGAGGAGCTGTTGGATGGCGGCCCAGAGTGAGTAATGGCTGTCAATCATCAATGGCGGCTGGTGATGGCGAGCGGCGGCCCAAGAGGTGTGAATGGCGGCTGAGACGTTCGCCTGAGGCAGGCGCGGGCGCCTAGCGGGCAACTGAGGCTAAATGGCAGCCAGAAACGCAAATGGCGGCCAGAGACGCAAATGACGGCTTGAGAGGAACAAGTGGCGTGATGCCAATGGTGCCTGGAGTAATGCGAATGGTGCACAGAGGGATGCAAATGGTGCCTGGAGTAATGCGGATGGTGTCTGGAGTAATGCGAATGGTGCCTGGAAGGATATGAATGGTGCCTGGAGTTATGCAAATGGTGCCTGGAGTATTGCGAATGGTGCCTGGAGTTATGCAAATTGTGCCTGGAGTAATGCGAATGCTGTTTAGAGGGAGGCGAATGGTGCCCGACTTGATGCAAATGGCGGCGGCCAAGAGAGAAAAAACATATATATAAAAAAGGGAAAAAATCTAGAGGTGGCGGCAAGAAAATGCCACTAATGCACATGTTCACTCTAACTTTAAGAGTGGCGGCTTGCTTTAAAAAAAATGAAGAAGTTGCCATGACTCGTGAGCAAGTGGCGGCCACTGGAGACAGCAAGTGTTGGTATTTAAGGTGGCAAGTGGCGGCATACTTGATTATTTAAAAAAAAAATTTAATGTCATGACTGACATTATATTTTTATATAAAAAAACATATGCTTACTCACTATTCAAAAAATTTTAACATTCTTTGTTTTCACGCAATCCAATACACATTTTTAAAGAGTAATATCTCAAATTTTATAAAATAAAAAATATAAAACTTCAATATTATAAAACTACGTGATTAGACGAATCTAACAAGATCTCACTTGACAATGTTTTATCTTATGTAAATGTGTTAAAATGTCGAATCAAAATTACTCAATGAATAGTGTTTACTATGCAAACGTTAACATTTTTTAAAAATGGAGGGAGTATATATAAATATTGTAAATAATATAAAATAAAGAGTGAACATGTACGGTTTCTCAATTTTGCATCCCGATAGCGGCAGTTATAGTTGGAGTCTAGAAGTTTAGAAAATCATGGGATTCAAAATATATGCGCATTTTCAGTCTCAATTCCATCAACCGAAAGCGCAAGGGGGGCATCTGTTGTCACCCAAACATATTTGAGCTCATTACATTCCGGCCCAATAACCAAGTAGCCAGCCCATTTCGTAGATATATCCGGATAGAGATGACTGCCAGCAAAAGAAGAGCGACAATTCCTTGGAGGAGATCGTGGCACTAAAAGCAGGGCACCATCTGAGGGATCATAGGAGTAGATTGTGGTAACGCCCGGGCTAAGGAGAGGTGTGACTCCCTATAAATACTAGAGGCAACGTCTAAGGGAGGGAGCTTCAACACTTCTCAAAAAGACTGCACTTTATATTTCTTACTTTCTGCCATTTTTCTTTCTGCAAGTTTTTCTTCTTTTCTACAAATTTTATCCTTTACAGCTTTATTTAGATTTCTATAATTCCATTCCATAAATTTTGTATTCCTCTCAATATTCTTCAATCAAAACTAGAAGTTTATTCCGAATACAATTTTACGATTAACAGTCGCTAACCCACTTCTAATAAAATTTGGGAAAAGGCTTGGGAGGTGTGAAACTCCTCCAAACAAGCGTCATGTTTTGCAAGCTTGTCAACAACCTGATTCCCTTCACATAGCACATGATGGATCCCACACTCGTCCAAGGAAGTCCATAGGTTACGAACGGATGAAGATCATCCCCCTAGCACAGCCATGGTGTCGCAGTAGCAACACACTCGTCTAGTCTCTTAGACCATCTCCATTCATGATCAAGTACTCCATGAGATCAACATCCACCTCATTAATTAATTAAAAAAAAAAGAGGAAAAATTAGATTGGAGACCAACTATGGGTCGACCAAAAAAATATTGCAATCCTTTGGCTAATGGGATTGAGACATTTGTCACATTCCCATTGGTCAACTAAAATTTTAAATAATAAAATTAAAATCATTATATCTTTTGTATTTTAAAATAAAAATAAATAAAAAATATACTAAATTTTATAATTTTTCATTCTCTACAAATAGAGACCACTCCTGCTATATTTCTTTAAATACATAATATACAAATTTTGATATATTTAACCCATTTTAAAATTTATATAAAATAAAAATCAATAAAAATATATTAAAATTTTAGAGTTTTTTTATTCTTAATAAGTAAGATAAAATATTTTATATTTTTGATACATTAATTTTTTTTATTTCAACATAATTTAACATTATATAAATTAAAAAAATTATATTATAATATTGTGGTTGGATGATTAGGTGGTTATTAATAGAGTATGTAAAATTGAGTTGGTTGGGTTGGAATGCATGGATGTCTATGAGTTGGAGAAGAAAAAAATTAATAAAATAATGAGATGGTTAATTAAATAATGCGATGGTTGGATGGTTAGGGTGATCATGGATAAACATAGTCTTAAGTCTCTTGGTGAACCACAAACTGAAGACCATAAACCGTCCGGCGAGCTCCACATAGGTGTTAGAAGCGATGCCAAGATATATATATCTACAGCACCTTCCTTTCCAATGGCCATCTTCATATAAATATTATGAAACAGATTATATCTATAACATAACATGACATATGAAAAAAAAAATAACGCGGGCCTACTTTTAAAAAAATTTAATCATAAAAAAAAAATTATTATTGGATGTTATGAGTTTGTGTGTATTAATGAAAATTTTGATGTTTTGTAATTTAGTGTTATAAAAAAATTTCTATCTTGTTTTAAAAAGGTATCGTTTTCATATTTTTTTGGTTAAACCCTCGTTTAAAAAAAATTGGAGTAATTATTTATTTTTATACCTGAACTATCTCAAAGTGTACATTTATATGCCTAAACTTTTTTTCTGGAAAAAATACTCTCAACTATTCAACCTAGAAAAATCTATGTTCCTCCGTTAAGTTTAAATTTTCCGTTAAATATTTAGGGTTAAATTTGTCCACTCATATTATTATAATCTAACCCGACCCAAATCCAATTTCAACCCTTCTTTGACCTGACCACTTACACATTCCTTCCGCAAACCCTCCCAAATCCCTACATACTTTTTCATTTTTCCATTTCTTCTACGGCTATTGAAACCGGATGGTGGCCTTTATCATGTTTATTTGGTTCTGCAACAACAAAAACAGGAAGCTAGAATAATGTTGTCTGGTTAGGAGCTTTATAGATTCTTCATTCTCATTTTTTAATACACGTTCGTTCCCTTGGTCGATATCTTGGCTCTTCGCAATAAACAATATGTTATCTTTCGCTATGTATCAGTAAATACTTTCATACAATGTATATTCAACAGAATGCTTTCAACGAAAAGATTCATTTTTTACAATGTTCTTTATGGTCCGAAATTTACATGTACATTCAATTGTATGTCCAAATGAAAACAATGAAGCAACAACACTGCAGGGCTGATTAGATATAAGATTGATCGGCGAGTTTGTAACCAGAAACGATAGCCGAGAGGGCCAAAGCGAAGAAGGCGAGGAACTCCATGCTGATGGCCGATGCTGAGGCATCTGTAAATATGTTGTCTGCCCCTTCTCTCATCCTGTTTGTCAAAGGGACAGCAGATGACGCTGCTGATATCAATAACTATGTAGGGATTTGGGAGGTTTGCGGAAGGAACGTGTAAGTGGTCGGGTCAAAGAAGGGTTGAAATTGCATTTGGGTCTGAGTGGACAAATTTAACCCTAAGTATTTAATGGAAAATTTAAACTTAACGGCAACTTAACGGAGGAACATAGATTTTTCTAGGTTTAATAGTGTAGGTGTATTTTTTTCCAGAAAAATAGTTTAGGCATATAAATGGACACTTTGAGATAGTTCAAATATAAAAATAAATAATTACTCAAAAAATTTGTATCGTGTTATAAATTTAGATATTTTGTATTTAAAAAAAATAAAATAATATGAAATTTAATTGTAAAAAATCTATTGAAAAATTTTAAATTTTTAAACATATTTTTTAATATATACTCTCCTATTTGCTTAAAATTTACTTACCTTTGTATATTCAAAGATACGTTTAAATATTTTGTATTGTATATATATATATATAATTTGTTCAGTTAAAATTCAATGACATTATTGTAAACTAATTCTAACGGGAAATATGAGATTCTCAATCTAATCAAATGCAATAATATTAAAACATCAAAAAATAAGATTCACACCAATCTCATATTCCCATTAATCTCACATTCCAAGCAATCGCATTCCTACTAGTAATCCAATATGTCTCCAACCAAACAGATCCTGAATCTTTGCATGTACTTATCTTTATATTAAATCATCTTTTATTTATATGTAAAAAAATTATAAAAGAGCTTTCCGCTAAATAAATTAATAATTATTCAGTTTTTTTTTTGGCACAGTAATAATTATTCAATTGAAAATAATAATTATCATATACTCCCTCTGATTTTGTATAATTGTAATATTAGTAAATTTGGTACTGTTCACATATTTACTTTAACTTAATCTTTTATCAAAGTTATATAAGTTAAAATATAGCCAAGTGGAATCTTGTTATATTCCTCATCGAGTATAACTTTTAAATATCTAACTTTTAGAATTTTTACTTGTACCAAACTTGAGTTATTAATGATTTAAAATGTGCATTGGACTACGTGCACCGTGAGTCCGTTGCAATTTAAAAAAAAACGAGGGAGTACTACATAAATTATCATATAACTATTTTCTATTTCTTAAACAGAAAAATATGTTTAAATATCTTCTATTATTGTTACTGTTGTACCCAAAAAAATATTTTCTATTGTTTAGTAAAATGTCATTTTTTATATAATTTTTTTTTGTTGTAAATTAGTTTGAACTAGATAGAAATCCAAGATTCTCAACCCAACCAAACGTTAAAATGACAAAAAATAAAATTCCTAATAACCATATTCCCAACAATCTTATATAATTGCGTCTTGGTTCTTGTAGGAATAGACCAAAAACCGACCCATTGACATGCATAAGGATGAAAATGAGTCCGGATTAAACCAGAAATCGAGCCGAACCCGATCCTAAGAACCCAATCCAACACATTGTCATCCCTATTTCTATTATAACGAAATTGGGAGGTGATGAAAGGAATATATGATCCCAGAATATATCATATTTGAGGAGATTAATTACATGATATATATACAAGGAAGGAGAGATACTACTGTGTGGAAGATTCTTGATCGTTGGAAAAGAGTTGTTGCTGCCAATGCCATGCCACTGTTTTGGTAAAAGTCCAAAGTGAGATGCCATCAATCCCAGCAGGGTGTTGACACAAGTGTTTTCTAAATCTGAGTTAAGACGTTCAAATATCATGGTATTCAAGCTTGACTTATCCCTTCATTATTATTATTATTATTATTATTATTATTATTATTATTATTATTATTATTATTATTATTATTATTATTATTATTATTATTATTATTATTATTATTATTATTATTATTATTATTATTATTATTATTATTATTATTATTATTATTATTATTATTATTATTATTATTATTATTATTATTATTATTATTATTATTATTATTATTATTATTATTATTATTATTATTATTATTATTATTATTATTATTATTATTATTATTATTATTATTATATTATTATTATTATTATTATTATTATTATTATTATTATTATTATTATTATTATTATTATTATTATTATTATTATTATTATTATTATTATTATTATTATTATTATTATTATTATTATTATTATTATTATTATTATTATTATTATTATTATTATTATTATTATTATTATTATTATTATTATTATTATTATTATTATTATTATTATTATTATTATTATTATTATTATTATTATTATTATTATTATTATTATTATTATTATTATTATTATTATTATTATTATTATTATTATTATTATTATTATTATTATTATTATTATTATTATTATTATTATTATTATTATTATTATTATTATTATTATTATTATTATTATTATTATTATTATTATTATTATTATTATTATTATTATTATTATTATTATTATTATTATTATTATTATTATTATTATTATTATTATTATTATTATTATTATTATTATTATTATTATTATTATATTATTATTATTATTATTATTATTATTATTATTATTATTATTATTATTATTATTATTATTATTATTATTATTATTATTATTATTATTATTATTATTATTATTATTATTATTATTATTATTATTATTATTATTATTATTATTATTATTATTATTATTATTATTATTATTATTATTATTATTATTATTATTATTATTATTATTATTATTATTATTATTATTATTATTATTATTATTATTATTATTATTATTATTATTATTATTATTATTATTATTATTATTATTATTATTATTATTATTATTATTATTATTATTATTATTATTATTATTATTATTATTATTATTATTATTATTATTATTATTATTATTATTATTATTATTATTATTATTATTATTATTATTATTATTATTATTATTATTATTATTATTATTATTATTATTATTATTATTATTATTATTATTATTATTATTATTATTATTATTATTATTATTATTATTATTATTATTATTATTATTATTATTATTATTATTATTATTATTATTATTATTATTATTATTATTATTATTATTATTATTATTATTATTATTATTATTATTATTATTATTATTATTATTATTATTATTATTATTATTATTATTATTATTATTATTATTATTATTATTATTATTATTATTATTATTATTATTATTATTATTATTATTATTATTATTATTATTATTATTATTATTATTATTATTATTATTATTATTATTATTATTATTATTATTATTATTATTATTATTATTATTATTATTATTATTATTATTATTATTATTATTATTATTATTATTATTATTATTATTATTATTATTATTATTATTATTATTATTATTATTATTATTATTATTATTATTATTATTATTATTATTATTATTATTATTATTATTATTATTATTATTATTATTATTATTATTATTATTATTATTATTATTATTATTATTATTATTATTATTATTATTATTATTATTATTATTATTATTATTATTATTATTATTATTATTATTATTATTATTATTATTATTATTATTATTATTATTATTATTATTATTATTATTATTATTATTATTATTATTATTATTATTATTATTATTATTATTATTATTATTATTATTATTATTATTATTATTATTATTATTATTATTATTATTATTATTATTATTATTATTATTATTATTATTATTATTATTATTATTATTATTATTATTATTATTATTATTATTATTATTATTATTATTATTATTATTATTATTATTATTATTATTATTATTATTATTATTATTATTATTATTATTATTATTATTATTATTATTATTATTATTATTATTATTATTATTATTATTATTATTATTATTATTATTATTATTATTATTATTATTATTATTATTATTATTATTATTATTATTATTATTATTATTATTATTATTATTATTATTATTATTATTATTATTATTATTATTATTATTATTATTATTATTATTATTATTATTATTATTATTATTATTATTATTATTATTATTATTATTATTATTATTATTATTATTATTATTATTATTATTATTATTATTATTATTATTATTATTATTATTATTATTATTATTATTATTATTATTATTATTATTATTATTATTATTATTATTATTATTATTATTATTATTATTATTATTATTATTATTATTATTATTATTATTATTATTATTATTATTATTATTATTATTATTATTATTATTATTATTATTATTATTATTATTATTATTATTATTATTATTATTATTATTATTATTATTATTATTATTATTATTATTATTATTATTATTATTATTATTATTATTATTATTATTATTATTATTATTATTATTATTATTATTATTATTATTATTATTATTATTATTATTATTATTATTATTATTATTATTATTATTATTATTATTATTATTATTATTATTATTATTATTATTATTATTATTATTATTATTATTATTATTATTATTATTATTATTATTATTATTATTATTATTATTATTATTATTATTATTATTATTATTATTATTATTATTATTATTATTATTATTATTATTATTATTATTATTATTATTATTATTATTATTATTATTATTATTATTATTATTATTATTATTATTATTATTATTATTATTATTATTATTATTATTATTATTATTATTATTATTATTATTATTATTATTATTATTATTATTATTATTATTATTATTATTATTATTATTATTATTATTATTATTATTATTATTATTATTATTATTATTATTATTATTATTATTATTATTATTATTATTATTATTATTATTATTATTATTATTATTATTATTATTATTATTATTATTATTATTATTATTATTATTATTATTATTATTATTATTATTATTATTATTATTATTTATTATTATTATTATCATGATGATCAAACGCTATAAGTATAATTCTATTTTCTTCATCAGCCGATTGATTGAGACAGGCATGTAGGATAGACAGATGCTTTAATTCGTAGCCTGTAGTAAAGAGGAGCACGAGAATATGTGTGATCTCTATAGAAGAAGAAAAATAGTTATAGAGATCGCAACAAATTCTCGTGCTCCTCTCCACTACAATCTAGGATTTTTTATTGGAACATATGATACATCTTATTTTTAACATGGTATCAAAGCTACTAGTACCCATTGGGTATCCCGGGGTGTTAAAATTTCCCATATGATTTTTATAGGTTGTGATGTCACCTTGTTTACGAGATAAATATCATCTCGAAGAGAGATGTTACAATATTCCACATCGCTTATATGTTGGGCTACCATCATATTTATATAGATCTGGATCACTCGACTTATCACCGAATGATTTTGGATTAGAACATCTATCAATATATCATATTTAATTTTAACAAAAGTGAATACCAGAAATACTAAAAAGTTACCGCTTAGAAAAATATGGTACTCCATCCTTGACCTATTTAAAAAGTTGTCCCTTCTTCGATAAGAACCAGTATTTGATACCAATATCAATAATATTATTTCTTATTTAGTCCACCCCCGCCTGCATATATAACAATAGTACTATTATTTTATATTTACAATATAACTAATCCAAGATCTTCGGTTAAAATGTCAGAGCCGAAACCATTTGAGCCAACTGCGTTTGATAATCTAAAATCCAATAATTTGATAATCAATTTTCTTGTAACTTATCTAAACGCTCCCATAATAATCTAAAATTAAAGATAATATACTTTATAAATTTTATTTCTATCAATAGTAGTTCACTTATATCGTTAAAAAGTTCATAGTTTAAGTAAGGTCTTGCAACGAATAAGAATTTTATCCATTATTTTTTAAGCATCTGGTATAAAATTATACACGTATACATTTATATATAATGCTCAATATTTATCTGAGATTGAAAATTGGACCAATCAATTGATGAACAAGTTTTATGTCAAGTTTAATATCCAATCCCCCAAAACCAGTTGACACGAGCGATATGTGGCTCTGTCAACTTAAGCAATGTAAATTAGAAATTTTATGGTGGGTTATTGACATCAAAACGAAAGAACAAAAACATATTGGACCAAATTTTACTTTTAATAATGGGACGAAGGCAGTAATACCTTATGTTGACAAATTGACCATCACCCCGGCCCTTTCACTTGATTATCTTGAATATCTGGCCTCTGCCCTCTGCTATATATATAAACACTTAAACACAAACCATCAAACCAAACCCAAAGCTGAAAAAGAATACTACTACTGAATTCAAGGCATGAATATCTACCTAGTAGCAGGTGCAATAATACTATGTTTCACATTGATATGGCGGGTGGCGGGGCGCGTGTGGATACGCCCCACGAGATTGGAGCGATCGCTTCGGGCGCAGGGCCTCAAGGGTAACCCTTACAGGTTCTGGTTCGGGGACACCATGGATCAGGTTCGGATCACCATGGCGGCGCAGTTGAAGCCCCTCGGTTTGGACCATGATGATGATCTTGCGGGATACGCGATGCCTTTTCATCACCACGTAATTACAGAATACGGTAAATGTCAATTTCACCTCTCCAAAATTACTTTTACTTTTGAAGGAGGGAGGGGCTAAGTAAATCGGGAACTAATTATTGGCAGGTAAAAGGTCGTTCATGTGGTTTGGGCCAACTCCGAGGATTATGGTAATGAATCCGGAAATGGTTAAGGATGTTTTGCAGAAGCATGAAACTTTTTTAAAGATAAGGAGTCCATGGACCAGAGTATTATTATGTGGCATTGCTGGACACGAAGGTGAAAGATGGGCAAAACACCGCCGTCTTCTCAACCCGTCGTTCGCCGTTGCCAAGCTCAAGGTAAACTAATTCTACTAATATCGTTATTACATTAATTTATTTTAATTTTTCGAGAAAATACTATAATTTTGTGTAAGAGATAGTATTTGACTGGATTGGAATATGGATTGTATTGCTACTTGAGAAGTACTAGTAAACTATTTAAAAAACATAGGAAGCTAAATGAGGTGTGACTAAGTGCATGTTTGAACTTTGATTCTTTCCCTCTAACTTCTCTTTCTAGTAAAAATTCTTTATAGTTGTTTGGATGAATTTTCGGGAGAAGTATAATGGTATATATATATATAAATAAAAGACTAGTAATATTAACTTTTTTCAAACAACAAAGTGCATTAATTAATACTTTTGACCGTTCTCTCTCTCAAGTCCAAACAAGTCACTAATAGTTATTTTTTACTTTTTCGAAGCCAAAGCCAGATAAATGGGTGATAAGAATGCATGCCATACAAATTATAAAGAAATAAAAGGGAAGGATAGAGGCCAGGTGGGCAATAGAACCCGAACAATAAGGTTGGAGGGTAGAGACTTGACCATTTGGACAAGTCATAATCTCCAATCCTTAATAGTTAGTTGGTAACTCAATCTATCAATTAATTTGAATGAATTATACTTCTTCCATTCCTTTTTAATTGTCACGGACCCACATTTCACGCAATTCAATACACATTTTTAATCATCGAGAACTGAAATTGCGTACAAATAAAAATTTTGAAAATTTGACATTCTAAATCTATGCGATTAGACGAATCCAACAAGATTCCACTTGACTATATTATCCTATGTAATTGTATTAAAAAATCGAATCACAGTTACTCAATGAACAGTAACAGAACTCCATATGTGTCAAATAAAAAGGAACGGAGGAAGTATATTTTATAGTTAAATCGCATTATGCTTCATTAAACATACATAAGATCAATAAGAGATAAAATCTCCTACTATTCAATAAGAGGTGATCCATAGTACATAAAATAAAAAGTCTGTTTGGATTTTTTTATTTTTTATTTTTTTTGCCTTCTCCCAAGCAGAAATTCATTTTTTTTTAATTTAATTTTGGACCTTTTGTTTGGGCTTTTGCTAAAAGAAAAATAAAGTGTAAAAGGAAAATGCAGTGAATAATAACACAACATTTACATTTTGTGTTGCTTTTGCTTGTGACTTCGTCTTCTCCTTCTCCATTTTCCTTTTCATTTTTCTCAAAAGTGCTAATAAATATACAGGTTAATAATACAAAGATTTATTTTACAAAATTTAAACAAATGTTCATATCTTATAGGACTGATTAACTAACAGATTAAGAGGACTAATTTTACCAGTAAGCTAAACCAAACTTGGAATTTTTTATGCATCCCATCTTTAAGCAGTATCTTGAACGTGTACACAGTTGAATTGATTTATCTTTATTTCTAAGAAAATCTTCTTTTAAACAGGGAATGGTCCCTCTGATGCATATAAGCTGTAAGGAGCTTGTGGACAAATTGGAAACTCTGGTTCTCAACAAGACAACTGCAGAAGTTGACATGTGGCCAATTATTATGAAACTTACAGGAGATGTAATTTCCAGAACAGCATTTGGAAGCAATTATAAAGAAGGCCAAAAAATATTTCTTCTTCAAAAAGAACAAATTCAAGTCCTCCTGCATCTCAACCGGTTTGCTTATATTCCCGGATCCAGGTTAGCTTTTTAAAAATTAATTAAATAAATCATTGAAAATATAATAAAATTTTTCCAAACGTGTACGTGTAAATATTTACAGGTACTTGCCCACTAAAAAGAATAAAAGGTTGAAGCAAATTAAAATGGAAATGTCGGATGTACTTAGAGGCATCATCGAAAAAAGAATGGAGAGAATGAAGGCAGAAGGACATAATGAAAGTAGCAGTGATTTGTTGGGGATATTACTAGAATCGAACATGAAAGAAGTCCATGAAAATGGAGACAAAAATGAAAAGGGATTCACAATTGAGGATGTAATAGATGAGTGCAAATTGTTCTATTTTGCTGGGCAAGAGACGACATCGAATCTGCTAGCATGGACTATGGTTATGTTGTGCATTCATCAAAATTGGCAAAACGAAGCACGGGAAGAGGTTTTCGAGGTTTTTGGCAAAACCATGCCCGATTTTGACAGCTTACATCAATTGAAAAAGGTATGATATTTTCTGCAAATTTAAATTTTTGGACGAATTTAAATTGCAGTTTTTTCAAATCTTCAACCATAAAGTTGGAATTGTAAACAGTCATTAGTATTTTCAGTCCTTTTGTTTTTTTTTTTTGTTTTTTTTTTGTGTTTTTGGAAGTTGCATATATTCCACATACGGCATTATTGGATGTATAGGTGAACATGATTCTCCACGAAGTGCTTCGACTATTTCCACCCGTACCATCGCTGGTTCGAACTGTAAAGGAAAGAACAAGTCTTGGGGACATAACCATAGAGCCGGGAGTGGAGGTTTTCGTGCCGATTCTCTTACTCCATCACGACAAAGGAATATGGGGAGACGATGCCAAGGAATTCAAGCCGGAGAGATTTTCTCAAGGAATAGCAAATGCGGCAAATGGGAATCCGGCAGCCTTCTTTTCATTCAGCTGGGGGCCTCGGATTTGTATCGGAATGAACTTTTCGATGGTGGAAGCTAAGCTTGCATTGGCAACGATGCTGCAACGTTTCTCGTTTAAGCTATCGCCGTCTTATGAGCATGCTCCTGTACCATATCCCACATTGCAACCTAAATTTGGAGCCAAAATTATGGTCAGTAAAGTTTAGGACGTCGTAGCAATCCCTTTGTTGTTGTATTCTCTTGGTCTATTGTAAGAAGTTTATATTATTGTACTAATGTTTTTGTTATCATGCTGTGGGGCTTTACTCATATGGTTAGGGAATCTGTTGAATTCCTTTCCTTAACACTGGTTTTCATTAAAATGTAGGATTATATGTTAACTTTTACACTTCAGTTCTGCTCTGAAACCTGAATTTTGTGATGCTTCCGTTGTTGTGTTGTCCAATCATAATTTTGTGATGTTCGGTTATGCAACAATGTAACTCTCTATCTCCTTAAAAACCGCCCTCAACCTTTTTTCTATTACAAAGATTTTGAACATCACAAAAAACTGATCCCTTCATACTACTGCACAATAACTTCTTCCATTATTTTATTATAAATGTGTATACACGGTATACATATGTAAGGTACGTTGATAATTAAATTTGAAGGGACTTTGATTCATGATTGTATGGGCTTGTCCCATTCGCTTCAAATTTTTGAATGAAACGGCCTCGCCCCCTTCTTTGGAAAAAAAAATAGTAAATTAATCGATCCTGTAAATTAGCTTTTAGTATTTTTTTAATTTATTTTTCAAATGTATTTTTAAAATAATTGAGGGATGAGTCGTGGGTGATGCCGTGATGGCGTGGTAATTCTGTTTTTTTTTTTTTCAGTAATTGGTACCTTCTAATTATTGTATACTTCGTATTATTCATTATAAAAATAAGGTGACTATATAGGCCGACAAGAATTTATAAACTTGAGAATTGCCGTCTAAAATACTAGAGATTATTAAAAAGTTGGCAGCGTGACACGTACACCAATAAATTTTTTTATTAATTTCATGATGATGATGACGACTATCTATTAAGAGGGTGTTTGTTTGTGCGTTTTGGGACAGATTATCTGATTATTGCATTTGCAAAACGCAAGTAATCAGTTAATTCTATTTGTGTACTAACTTCCAATAATCTATTATTTGCGTTTTGATGGAATGAAAACATTATTTTCTTGCAGCTACATTTTTGTGCTGCAAGAAAATTGCTTTTAGCTAAAAATAAATTTTACCATATTGTTGCCTTTTGAGGTAATGAAAAACGCAAATCCAAACATTTTTTTTTAATAATTATCTGATTATTGTGATTTGAAACAGCATAAGCTCATCCAAACACTTAATTTTCTACCGTACGTTTCGTTACAGTAATTATCTGATTATCCGTTTTCTAAACGCTGCAGCACTTTTTAAAACGCACATCCAAACACCTCTAAGTATAAAATAATTAGTTGGGAAGAGTATAATTTCTGCCTAATCTAGTAAAAATTAATTTAGTTAAAGAAAAAAAGAAAAAAACATATCTAGTGGTAGGCCAATTAAGAGTCATCATCAGTATATAAGAGGGATACAATACAAAGATCCCATATTCTGAGAATTAAGTATCTCGAATACATAAACCAACAGAGCATGATGACCTAACACTCTTGCTAGTTGCACAATACAAAAAAATCCCGATTAACAACTAAACACTCAACTACAGATAATAACAAAACACACAAGTGTATTGCAAGTTATGTTGTGTAATTAATGAAATTGTATGTGTTGTGACCAGATTTTGTTGTATGTGTTCCACCCGATGTTCGAACACCAGACTGAATTCCACGGCAAATCTTATCCAGAGGCAAAATATTTATGGTAATGACAGCTGCTGATCTCTGGATATTCTCCCAATGCATGGATCTGAACGGATTTGCAGGGATAGAGATGCTCAAATATGGCAAGAAGATTTGCTATCCTTGGAAGGTTGTGCTATGAAATATTTTGGCTATACAATGAGTATATACACATTCCTTAGCAGCCTAATTTTGCACCTATATGAGGATCTCTCTGGATGGGAAGCATAGATAGAGAGTGGACGAGAATTCATAAATATCCACAAAAAATCGTCCAAAGATGTGAGGAGGAAGAGAGAGTTCTCCAGCCATGAAATTCTTGGAAAAATCATTTGGTTGAAGAACTCAAAAGCAGTGACATTCCGATTCTCATGTTATATCTATGAATGTCATTGTGCCTTGGTTGAACTTTTGGAGAAGATGGATTTCGTAAATCTACATATAAAGGTGACGAGAATATGTGTGGGCATCTTCCAAGGCATTCGTCATGTTGACAGACGCTTTCAAAGACGAGGAGGAGAAGATCAAGGAGTATCGCATCACAGGCTTCGTTCGAGGGAAACTTGAAGCAGGGAACTTTGAGGGGTTGGAGAAAGGTCTTGGAGGGATCTTCACGAAAACGGTGATGTTTTGGTCAATACAACTTTCTGCTTGGTGATTGGAGTGATGGCATATTTACGTTCGCTAATGTTCGGGTTGGAACCCGGTGTTGGACCATTTAATGGAACTCTCCTGGATTAGTATCCCCCAGACGTAGGCCTTGGGCCGAACTGGGTCAACAACTTTCTGTTTGTTCTTTTTACTTACACGCATTTTAATTCCGCTGTGCTTGATTTTAGTACTAACCTACTAATAATTTTTGAAGCGTGTGTTGTTGAACAAACAGATTTAGTAAGTTATACATCTCGACAAAAAAATGGACCCAACAATTGGTATCAGAGTATATCTTCCAATGGTGTCCTAGATCTCGACCGAAAAGGGACCTAACAATTGGTATCAGAGCCACACACCTTCGGGTGAGATCCATCTTGGCGAGATGAGTAAAGGAGAAAGATTACGTGGTGTTGAGGGGGAGAATACCCACGCGAATCACCCTATCGAAAATCAAACAGAATGTATAAATTCGTAACCCTATCAATTTGATTTCACCAATCTTGTGGGTTATTTTCTTAACAGGAATCAAATTCGGGGGCAATTTAAGTGATGTTTGATTTGAGGGGGAGTTTTTGTTTGTTAGGATATCACTGTACATGCTCCATGTTTTTAACGTTGAATATTTTGATGTACGAAGCATTAGATTTGTTGGGGTTTATGTTTGGGTGTTTTTCCTTGCTTTATTCTTTTATGTTTAACATCGGGTTGCATTTGTAATTGGCCTACATCCTGCCAAAAAGGGGGAGATTGTTGGGACCAGATTTTGTTGTATGTGTTCCACTCGATGTTCGAACACCAGACTGAACTCCACGGCAAATCTTATTCAGAGGCAAAATATTTATGGTAATGACAGCTGCTGATCTCTGGAGATTCTCCCAATGGATCTGAACGGATTTGCAGGGATAGGGATGCTCAAATATAGCAAGAAGATTTGCTATTCTTGGAAGGTTGTGCTATGGAATGTTTTGGCTATACAATGAGTATATACACATTCCTTAGCAGCCTAATTTTGCACCTTTATGAGGACCTCTCTGGATGGGAAGCATAGATAGAGAGTGGATGAGAATTCATAAATATCAACAAAAAAATCGTCCAAAGATGTGAGGAGGAAGAGAGAGTTCTCCAGCCATGAAATTCTTGGAAAAATCATTTGGTTGAAGAACTCAAAAGCAGTGACATTCCGATTCTCATGTTATATCTATGAATGTCATTGCTCCTTGGTTGAACTTTTGGATAAGATGGATTTCGTAAGTCTACACATAAAGGAGACGAGAATATGTGTGGGCATCTTCCAAGGCATTCGTCATGTTGACACGACGCTTTCAAAGACGAGGAGGAGAAGATCAAGGAGTATCGCATCACAGGCTTCGTTCGAGGGAAACTTGAAGCGGGGAGCTTTGAGGGGTTGGAGAAAGATCTTGGAGGGATCTTCACCAAAACGGTGATGTTTTGGTCAATACAATTTTCTGCTTGGCTATTGGAGTGATGGCAGATTTACGTTCGCTAATGTTCGGGTTGGAACCCGGTGTTGGAACATTCAGTGGAACTCTCCTGGATTAGTATCCCCCAGACGTAGGCCTTGGGCCGAACTGGGTCAACAACTTTCTGTTTGTTCTTTTTACTTACACGCATTTTAATTTCGATGTGCTTGATTTAGTACTAACCTACTAATAATTTTGGAACCGTGTGCTGTTGAACAAACAGATTTAGTAAGTTACACATCTCGACAAAAAAAATGGACCCAACAATTGGTATCAGTGTAACGCCCCGAAAATTCAAACCTGATTTTCGCAAGCGTTACCGCTGTACTAACTATCCTAAACTAGTGGCCAGCTAATTTAAAATAGCTAGTACAACACTGGGTAAACCTAAAGTGATCATCTGATTAATCCGGTTTAATGTGGAAGCTAAAACAAATAAAACACACAGGCACATAAACAATTACCACAGAACAACTGCATAAAGCAAACTCTGTCAGAGTAACAGGCTACAAGCCTCTCAGATCATGATCAGGCAACCTATCAATACATCAAAGGGAGCTACCGGCCCAAAGCAGCAAATCACATACTCAAACAAGGCCACAAGCCGATATGAAATAAATCCTAGCTTCACAGGCCTCAACTAGTCAAGTATATATATCAAGCAAAAACAGTCAACAGAGTATCACATAATGACATATAATTAATAATAACAGAAATGTCCTATGTGATCTCTCATAACCCCAAACCCAGTCATGCTCCAGCGCCTCCAGCAGGATCTATAAAACAGACAAAAGCAAAGGGGGTCAGTACAACGTACTGAGCAAGGCTACGTGCCGGGGAGTAAGGGAAAACATCCTCATATCTCATGATAATAAATAATAATAATAATAATAATAATAATAATAATAATAATAATAATAATAATATAATTAACAGAGCATAATATAGAAAAAGCAGATAAAACATCACACCGTCCCATACCGGTGCTTCAACCACAATCATACAATTTATGCAAGTGATGCATGGCCTAACATACACCTATCTACCCTACATGCAAGTGCAATGAATATGCCTAGCCGGCAGCCTAAACCCGGGCGGTATGAACCCACGGGTGAGGATATCATCAACTCCAACCCGTTACAGGGTAACATACACCATCCCCGCAGGGACCACAGGCATCACGGCCCAATCACAGGCATAACAGCCAAATCACAGGCATCGCAGCCAAATCACAGGCATCACAGCCTAATAATCACCCCGCAGGGCCATCGGGACTCAACAACACCGGTAAAGGCTGCCCGATCAGACATTTCCAATATGTCCATCCATCCATAATGCAATACCATGCATTATAATAACCAGCCCCAAAAGGGCCAACAGGAATAACAACCAATAATCCACATATACATAATGATATCATAATTCAACAGTTTCCCCTAAGCAATTCAACAACCCACACGGGCCAATTGATTAATCCACGGTTTACCAATAATATTTGGGGAGGCCATAACAATAATTGGAGCAGAGAAAACATCATTATATAATCAAAATCGCACAAAAAGGGGCCAAACAGGGCCTTCATGCGCTCACGGCGCACCCGCGCGCGTAAAACGCGTGATATACGCAGCCCAGTACTGTAGCGATACTGTAGCAATTACTGTAGCAAGTTACTGCGGTAACTACTGTAGCGAGTTACTGCGGTAACTACTGTAGCGAGTTACTGCGGTAACTACTGTAGCGAGTTACTGTGGTAATTACTGTTCAAATTACCGTGGTAATTACTGTTCAAATTACCGTGGTAATTACTGTTCAAATTACCGTGGTAATTACTGTGGCGAATTACTGCGGTAACTACGCGAGTTACCGCGGTAACTACTGTACAGTTACTGTAGCAGTACTGTAGCAGTTACTGTAGCAGTTACTGTTCATCGTCTTCTCCGATTTTCCAATCGGTTTTCCGGCGATTTCGCCGGAATCCGACCCCCAAATACCCCCCGAACACGTAATTTAAGCAATATAATCCCTTGCCTGATGTCTTCCAACGATTACACTCTTCCAAACGCCCAAATCGGACCTCAATCGAACTAAAACCTAACATAAAAAAAATCATCTTCCACTCACCACCAAAACCAACAAATATATACTCAAATCGAAGAGGAGGACGAGGGGAATCACTTACCAACAATCAATTAATCAATCTTCAAGAACACGCGATGATTCGGGGGAGTTGAAGATCACCCGTAAACCCTTCTCCACTCTCGGCCTTTCTCTTCTCTCCTCCCGTTTCTTTCTTTATTTCCCAAAATAATAAAGTAGACCCCTTTTAACACCTAACTCTTTATAAATTAAAAATGACCCCCCATTAAATCTCAAATACATCAAATCGACCCCATCCAGACTGAAATGTAAAATAACCAAATACCAGATTATTTAAACAGTTGAATTAATTAAATCGGGTCATTACATTCCTCCCCCCTTACGATCATTTCGCCCCCGAAATGCACGTTCAAGAACATGATAAAAAAATAAAAACAAGGGGGAAAAATGTTACATCAAGGCAACGAGGTCAAGTCCAATTCCGGGTACTTCAGCTTCATATGCTCCTCAGTTTCCCAAGTAGCATCTTCAGCTCCATGCCTAGACCACAGCACCTTAACCATCGGGATGGTTTTGTGCCTCAGAACCCTTTCCTTTGCATCAATCACCCGAACTGGATACTCCTCATACTCAAGACTTGCATCCAACTCAATCTCATCAGGCTGGATAATCTTAGATGGGTCAAATACAAACTTTCGAAGTTGAGAAACATGAAAGACATCATGAGCTCGACCCACTTCAGCTGGTAAAGCCAACCTATAAGCCACTTTACCAACTCTCTCCACAATTTCATAGGGTCCAATGTATCTCGGGCTCAGCTTGCCCTTTTTACCGAACCGGCGTACCCCTTTCATAGGCGATACCCGCAGTAACACCCTATCACCAACCTCAAACTCCACATCTCGACGAGCTAAGTCAGCATAGCTCTTCTGTCTGTCCTGAGCCTCTTTCATACGGTCCCTAATGATCCTCACCAGTTCAATTGTCTGCTCAATCATTTCAGGACCCACATTCACCTTATCCGTTGGATCATTCCAACATAAGGGACTCCTGCACTTCCTCCCATACAATGCCTCGAATGGAGCCATACCGATACTCGCATGATAACTGTTATTGTAACTGAACTCCACCAAACTGAGGTGATTCTCCCAACTACCCTGAAAGTCCAGTGCACAAGCTCGCAACATATCCTCTAATGTCCTAATGGTCCTCTCTGTCTGACCATCTGACTGAGGATGCCATGCAGTACTCATGCTAATCTGTGTGCCAAACGCCGCCTGCACATCCTTCCAAAACTTGGACAGGAATCTGGAGTCCCGATCTGACACAATCTCCTTGGGAATCCCAAATCTCTTAACAACGTGCTGAATATAAGCCTGGGTAAGTTGGCTCATACTCCACGTCAACCTCATAGGTATGAACACTGCACTCTTTGTCAATCGATCTACCACTACCCAGATAGTGTCCATCTTCCTCACCGTCTGAGGCAATCCTGTCACGAAATCCATGGAAATGGATTCCCACTTCCATTCAGGTACTGCTAAAGGTTATAGTAAACCCATCGGCCTCATGTGCTCAACCTTGACTCGCTGACATGTGGCACACTTAGCCACATATTCAACTATCTCCCTCTTCATGTTGTTCCACCAATAAGTCTGTCGGATGTCTTTATACATCTTTGTGACTCCTGGGTGAATAGAATAAGGAGTCGTGTGAGCCTCATCCATGACCTTCTTCTTCAGGTCAACATAACACTCCGGAATGCACCATCTATCACCATATCTCACCATGCCCCTATCATCGATTCTGAAACCCGGAGCCTTACCATCCCGAATCTTCTGTCTCAGTACTGCCATCTCCCCACTATCATGCTGACTAGCAAATATCTCATCAATCAAAGAAGATGCAGTAACTAGCATGTTTAAGGTGTGTTGAACAGAGCCAACAGGAACTACCTGAACCTCAAGTCTGAGTAGCTCCCTGCGCCACTCAGGCATCACACCCAAGCATGCCACTGAATGATGCTCCTTCCTGCTCAAAGCATCCGCCACCCGGTTCGCCTTTCCCTCAATATACTGAATATCCGTGTCATAGTCCTGCAATAACTCCATCCATCTCCTCTGTCTGCCACTCATGTGGTCTGAGGTGTACAGACACTTCAGGTTCTTATGATCTGAATAAATTCTACACTTCACTCCATACAGATAGTGTCTCCAGATTTTCAGAGCATGCACTACCGCTGCCATTTCCAAATCGTGAGTCGGGTAATTCTGCTCATGTGACTTAAGCTGTCGAGATGCATAAGCAATCACTTTGTCCTTTTGCATCAACACACAACCTAAACCCTTAAGTGACGCATCCGTGTAAACTTCATACTCGCCTGAATCATCAGGTAGTACCAAAACAGGTGCCTCTGTCACTTTCTTCTTCAACAACTCGAATGCTTGCTCACAAGCATCATCCCATCTGAATCTGACATCTTTCCTCAATAGTCTAGTCAGAGGTCTAGCAATGCTCGAGAACCCCTCAATGAATCTTCGGTAGTAGCCAACAAGACCCAAGAAACTCCGGATCTCTCCCACATTCTTCGGGGTTTGCCACTTAAGTACAGCATCCACCTTAGCAGGATCAACTGCAATGCCCTCACCCGAAACAATGTGTCCCAGAAACGACACCTTCTCCAACCAGAACTCACACTTAGAGAGTTTAGCATATAGCTTATGCTCTCGCAATGTGTTCAACACTATCCTCAAGTGGCCAGCATGTGCCTCACGAGTCGGCGAGTAGACCAGAATATCGTCTATGAACACAACCACGCACACATCCAGCAGGGGGCGGAATACCCTATGCATAAGGTCCATGAAGATCGCTGGTGCGTTAGTCAAACCAAAAGGCATGACCGTGAATTCAAAGTGTCCATAACGAGTTCTGAATGCTGTCTTAGGCCTATCAGCCTCTGCCACCCTTATCTGATGGTAGCCCGATCTCAAATCAATCTTACTGAATATACTGGCCCCTCTCAACTGATCAAACAGATCCTCAATCCGAGGTAGAGGATACTTGTTCTTCACCGTGATTCGGTTCAAACCCCTGTAGTCGATGCACATCCTCATCGACCCATCCTTCTTCTTAACAAACAGTACAGGAGCTCCCCAAGGCGAGCTACTCGGCAGGATATACCCCTTACTAGTAAGCTCATTCAATTGATCCTTTAACTCCTTCAATTCAGCAGGAGCCATTCGGTAAGGAGCCTTAGAAATAGGAGTTGCATCAGGCATCAGCTCGATAGTAAAATCAATCTCCCGAGCAGGTGGGAGACAAGGAATTTCATCGGGAAACACATCCCCGAACTCAGAGACAATAGGGACACTCGAAGCAGCAGGAACCTCTACTCGAAGATCCCTCATTTGCCACAGGGAAAGAGAACAACCCCTGCGCATCAAATCACACAACGCAGCAACCGAAACCACACTAATAGCAGGTGGAATCAAAGAAGGTCGGTAAGAGACATACTTACCGAGAGGATCTCGAAAGGAAATACGTGGAATACCACAATCGATAACAGCACGATGGCGAGTCAGCCAATCCATGCCCAAAATTACATCAAAGTCAGCCAGGCTAAATACAACCAAGTCGGCTCTGAACTCACGGCCCTCGATGCTCAATACCGCATCTCGCCATATATGATCACTACGGATGATATCGCCCGAAGGCAAGGAAACAGGCATCTGGTAGGGCACCAACGGTCCTACTCCGTGCTCCCGCACAAATCGCAAAGCCACGAACGAACACGAGGCTCCCGAATCAAACAATACAAAGGCAGAATGATTCGCAACAGTAATAGTACCTAAACGGGGTACAAAGTTTACAAAGACAGAGCACAACGAAAAGAAAATAGAAAACTGCAGGAATTTAAAACACACCTGCAAGAACATCATCCCGACGATCTGCCTCCGCACGATCCAAGACGTTCAGTCTGCCACCTCGGTCAGCCCGAACCGGTCTACCCCTGCCAGCTCGCGGGCAATCCGCTCGGCGATGACCCACCTCATTGCAAGTCCAGCAACGATACACAAGTCGCCCGTCAGGTCCAACCTCACGAACAGGTAGCGGTGCACGACCACCACCCCTGGCTACATCAGCACGGCCACCATCACGGCGGCCCCTAACAGCAGGCTGGCCTCTCTGATCACCGCCTCTATGCCCATCACGACCCTGCTCCCTATGCCTCTTTTTACTTTGCCACTGCTGGCGTTCTTCAGACCGGCTCTCTTCCACATATAGGGCCTGATCGAATGCCTCAGACAATGTATCATAACCTCGATAGCCAAAAGAGGACTTAATTCCTGCCCGAAGACCCGAAATGAAACGACGAACCTCGTCCTTACCAGTGGGCATAACTTCCGGAGCATACCTCATAAGTTCCACAAACTTCCTGTGATAAGCGGTAACGCTCATACTTTCTGTCTGTCTTAAACCCAGAAATTCCATTTTCTTCGCCTCCAAGACATGTGGTGGATAGAAATGGGAACTAAGAGCCTCTGTAAACTGTTCCCAGTTGAACCCGGGTCGAGCGAGTAGGTCGTGCTCGCGGGTCCTCCACCAATGCAGTGCTTCCCCTTCCAGATAGTGGGAAGCTACATAAACCTTCTGGTCCTCAGGACAGTTGATACTAATAAGAACCCGACCCAACTGATACTTCCAGTTCTCCAGATCAGAAGGACTGGCACCCCCTGCAAACTTTGGTGGACGGTGCTTTGTGGATAGGTCCACATAGTCCACATGGACTGGAACAGGTGCAGGAGCAGGCTGCACGACAGGCTGTGGTAACATCTGGAAGAACTGTGCCAGCTGCCGGGCGAACTCAATTGGATTGAAGACAGCTGCACCTCCTACTGGTGGATTCCCGAGGGGCACCTGAGCAACAGGTGGTACTTCCGGTGCAGGTGGTGGAGGAGGAGGTGGTAGTCCGTAGTTCCCCTGTTCAACCCCATCAGGTGGAACCATATTTCCCATCTCTTCGGGTGCAAAGTCCCCAACCCTATCTCCAACGGGTGGGCCCTGGTTTCTGCGGGGCCTTCCCCGTCGCCCAGCACCTCTAGCGCGATAAGGAACCATTCTGATATAAAAAAAAACAGACACAACATGAACAATCATGTCAGCAGAAATCACCAACATTCCATATATCCCAAATAACTGATGGCATAATAAAGAACATAACAATTAAATAAATACATAATAATGAATTCGCAGTCCCCAATGACTGTGAAGTCACAAGGATCCTGAATGGAGTACCATTGTCTTTCCACAGTTCCCCAACTGTGGCTCAACCTGGTATGCGCAAATCTCAACAAAAATAAGAATAAGAATGCAAATCTATACTATATGTATCCCACACACATCTCACCCGCCTATATCTACACAAATTTTATTAAGATAAAAGAGCACACAGGCTCTGATACCACTCTGTAACGCCCCGAAAATTCAAACCTGATTTTCGCAAGCGTTACCGCTGTACTAACTATCCTAAACTAGTGGCCAGCTAATTTAAAATAGCTAGACAACACTGGGTAAACCTAAAGTGATCATCTGATTAATCCGGTTTAATGTGGAAGCTAAAACAAATAAAACACATAGGCACATAAACAATTACCACAGAACAACTGCATAAAGCAAACTCTGTCAGAGTAACAGGCTACAAGCCTCTCAGATCATGATCAGGCAACCTATCAATACATCAAAGGGAGCTACCGGCCCAAAGCAGCAAATCACATACTCAAACAAGGCCACAAGCCGATATGAAATAAATCCTAGCTTCACAGGCCTCAACTAGTCAAGTATATATATCAAGCAAAAACAGTCAACAGAGTATCACATAATGACATATAATTAATAATAACAGAAATGTCCTATGTGATCTCTCATAACCCCAAACCCAGTCATGCTCCAGCGCCTCCAGCATGATCTATAAAACAGACAAAAGCAAAGGGGGTCAGTACAACGTACTGAGCAAGGCTACGTGCCGGGGAGTAAGGGAAAACATCCTCATATCTCATGATAATAAATAATAATAATAATAATAATAATAATAATAATAATAATAATAATATAATTAACAGAGCATAATATAGAAAAAGCAGATAAAACATCACACCGTCCCATACCGGTGCTTCAACCACAATCATACAATTTATGCAAGTGATGCATGGCCTAACATACACCTATCTACCCTACATGCAAGTGCAATGAATATGCCTAGCCGGCAGCCTAAACCCGGGCGGTATGAACCCACGGGTGAGGATATCATCAACTCCAACCCGTTACAGGGTAACATACACCATCCCCGCAGGGACCACAGGCATCACGGCCCAATCACAGGCATAACAGCCAAATCACAGGCATCGCAGCCAAATCACAGGCATCACAGCCTAATAATCACCCCGCAGGGCCATCGGGACTCAACAACACCGGTAAAGGCTGCCCGATCAGACATTTCCAATATGTCCATCCATCCATAATGCAATACCATGCATTATAATAACCAGCCCCAAAAGGGCCAACAGGAATAACAACCAATAATCCACATATACATAATGATATCATAATTCAACAGTTTCCCCTAAGCAATTCAACAACCCACACGGGCCAATTGATTAATCCACGGTTTACCAATAATATTTGGGGAGGCCATAACAATAATTGGAGCAGAGAAAACATCATTATATAATCAAAATCGCACAAAAAGGGGCCAAACAGGGCCTTCATGCGCTCACGGCGCACCCGCGCGCGTAAAACGCGTGATATACGCAGCCCAGTACTGTAGCGATACTGTAGCAATTACTGTAGCAAGTTACTGCGGTAACTACTGTAGCGAGTTACTGCGGTAACTACTGTAGCGAGTTACTGCGGTAACTACTGTAGCGAGTTACTGTGGTAACTACTGTACAAGTTACTGTGGTAATTACTGTTCAAATTACCGTGGTAATTACTGTTCAAATTACCGTGGTAATTACTGTTCAAATTACCGTGGTAATTACTGTGGCGAATTACTGCGGTAACTACGCGAGTTACCGCGGTAACTACTGTACAGTTACTGTAGCAGTACTGTAGCAGTTACTGTAGCAGTTACTGTTCATCGTCTTCTCCGATTTTCCAATCGGTTTTCCGGCGATTTCGCCGGAATCCGACCCCCAAATACCCCCCGAACACGTAATTTAAGCAATATAATCCCTTGCCTGATGTCTTCCAACGATTACACTCTTCCAAACGCCCAAATCGGACCTCAATCGAACTAAAACCTAACATAAAAAAAATCATCTTCCACTCACCACCAAAACCAACAAATATATACTCAAATCGAAGAGGAGGACGAGGGGAATCACTTACCAACAATCAATTAATCAATCTTCAAGAACACGCGATGATTCGGGGGAGTTGAAGATCACCCGTAAACCCTTCTCCACTCTCGGCCTTTCTCTTCTCTCCTCCCGTTTCTTTCTTTATTTCCCAAAATAATAAAGTAGACCCCTTTTAACACCTAACTCTTTATAAATTAAAAATGACCCCCCATTAAATCTCAAATACATCAAATCGACCCCATCCAGACTGAAATGTAAAATAACCAAATACCAGATTATTTAAACAGTTGAATTAATTAAATCGGGTCATTACAATCAGAGTATATCTTCCAATTGTTTCCTAGATCTCGACCGGAAAGGGACCTAACAGTATGTTTTTTATGATGTGATAGATATTTTGTGCGATGAAAAAAATATGTGATGGGAGAAGTATTTTGTGTAATGCAAGATAAGATTTTTGTGATGTCTGCATATGCATATTTATAAAGAAGTTATACCGTAACAAGATCGCGGTTTTCCTATTTCACAAACAGGACAAGTGGTATAATGTTTATAACGACACACACTGATAATTTTGTTAAGGTATTGATCCTAAAACCAAAATATGCATGGGTAGAAATTGGATAATAGATTTTATTGTTTTTTTTGTACATCTAATTTTCTTTTGAAGACTTTTATTTATTTATTTATTTTTAAAAAATATATATTATAATATGATAATTAAATAACGATATGGTATGATATTTAAATCACGGTCATAAGTCCTTTCTTTAAACCGAAGGGGTTAAAGGATAATTTGAATGAGTTTTAAGTTTATATACTGTACTTCTTAAAGCTTCACTTTTCAAAATTGAAAAGTAAACCTGATCAAACTCAATAACCTTTCAACATTTGTCACATTTTTTTAAGGTTTTTTGAAGTATATGAAAAAAATATCGGAAAGAGTTAATATGAAGGTAGAGAATAAAGTTTTGGATAGGCCAGGTTATTTGAGTATGATATGGGACTATGGGTTGGATTGATCCTATAATTTTATTAATTTTGCTAATTTATATAATTATAGTGAATTTTGGCGATTGTGATAAAATTAGTAAAATTAAAACATCAAATGAGTAAAACAAAAGTTTTGGACAAAATTTTAAAAATCAAAAGATAGAGAACTAAAAGAGCTATATTTCCTTTTCAATCCCTGTTTGAGAATTAGTTGTTAGCTGTTAACTGATTATGTGAGTAATAATTAGTTAAAATTAGTTGTTTGATAATTTCGATCCCAATTTTTTTCCTAGAATAAGCTAAGATCCAAAATGCTGATATTTGCAGCGATTTCAGAAAGAACTGATAGCATACTAATATTTTCAGTTATTTTATTTTTCTAAATAAGATAATTTATTTCAAATTGCCTTAAGTCGATTAACACCATTTTTAAGAGTCTCAAAATCTTGTTTAAACATAACTACGTGGCTTTATTTCCTTTAAAACAACAAAGCCATAGTAAATAGTACTCCGTACAAATCAATGAATGAATAATGTCTCGATTGGGTTGGCTTTTTAAAAAAACAAAAGTCAAAAGTAGAAGCAGAAGCAGAAGTCAAAAGCAAAAGCATATAACTTTTGTATTTGAATTTAATGTTTGAAAAACGGTTTTTTCTAAAAAATATGTTTGGATGAATAAAAATAAAAACACGGCGGCGAGGACTGATTTGCCGCCGATTCAGGAAGAACGCGCACCAGAAGCCGGAGAATTTCCCCCAGGTTTCCCCGGACCATCACACTTCCATAATCAGGAGTTTTCAAACGATGATTTAACCCCGCGATTCCGAGATCAGGTTCAATTTATGGTGGAAGCGGCGGTTACTAATTCGGTTCGCCAAATCGAAGGAAATATCCTGGCAGCGATGCCAGCCATGTTTAGAGCCGAAATAGCGAGGAATATGTATCCGATGGGAGCGCAGCAAGCTCCAGTGGCGCAAAATCCACCACCTGCGATGCAAAATCCTCACAATTTTCAACAGCAGGCCTTTAGGCCGCCAGGAGGGCACGGAGCTCGGCCTTTTGTTCCTCCGCAGCAGAGGTACGATCACCAACAGAATCAACCGCCTCAACCAGCTGTTCAACCGCCTGCTCCAGTGGTTCAACCACAATATGCACCACTTCAGCAGAATCCACCGCAACTGGTTGACAGAGAGCTTATTGCCGAGATTATTCGCACACAGTTTGGGAATCTCATCGGCCAGGAGAATAGGCCGATGTATCGGAAACCTTATCCAGATTACATTGAGGAGCAGTATCCACTGCCTAGAGGGGTAAAGGTTCCGGATTTTAACACTTTTTCTGGAGAAGTCGGCCGCTCTACCATCGAGCATATTGGCCGATTTACAGCTCAATGTACCAGAATCGCGCAAAATGATTTTCACAAGCTGATATTGTTCAGTTTGTCATTAACTGGCCCAGCATTCGAGTGGTACATTAACTTGCCAGCGGGATCGGTCAATACTTGGGCCGAAATGGAGCGGTTATTCCATGACCGATTCTATAATACCAGTCCGGAAGTCTCGGTAGTTGATCTGACGTCAACCAAGCAGAAGGCGTCTAAATCGGTTACCGAATTTATTGAAAGATTTTATGCAGTAAAGGCTCAGATGAAGACAATGCTACCTGAGCATGAATATATTCAAATCTTAAAGCAGAATTTGAAGTTTGCCATTAAGGATAGATTGATGGTAACAAGACCAAGGACAGTAGCCGAATTAACGGCTGAAGCTATAAGGATGGAGACATATTTGGCGGAACAGGCGGCTTTCAAATCAAGCCGGAGTCAAAGTGGAAGGTCACAACCTATCCAGTCAGCTGCCTCATTTGCTGAATCTCTGGATAGATGTGAAATTCAGGAAGAGTATAATACGGATGACGTTCCTGCATTAGCTGAAGTCGCAAGGGCAGAGTTAATCATAAAAAAGCCTATGACTTGTCCAGCACTTCGGCCAGCCAGAGGCAAGGAGAAAGAAGGAGGAGATGAATCTCAAAGGTTTTACTCTTTCGACTTGTCACAAATGGACGAAATATTTGATTATTGCCAGAAGAACGGATTGCTAGAGTTTAAAGGAAACCATCCACAGCCTACCAAGGATCAGTTGGAGGCCGGATGGTGCAGATTCCATGGATCAGCTACTCATTCCACGGCGATTTGTGGGCATTTTAGGAAGCTGATTCAGAAGCATGTCGATGATGGGAAGCTGAAGTTCCCAGAGAGGCTTATGGCAATTGATAAGAATCCGTTCCCAGTTGCCAACATGGTGATGGTGCAGCCCAACCAGAATAAATCGGTGCATGACCGATTGGGGGATCAAACATCATCTAGCAAGAGTTCTGTGCACGATCGGCTTGGGGATCGGCCATCGGCTCAGAAGTCAGGAGTATGGAAAAGACTAGGATCTCCGAAGGGAAAAGAGAAAGTTACAGATGTTTTTGACCGATTGGGGAATTATGAGGTAAAAGAGTGGATCAAGCAATCGGAGAGACATCAGGAGATCGAGATCGGAGATAAGAGTGAGAGACCAACGTTGAAAATCATAACCAACGGATGGGACTCAGAGATGAAGTTAACAGCCGATAAACAGAATGGAAAGACTGTGATACAGATCACAGTCCCTGAAGAAGCTGTTAGTCCCGAAATGAAAAAGCTTAGAAGGCCACCAGCAAATACTCAGGTAGGCCGATGGGTCCAAAACTCTCCAGAAAGAAGGCATTTCGATCAACGCCGGTACGACCATTCAGCTTGGAGGGCAGACGAGAGAAAAGTCCCAAAAGGAAAGGGATCATATCGTACTTTCAAACGAAGAATGCAACGGCTTAAAGCAGCTGCTGTTTCTGAGCAGGAGGAGTATGATATGATGCATATGGAAGAGGACTTCCCTGATGACTGTTCGTTCTCGGGAGGAAGAATACTCAATAGGGTATTTTCGGCTCGTTTGAAGTCCGAATCGAAAGAAGAGAGGAAGCCGAAAGAAGGACAGGATCGGCTAAAGAACAAAACTGAATTTCGGCCAAAAGTAATACAGCCGAAAATTGAAAGTGAGCAGCCGAAATCGAAAGAAGAATGGAAGCCTAGACCAGTCCGAACTAGGGAATGGAAACCAAAGACAACTATCATTCCGAATAGTGATACACCCCCTGTTGGGCAGTTTAAGTTCGACTTCGGATCTAGCGCGAATATGGTGACGGTAACCACTGAAGAGAAAGAGGAGTATTGGTCGGATTCTGAACCAGCTGTGGTTTTCTGTCAAAAGGATGGAGAATACTATGGCGATGAAGAACCCATAGTGGATTTTTGTTTCGATAAACTTGAGGTATTTCGGCCGGAAGCCGAAATAGAAAAATCGTTTGAAGAAGGATATAAAGCATTTGTTCCAGAAGCTCAACCAGGTACGATTTTGCCTCCAACTGCGAAAATGTCCCAGCATGTGAGGCCTTTATACGTTAAAGGTTGGGTCAATGGGAGACCACTTAGAAGAATGTTTATCGACGGTGGAGCCACTGTTAATATCATGCCGCTATCCACACTAACGAAGATAGGCCGTTCGAAGGAAGATTTACTCCCTACGAGAATGAAGGTAATGAGTTTTGTGGGAGCTCAAACTGCGGCTGAAGGATGTATATTGGTGGATGTAACGGTCGGAACAATATCAATTCCGACCATGTTCTTCGTGGTAGATGCAGAAGTCCCGTATGCGGCCCTACTAGGCCGATGCTGGATTCATACATCCCGATGTTTGCCATCAACGCTTCACCAGAAAGTATGGTTCTGGAAAAAGGATGGCACAGTAGAAGAAGTAGATGGGGATCAACCTCCATTTCCAGTCAGCTCAGCCGGACGAATTGATGCGGTGTTATATGAAGAACCCATACAACCATTCCTAGCAGTGGTAGGGGATCGGTACCCGCAGGTGATCGAGTGTGATTGGACAGATTTGGGGTTTGAAATCAGATATCAGGCCGATGAACGGCCAGTCGAAGAAGAAAGTAAATGATGGAGGCACAACCGAATCAAGCGATCGAGTTCGAATCGGCCGAACTCGGAGTTTCAGACGACAAAGCAGGATGGAGCGATTTAATAGACGCAATTCCAAAGCGAACGCCGGATTTCAAAGCTCAAGACCCCTTGAAAATGGTCAATGTTGGTACAGACGAACACCCGAGGGAGATCCCGTTGAGTGCAAATCTTGATCAACAGATGACAAGCCGATTCAAGGAGGTTCTGGTCGAATTCAAGGATTGTTTCGCATGGGACTATACAGAGATGCCAGGATTGGAGTGGTCAATTGTAGAGCACAGATTGCCTATTAAAGAAGGGTTCAGGCCACATAAACAGCCGGCCAGGAGGGCAGCGCCCGAATTAGTCCCAAAAATAAAAGAAGAAATAGAGAAATTGTTAGCGGCTGGGTTTGTTAGGCCAGCTAAATATGTAGAATGGCTATCAAATATTGTTCCTGTAATAAAGAAAAATGGAAAATTGAGAGTTTGTATTGATTTCAGGAATCTTAATATAGCCACTCCAAAAGATGAGTATATGATGCCTATTGTTGACTTGTTGATTGATTCGGCCGCAAAACAGGGAATGCTATCTTTCATGGATGGATATTCAGGATATAACCAAATTTTTATGGCCGAAGAAGACATTCACAAGAATGCATTTCGGTGCCCTGGTGCCATAGGGATATATGAATGGGTGGTAATGCCGTTCGGACTGAAGAATGCAGGAGCTACATACCAGAGAGCCATGAACTATGTTTTCCATGACCTCATAGGGGATTGTGTTGAAGTCTATATCGACGACGTCATGGTCAGATCCAAAGATATCGAAAGCCACTTGAACGATTTGCGGAAGGTGTTCATAAGGATGAGGCTGCATGGAGTCAAGATGAATCCAGCCAAGTGTGCTTTCGGAGTACAGGCAGGAAATTTTCTCGGGTTCCTGGTACATAACAAAGGAATAGAAGTTGATGCGAACAAAACCAGGGCTATCCAAGAAGCCAAACCTCCACATGATAAGAAGAGTCTACAGAAGTTTCTTGGAAAGATCGGTTTCCTGAGACGATTCTTAGCAAATGCGGCTGGAAAGTCGAAACCACTAACCGATTTATTGAGGTTGAAGAAGGAAGAGGAGTTCAAATGGGGAGTCGACCAACAAAAAGCCTTCGAACAATTGAAGCAGGATTTGATGAATCCACCTGTGTTGGTTCCTCCAATTTTAGGACGGCCATTGAAGTTGTATATAGCAGCGGCCGAAGAATCTATTGGAGCATTACTGGCGCAAGAAGACGATTAAGGAAGGGATCGGGCGATTTACTATCTTAGCCGAATCCTAAGGGACGCCGAAATAAGGTACTCGCCGATTCATAAACTATGTTTAAGTCTTTATCATGCATGCCAGAAATTAGAATATTATATCCAACCGAGGCAAGTGATAGTGGTAGCTTCGGTTGACATAGTTAAGATTATGATGAATGATCCGGTCAATAGCCGAAGAATGGCCAAATGGGCCATGAAGTTAAATGCATACGATTTGAGATATCAACCTTTGAGGGCTATGAAAGGACAGGTTGTAGCCGATTTCCTGGCTGATCATGTGATACACCCGATGACCGATGACATCGACTATCAGGATCGGCCGAAAGAAATTGATGAGATAGGAATTGTATACTTGCAACCATGGGTAATGACATTTGATGGTTCTAAAGCCGATTCAGGAGTTGGAGCAGGGTTTACCCTACAAACACCGGAGGGCAAGATATACAAATATTTCGTGCAACTGCCAGAGTCATATACGAATAACCAAGCTGAATATAAAGCGTTAATTTCGGGATTACAACGGTTGATAGAAGAAGGAGTCAGAGCAATCATTGTCAAAGGAGACTCGCAAGTAGTTGTTCAGCAATTTCTAGGCGATTTTTCGGTTAAGAGTTCGCAGCTGATTAGATTGTATGAAGAAGCGGTTACTTTGTTAGAAGAATTTGATGAGGTGTACATTGAATATATCCCGAGAGGAAAGAACGAAGTAGCCAATGAATTGGCTCAACATGCAGCTAAATATCGGTTGATGCCGATAGCAGGAAATGTAGAAGTACGTTTGGCCGAAACAGAGAAGGCCGAATGGATAAAAAAGATAGCACAGACATTAGAAGATCCTTCGGAGGCTAATCCAGCCGAAAAACGGAAAGCGATGGACTACGTCATAATAGGAGGATTATTATTCAAGCGTGCTATTGATGGAATATTGCTCAGATGTGTCGGAGAAGAAGACGCTAGAAGGGTAATGGGAGAGATTCATGAAGGAATATGTGGTACATCGGGCAGGAAAATCGATGAAGTGGAGTATTATTCGGCTGGGATATTATTGGCCGAATATGGGTCCTGATTGTGAAAAATATGCAAGAGGATGCAGCAAATGTCAAAAACATGGGCCGATTCAGAAGTTACCGGCCGAAGAATTACACATAATGATCAAGCCATGGCCATTCAGAGGATGGGCCATGGACATCATAGGAAAAGTTCATCCCTCTTCATCGAAAAGACATGAGTTCGTGCTAGTGGCAACAGATTATTTCACGAAATGGGCCGAAGCTCAGGCATATGTCAGTATTTCACAAGAGGAGGTGATTGAGTTTATCAAGAGACAGTTGATTTATAGATTCGGGATCCCACAGACGATTCTAACAGATAGAGGAACTGTATTTGTGGGAGAAAAGGTCAAGGCCTTTGCAGACGAATACGGGATAAAAATTGTGCATTCGTCACCATATTACCCGCAAGGAAATGGACAAGCAGAGGCCAAAAACAAACAGCTAATAGGAATTATAAAGAAAATGATTGAAGATCAACCAAGAAAATGGCACGAAAAGTTATCTGAAGCATTGTGGGCCTATCGAAATGCTAAAACTTCAGCTACTGGGTTCACACCATTTCGGCTGACTTATGGAATGGATGCAGTATTGCCAGCCGAAATAACAGTGCCGACTTTGAGAACAAGCCAGGCGGATTCAATGTCGGCCGAACAGTATGATCGTGCGATGAAAGATGAGTTATTGGAGATAAATTCCAATCGGGTGCAAGCCTTTGAGAATTTGCAGAAAAATAAAGATATTGTGGCCGATTGGTACAATAAGCGAATTCGTCTTAAGCGGTTTGAAGTTGGAGACTTAGTTTGGAAAGTTATATGGCCACCTAAGCAGAAGGATGGCCGATTAGGTAAGTGGAGTCCCAATTGGGAGGGACCATTTATTGTTCATACAAGATTACCGAATGGAGCATACGTTCTGGTGGACGAAAATGGTGAGCAGATGTCAAATCCAGTTAATGCAAGACACATGAAGAAATATTATCCATCAGTATGGGATTAAACATTAAGTGATGCGAAAAAGTAAAGATTTTATTGCATGAACGAATAAGTACAAAAAGGGTGCTACTTCGGCCGAAAGCGGCGTTGATAGCCCAAAGTTACAATATACAAGGGAAACGTCCTATACTAAGCAGGCATATACAAGGGAAAGGTCCTCGAAAGACATTCAGCCTTGTAGAAATGCCGCTAAAACTATCGGCAACCAAGAAACAGGGCACAGTTGCTTGCCCCAGAACAGTATTGCCGATTTAGGTCCGACCACCGAACTTCTACTCTAGGATACGATAGAACGAAGAGTACAACGTCCCAGAGGTAGAAGTCAAACTCGGGTACAGCATCCGCACGACCTCAGACAGCAGAAGGAGGAGTGTAGCGAGGCAGTCACCCAAAAACGGTGGAAGGGGGAAAGGAGGGAAGAATAACTAAGGGTAGTTATCCCCCCCATTAGAAAAGGTCCGACAGGATATGCAACCGCAAAGTCGAAAAGGGGCACATCAGCATAGCCGTCAAGACCTGCATTTGGAATAATAGATAAAGGTCCTCGTCCACACGAACATGGTGAAAGGGGCATTAGTTGAACTCGTGTTGCATAAGCAAAAGATTTTCGTACCACGTCTGGAAATCCTTGCACAAGAATACTTGCCAAAGACCATGGAGGAACTGGAGACATGAAGTTGAGCAATGAAAAAAGGAGATCCATATTGTTAGAGAAAAAAGAGAAAAAGGAAGTGATGGATAAGTGTCCTCGAGAAGAAGAAAATAACCGCCAAAAGGAAGAAGAAAGGGAGATTACTTGGGCTCCTTCGCATATGAAAGCAATTCGCCCAAGTAAGGAGGGCATCTGTTGGGGCCATATGGAATAATGGGCCGCGAAAGAGCTATTGGGCCATAAGACATGGGCCGGAAGAAAGAGGAAGTCCCAAAAGAAGAAGGGCTCAAGATTAGTAAGGCCGAAAGTACATAGTAAACCGAAGGGAGGGAATCGAGGCTGATAGAGATTTCGGCCGAAATAGGAAGGAACAACCGAAACCAAGACAACCGAATTGAAGAGAGAAAGAATTCGGCTCAGAGGAGTTAGCCGGAGAGCGGTTATTCCAGCTCCGGCTATAAATAGGGGTCGACACACTCAAAATCAGAGAGATCAATCCAACCCCCAAATTCCTTTTATCAAATTTAATTCCTTGTTATCTTTACTGCTTTCTTTACAGCTTTCCTTTACAGCTTTCCTTAGAATCTAGCCTAGTTTGTAGCGGTTACCATTTCCGAATCCACCGTTGCTCCTTAGCAGCTGGTAGTTTGGTTCCCTGTTTTTGGTGAATTCCGCCGTTGTTCCTTAACAACAGGCAGATTCTCCGTTGTATCTTGTTATTTTTTATCAATTCAAAGAAGATTCAGTCAATTGTGGGCGCATTATTGTAAATCCGAACCCGTAATCGGTTTGATCCTTTTCCGGTAGCCTCCCTTGAGGAGAAAAAGGTCCTTGGCTACACCCGAGCCAAACAGTAGAAAGAGGAAGTCTCAAAAGAAGATGGGCTCAAGATTAGTAAGGCCGAAAGTACATAGTAAACCGAAGGGAGGGAATCGAGGCTGATAGAGATTTCGGCCGAAATAGGAAGGAACAGCCGAAACCAAGACAACCGAATTGAAGAGAGAAAGAATTCGGCTCAGAGGAGTTAGCCGGAGAGCGGTTATTCCAGCTCCGGCTATAAATAGGGGTCGACACACTCAAAATCAGAGAGATCAATCCAACCCCCAAATTCCTTTTATCAAGTTTAATTCCTTGTTATCTTTACTGCTTTCTTTACAGCTTTCCTTTACAGCTTTCCTTAGAATCTAGCCTAGTTTGTAGCGGTTACCATTTCCGAATCCACCGTTGCTCCTTAGCAGCTGGTAGTTTGGTTCCCTGTTTTTGGTGAATTCCGCCGTTGTTCCTTAACAACAGGCAGATTCTCCGTTGTATCTTGTTATTTTTGATCAATTCAAAGAAGATTCAGTCAATTGTGGGCGCATTATTGTAAATCCGAACCCGTAATCGGTTTGATCCTTTTCCGGTAGCCTCCCTTGAGGAGAAAAAAGGTCCTTGGCTACACCCGAGCCAAACAGTGGCACGCCCAGTGGGACTCAAAATGGCGTTCGAACAAGCAACTCCAGCAGCAAACACGGCGGCGAGGACTGATTTGCCGCCGATTCAGGAAGAACGCGCACCAGAAGCCGGAGAATTTCCCCCAGGTTCCCCCGGACCATCACACTTCCAATCATAATTTTGTGATGTTCGGTTATGCAACAATGTAACTCTCTATCTCCTTAAAAACCGCCCTCAACCTTTTTTCTATTACAAAGATTTTGAACATCACAAAAAATTGATCCCTTCATACTACTGCACAATAACTTCTTCCATTATTTTATTATAAATGTGTATATACTGTATACATATGTAAGGTACGTTGATAATTAAATTTGAAGGGACTTTGATTCATGATTGTATGGGCTTGTCCCATTCGCTTCAAATTTTTGAATGAAACGGCCTCGCCCCCTTCTTTGGAAAAAAAATAGTAAATTAATCGATCCTGTAAATTAGCTTTTAGTATTTTTTTAATTTATTTTTCAAATGTATTTTTAAAATAATTGAGGGATGAGTCGTGGGTGATGCCGTGATGGCGTGGTAATTCTGTTTTTTTTTTTTTTTCAGTAATTGGTACCTTCTAATTATTGTATATTATTCATTATAAAAATAAGGTGACTATATAAGCCGACAAGAATTTATAAACTTGAGAATTGCCGTCTAAAATACTAGAGATTATTAAAAAGTTGGCAGCGTGACACGTACACCAATAAATTTTTTTATTAATTTCATGATGATGATGACGACTATCTATTAAGAGGGTGTTTGTTTGTGCGTTTTGGGACAGATTATCTGATTATTGCATTTGCAAAACGCAAGTAATCAGTTAATTCTATTTGTGTACTAACTTCCAATAATCTATTATTTGCGTTTTGATGGAATGAAAACATTATTTTCTTGCAGCTACATTTTTGTGCTGCAAGAAAATTGCTTTTAGCTAAAAATAAATTTTACCATATTGTTGCCTTTTGAGGTAATGAAAAACGCAAATCCAAACATTTTTTTTTAATAATTATCTGATTATTGTGATTTGAAACAGCATAAGCTCATCCAAACACTTAATTTTCTACCGTACGTTTCGTTACAGTAATTATCTGATTATCCGTTTTCTAAATGCTGCAGCACTTTTTAAAACGCACATCCAAACACCTCTAAGTATAAAATAATTAGTTGGGAAGAGTATAATTTCTGCCTAATCTAGTAAAAATTAATTTAGTTAAAGAAAAAAAGAAAAAAACATATCTAGTGGTAGGCCAATTAAGAGTCATCATCAGTATATAAGAGGGATACAATACAAAGATCCCATATTCTGAGAATTAAGTATCTCGAATACATAAACCAACAGAGCATGATGACCTAACACTCTTGCTAGTTGCACAATACAAAAAAATCCCGATTAACAACTAAACACTCAACTACAGATAATAACAAAACACACAAGTGTATTGCAAGTTATGTTGTGTAATTAATGAAATTGTATGTGTTGTGACCAGATTTTGTTGTATGTGTTCCACCCGATGTTCGAACACCAGACTGAATTCCACGGCAAATCTTATCCAGAGGCAAAATATTTATGGTAATGACAGCTGCTGATCTCTGGATATTCTCCCAATGCATGGATCTGAACGGATTTGCAGGGATAGAGATGCTCAAATATGGCAAGAAGATTTGCTATCCTTGGAAGGTTGTGCTATGAAATATTTTGGCTATACAATGAGTATATACACATTCCTTAGCAGCCTAATTTTGCACCTATATGAGGATCTCTCTGGATGGGAAGCATAGATAGAGAGTGGACGAGAATTCATAAATATCCACAAAAAATCGTCCAAAGATGTGAGGAGGAAGAGAGAGTTCTCCAGCCATGAAATTCTTGGAAAAATCATTTGGTTGAAGAACTCAAAAGCAGTGACCTTCCGATTCTCATGTTATATCTATGAATGTCATTGTGCCTTGGTTGAACTTTTGGAGAAGATGGATTTCGTAAATCTACATATAGAGGTGACGAGAATATGTGTGGGCATCTTCCAAGGCATTCGTCATGTTGACAGACGCTTTCAAAGACGAGGAGGAGAAGATCAAGGAGTATCGCATCACAGGCTTCGTTCGAGGGAAACTTGAAGCAGGGAACTTTGAGGGGTTGGAGAAAGGTCTTGGAGGGATCTTCACGAAAACGGTGATGTTTTGGTCAATACAACTTTCTGCTTGGTGATTGGAGTGATGGCATATTTACGTTCGCTAATGTTCGGGTTGGAACCCGGTGTTGGACCATTTAATGGAACTCTCCTGGATTAGTATCCCCCAGACGTAGGCCTTGGGCCGAACTGGGTCAACAACTTTCTGTTTGTTCTTTTTACTTACACGCATTTTAATTCCGCTGTGCTTGATTTTAGTACTAACCTACTAATAATTTTTGAAGCGTGTGTTGTTGAACAAACAGATTTAGTAAGTTATACATCTCGACAAAAAAATGGACCCAACAATTGGTATCAGAGTATATCTTCCAATGGTGTCCTAGATCTCGACCGAAAAGGGACCTAACAATTGGTATCAGAGCCACACACCTTCGGGTGAGATCCATCTTGGCGAGATGAGTAAAGGAGAAAGATTACGTGGTGTTGAGGGGGAGAATACCCACGCGAATCACCCTATCGAAAATCAAACAGAATGTATAAATTCGTAACCCTATCAATTTGATTTCACCAATCTTGTGGGTTATTTTCTTAACAGGAATCAAATTCGGGGCAATTTAAGTGATGTTTGATTTGAGGGGGAGTTTTTGTTTGTTAGGATATCACTGTACATGCTCCATGTTTTTAACGTTGAATATTTTGATGTACGAAGCATTAGATTTGTTGGGGTTTATGTTTGGGTGTTTTTCCTTGCTTTATTCTTTTATGTTTAACATCGGGTTGCATTTGTAATTGGCCTACATCCTGCCAAAAAGGGGGAGATTGTTGGGACCAGATTTTGTTGTATGTGTTCCACTCGATGTTCGAACACCAGACTGAACTCCACGGCAAATCTTATTCAGAGGCAAAATATTTATGGTAATGACAGCTGCTGATCTCTGGAGATTCTCCCAATGGATCTGAACGGATTTGCAGGGATAGGGATGCTCAAATATAGCAAGAAGATTTGCTATTCTTGGAAGGTTGTGCTATGGAATGTTTTGGCTATACAATGAGTATATACACATTCCTTAGCAGCCTAATTTTGCACCTTTATGAGGACCTCTCTGGATGGGAAGCATAGATAGAGAGTGGATGAGAATTCATAAATATCAACAAAAAAATCGTCCAAAGATGTGAGGAGGAAGAGAGAGTTCTCCAGCCATGAAATTCTTGGAAAAATCATTTGGTTGAAGAACTCAAAAGCAGTGACATTCCGATTCTCATGTTATATCTATGAATGTCATTGCTCCTTGGTTGAACTTTTGGATAAGATGGATTTCGTAAGTCTACACATAAAGGAGACGAGAATATGTGTGGGCATCTTCCAAGGCATTCGTCATGTTGACACGGCGCTTTCAAAGACGACGAGGAGAAGATCAAGGAGTATCGCATCACAGGCTTCGTTCGAGGGAAACTTGAAGCGGGGAGCTTTGAGGGGTTGGAGAAAGATCTTGGAGGGATCTTCACCAAAACGGTGATGTTTTGGTCAATACAATTTTCTGCTTGGCTATTGGAGTGATGGCAGATTTACGTTCGCTAATGTTCGGGTTGGAACCCGGTGTTGGAACATTCAGTGGAACTCTCCTGGATTAGTATCCCCCAGACGTAGGCCTTGGGCCGAACTGAGTCAACAACTTTCTGTTTGTTCTTTTTACTTACACGCATTTTAATTTCGATGTGCTTGATTTAGTACTAACCTACTAATAATTTTGGAACCGTGTGCTGTTGAACAAACAGATTTAGTAAGTTACACATCTCGACAAAAAAAAATGGACCCAACAATTGGTATCAGAGTATATCTTCCAATTGTTTCCTAGATCTCGACCGGAAAGGGACCTAACAGTATGTTTTTTATGATGTGATAGATATTTTGTGCGATGAAAAAAATATGTGATGGGAGAAGTATTTTGTGTAATGCAAGATAAGATTTTTGTGATGTCTGCATATTGATATATGTTGTATTTGATGATATTTTTATGCATATGTCAACTTAAATTGTTTGAGAAAATTAATAAAAATGGCCTTGATTGGATTGATTTTTGGGACATTGGTTTTGTAGGAAAGGTGGCAAAATTTCCAACATTGGGCAGCCTATTTTGAAGTGTTGGGCGTGCCCACGCCTAAGGACCAATTTGCAGCTGTGGGGTCTATGTGTGAAGTATCAAAATTTGCAAAAAGATTCTTGGGGCTAAATTGAAGTATCTAAATCTTTGGGCATCAAACCAAGAGGAATTTTCAGATTTTTCTTTATGGCATCAAATCTTTGGGCATCAAATCCTTGGGAATCAATTACAAAAGAATAATCAAAGGCATGATTTTGATGTTTTTGGATGCAATTGAGGGAGGCTTTTTGGATGCAATTGAGGAGGCTACTACCATGAACATGCAAAAAGGGAGAAAGAAGAATTAAAAAAATTGGTTTGTTTTGCTATAAATAGGAGGAGACCAAAGAGCAAAGAACACAACACATTGGCCATTATTCCACAAAACACAAGACATTGGCCAATTTTCCACCAAAAAGAGGTTCCAACCATTGGAGACACACTAGAGAGGATACTCCATTTTTGTTGGCACTTACAAAATTGGAGGATTCCAAGGGCAATAAGGATTCGATCCTTCGTGGGTGATTTTCTTGTTCTATTTCTATAATTGATTACCATGTTGGATTGTATGGATTTGGTTATGTTTTGGATGGATTGTGAGTAGTTTTCTTATCTAGTTTAGGCTTTGAATTTGTGTGTGGATATGGAATTGTGAGACTTATTTTGTTGACATATTTTTATGCTTAATTGAATTGGGTATTTTTAATTCCTCTATTTATTATGTTTTGAATTGCTTGATTGATATAGCGGCCGCGTGTTGATTGAGTAATTTATTGCTATATTGGGAAGTGCATCCGTAATTGTGTAATTTTCCAATCAAGTAGCAAACTAGAGGAAGAATACTCTAGTGAGGGATTAAAATCGGTTTTAAACACTACCTCGTAGGATTAGTGTTGAATCGAATTGGGTTTTTCTTGTGCTAAATGCTATCAAGTCATGATATGCTATGGTCGTACCTAGTATTCACACTTGATTAGGGGAATGGTTTATGGTCGTACCTAAATCATCGAATAAGTATGGAAAAATTGGTTGGGAAACGCTTGTAGACCAACTTTAACCAATTTAGTCAATTAGCCAATTAAGTTAAATGCATGTCAATGATCAATTTCATATCCAATACATAATTCATGCCTAAACTAGAGTTTTAATTATCCTAAAGAGCTCACTTGTTACCTTGCATTTGTTTTTGTTTTTGTTTAATTGTTATTTTCTTTTTACTAGTTTAGTTGAAATCAAATCCCCCCATCTTTATAAATATAAATATAATTTATAATTAATCAAGTGATTGAAAATAAACTCTTTGAGCAAGTTCCCTGTGGAGACGACCCTACTCACTATATATATTACATTTATTTATCTTCTTCTGTGGTGTAGGACTAATATTTAATTTGCAGTTTTGCGACGAGCTAGCAATTTTTGGTGCCGTTGCCGGGGACTATCGCCAAAAGAGGATTTTTCATACCTTGGTTAATTTAATATATATATATTTCTCTAATCTTTATTTCCACTTATTGGTATATGCCTCGCACAGATCGTGGTGGTGAAAAGAATTACGATCCAGAGATTGAAAAGACCGCACGCCGTTTGAGTAAAGAAGCCAGGGAACGAAGGAAAGAAGAGAAAGCGGAGGTGTCAACACCTTTGCTCAATTTGGAAATTCAAATAGCGGAGGATTCAAGTTCATCATCAGATTCTGAGGAAAGCAAAAAAGTGGAAGGGGAAACTGAAATTCCTCAACCTGCTATGGCACAACAGCGAACATTGAGGGAGCTAGCATCCCCTGACTTGGCTCAACAGCCACTCTGTATTACTTTTCCTACTGTGGCCGACAATGCGGCCTCTGTGTTGAAAACTGGACTAATACATTTGTTGCCTAACTTTCATGGTTTGTCAGGAGAAGAACCACACAAACACTTACAGGAGTTTGATGTGGTGTGTACAAGCATGAAACCAGCTGGTGTCACTGAAGATCAAATCAAGCTAAGGGCATTTCCATTTTCCTTGAAAGATGCAGCAAAGGATTGGTTGTTCAACCTTCCTGCAGGTAGTATCACCACTTGGAATGAGATAAAGCGTAAGTTTTTGGAGAAGTATTTTCCTGCTTCTCGAGCTGCAAATCTGAGGAAAGAAATATGTGGTATTAAACAAGCTACAGGGGAATCACTTTTCGAATACTGGGATAGGTTCAATAAACTTATTACTAGGTGTCCACAGCACCAAATTTCCGAGCAATTACTAATCCAGTATTTCTATGAAGGTTTAACCACTATGGACAGGATGCTTATAGATGCTGCAAGTGGAGGTGCAGTTATGAACAAGACACCGGAGGAGGCCTGGGCATTGTTGAATAATATGGCAATGAATTCACAGCAGTTTGGGACAAGGGAAGTTGTTCCAGTGAAAGAAGCTGGGGAAGTAAGTTCTTTACAGCAACAATTAACTGAATTAACATCTTTTGTTCGTAAGCTTGCTGTAGGGAATGCACAGGTAAAGGCCTGTGGAATATGCTCAAACACGGATCATTCCACTGATGCTTGTCCCACGTTGTCTGAGGAAGTAGAAGTTAATGCAGCTGGATTTGTGCAAAGGAGAAATTACGACCCATTTTCCAACACGTACAATCCGGGATGGAGGGATCATCCCAATTTGCGTTATGGGAATCAACAAGCTCCTACACAACAACCTCCGGGTTTTCAACCAGCTCCACTGCCGCCACAACAAAGGGCAGCCCCACAAGCTCCCTTCCCAGGTAATTCTCTACATGATCTAGTTAAGAATATGGCAGCTAATATGTTGCAATTTCAACAGGAAACTAGAACAAGTATAAAGAATTTGGAGGATCAAATGTCCCAAGTAGTGAATGAGGTGCGTGATATGAAGCAAAGGGAAAAAGGAAAATTGCCCGCTCAAACACATGCTAATCCTGGAAATGTTAGTGCAATGACGCTGAGAAGTGGAAAGGAATTAGAAGGTCCAAAGGAGATCGTTTCAAAGGAAAAGGCAGAGGATGAAATTGAAAAAGAAATGGAGCAAGAAGCACAAAAATCAAGTGATGAGGTAAAATTAAATTTACCAATTACTCCAAAATCTAATATTGCTCCTTTTCCTCATAGGTTGGTGAAGCCTTCAAAGGGAGACAAGGACAAGGAAATCATGGAGGTGTTTAAAAAAGTGGAATTGAGCATTCCCTTGTTAGATGCAATCAAGCAGATCCCTCGATATGCAAAGTTTCTAAAGGACTTGTGTTCCAACAAGCAAAAATTGAGAGGAGATGAGAAGGTGATAGCGGGAGAAAGTGTATCCGCCATGCTTCAAAGGAAACTTCCACAAAAATGCGGAGATCCCGGTATGTTTGTCATTCCATGCAAGATAGGTAAAATGGAGGTAAAAAGGGCTATGTTAGATTTAGGTGCTGCTATTAATGTAATGCCTAGATCTATTTTTAACTCTTTGAACATTGGACCACTTAAAGAAACGGGTATAATAATTCAATTAGCGGATAGGACTAATGCATATCCTGAAGGGATTATAGAGGATGTCCTAGTTCAAGTTAATGAATTAATATTTCCTGTTGATTTCTATATTTTGGATATGCATGATGAAAACTCACCAAATCCTTCACCTATTTTGCTTGGAAGACCATTTATGTGCACAGCTAGAACAAAAATTGATGTAAAAACTGGAACTCTTTCCATGGAATTTGAAGGTGAAATAGTCCAATTTAATATTTTTGATGCCATGAAATATCCAGTCGAATCTAATGCTTTGTGTTGCATAGATGTTCTTGATGCTAATGTGCAGGAGGTCTTTGATTTAAATGGGAAAGATGACCTTGAGACAGCAATTATACAGAACCTTCGAGTCGATACTTTGGATGAAACACCAGTGGATGATGCTGTAAAGGAGATGGTTCAAGCTTTGCACTCACTAGAACCAAAACCATCAAGGTATGCTATTGTGAATTCCATACTTAAGAAATCTGACAATGGTCTTTTGCCATCGGTTGTGCAGGCACCAATCTTGGAGATGAAACCACTGCCACCCACTCTTAAATATACATTCCTAGGAGCTGAAAAGACCTTACCAGTGATTATCTCAGCTGCCCTATCTCCTACACAAGAGGAAAAGTTGGTTCGTGTGTTGAGAGAGCAAAAAGAGGCTATTGGTTGGCAATTAGCAGATATAAGAGGAATTAGCCCTTTCTTGTGCACTCACAGGATTGCGCTTGAAGAAGATACAAAACCTTTGAGGCAAGCACAAAGGAGACTCAATCCGGCCATGATGGAAGTGGTGAAGAAGGAGATCCTCAAACTATTGGATGCAGACATCATCTACCCAATTTCAGATAGCAACTGGGTAAGTCCCATTCATGTGGTTCCAAAGAAGTCGGGAGTTACAGTGGAAGCTGATCATGATGGTAATTTTATTCCTGTAAGGAAGCAAACAGGTTGGAGACAATGCATTGATTACCGTAAATTAAATTCTGTAACAAAGAAAGATCATTTTCCCCTACCCTTTATTGATCAAATGGTTGAGCGTTTGGCAGGGAAGTCACATTATTGCTTCCTAGATGGCTTTTCAGGGTACTTTCAGATTGCCATTGCGCCTGAGGACCAAGAGAAGACCACATTCACTTGCCCATTTGGAACCTTCGCCTATAGGAGAATGCCATTCGGACTTTGCAACGCCCCTGCCACCTTTCAAAGGTGCATGGTAAGTATTTTTTCTGATTATGTGGGGAAAGGGATAGAAGTGTTCATGGATGACTTTAGCGTGTATGGAACTGATTTTGACACTTGCTTAGATAATTTGGAATTAATTTTGAAAAGATGCAAGGACACTAAGTTAGTGTTAAATTGGGAGAAGTGTCAATTCATGGTAGAAGAGGGGATAGTCCTTGGTCATTTAGTGTCATCTAAGGGGATAGAAGTTGATAAGGCCAAGGTCGATATTATTTCTGCTTTACCCTACCCCACTTCGGTGAGGGATATTCGTTCTTTTTTAGTACATGCAGGATTTTATCGACGTTTCATCAAAGATTTCTCCAAGGTGGCTGCTCCTCTTTTCAAGTTGCTACAAAAAGATATCCAATTTGAGTTTGATGATCAATGCAAGAAGACCTTTGACAAGATTAAGGAGCTGTTGACTTCACCTCCCATTATTCAGCCGCCAAACTGGGAGCTTCCTTTCGAAATCATGTGTGATGCAAGTGACACCGCAGTTGGAGCTGTGCTTGGACAAAGAAGTGGAAGAATTCCTTGGGCAATCTACTATGCATCAAAAGCTCTAAATGGAGCCCAATTAAATTATTCCACTACTGAAAAGAACTCCTAGCTGTTGTATTTGCTCTTGAAAAATTTCGATCTTATTTGCTTGGTACTAAAGTAATTGTCTTTTCTGATCATGCAGCTCTAAGGTACCTTATGACAAAGAAAGATAGCAAACCAAGGCTCATTCGATGGGTCTTACTCCTACAAGAATTTGATGTGGAAATTCGAGACAAGAAAGGTAGTGAGAACCTTGTGGCTGACCACCTCAGTCGACTCCCAACACCTCAAGAGAAATTATCTTTAAGGGAGTATTTTCTGGATGAGCAATTGCTTTCAATTTCTAGCATTTCACCTTGGTATGCGGATTTAGTTAATTATGTGGTCAGTAATCAATTTCCTATTGGTTGGACAAAGGCAAAGAAGGATAAGCTTAAGAGTGATGCTAGATATTACATATGGGATGACCCGTACCTGTGGAAGCGTTGCCAAGATCAAGTGATAAGGCGGTGTGTAAGTGAAAGTGAGTACGAATCCATTCTTAAATTCTGTCATTCCATGGAGTGTGGAGGTCATTTTGGTGCCCAAAGAACCGCAAGGAAGGTATTAGATAGTGGTTTTTATTGGCCTACCTTATTTAAAGATGCATATTCGTTTTGCAAAATGTGTGATAAGTGTCAAAGGGTAGGAAATATAACTGCTAGAGATCAAATGCCCCTAACACCAATGATGTTTGTTGAAATATTTGATGTATGGGGGATGGATTTTATGGGGCCATTTCCTAATTCTCATGAATTTTTATATATCATACTTGCTGTTGACTATGTTTCGAAATGGGTGGAAGCAAAAGCCACCCGGACTAATGATTCAAAGGTTGTTGCAGATTTCCTCAAGTCCATTTTCAATCGTTTTGGGATGCCTAAGGCGGTTGTCAGTGACCGGGGTACTCATTTTTGCAACAAAACTATTTCAGCTTTGTTTCGCAGGTATGGTGTTCTACACAAGGTCTCAACCTCTTACCACCCGCAAACCAATGGGCAAGCTGAAGTTTCCAACAAAGAGATCAAGGGGATTCTTGAAAAAATGGTGAGGCCGGACAGGAAGGATTGGAGCTTAAGGTTGGGAGATGCATTGTGGGCATACTGAACGGCATTCAAAACTCCAATAGGGATGTCTCCCTGTAGGTTAGTCTTTGGTAAGCCATGTCATTTACCAGTTGAAATTGAACATCGTGCATTTTGGGCTGTTAAACAATGTAACATGAGTTTGAGTGAAGCTGGAGAAAGTAGAAAGTTGCAATTGCAAGAGTTGGAGGAGATTAGGAACGAGGCTTATGACAATGCCATGATCTACAAGGAGAAGAGTAAGAATTTTCATGACCAAAATATTTTGAGAAAAGATTTTAAGGTGGGCCAAAAGGTTTTACTTTATAATTCTAGACTCAAGCTCTTCCCGGGTAAGTTACGTTCTCGTTGGATAGGTCCATTTGTGGTGACTAATATAACATCTTTTGGTGCAGTGGAAATACAAAGTTTACACACGGAGAAGAAGTTTGTGGTGAATGGGCATCGTCTTAAGCCATATTATGAAGGATTTCAACCTCAAGTAGTGGAGGGAATCAAGTTTGTTGAATCCCATGAGCTTAATTGAATTAAGACGTCATTGCGTCTAGCCAAAGACCTAAAAGAAAGGCGCTTCTTGGGAGGCAACCCAAGTTTCATATTTAAATTTCGCTTTGTTTAGTTGAATTTTCGAGTCTTGATTCGAGTATAATAAAGTTTTCTTTGGTTTTGGATCTTACTTGTTGATTTCAGGGACCTTTGGAATTGCAGGACAAACATTGATGTTAGGCGTGGGCACACTTAAGAGCAAAATTCATTCTGGAATTCATAAGGAAAAAAGATGGAGAAACAGAGTAATTAGAAGCCTTAGGCGTGGGCACGCATAAGGAGTAAAATTACACTGGAATTTGGGTTCAAGTAAAGGGGACGGACAGAACAATTTGAAGCCTTAGGCGTGGGCACGCCCAAGGAGTCAATTTACACTGGAATTAGAGTGGAAGGAAGGAGGTCCACCAGGCTAAATGAGAGCCCTAGGTGTGGGCACACATAAGGAACAAAAATAGCCTGCAAATTGAAGAGGACTTAAGAAAAAAAAATCAGTCCAAATATTCAAATTCTTTCAAGCCCAGCACCAAGCCTCTTCTCTCTCTCTCTCGTGTGTTTTCTCTCTCAACCCTTCTCTTTGGATTCTTCTTCCCCAACACCGCCGACCTCCGCCGGAGCACGGCCTCCGCCACATTCGCCGGAGCGCCGCCCATCATCGCCTGAACCACCAGGCGCCGCCTCCACCGCTCGCTCGACCTCGCCCACCAACACCCCTGTCTCGTCGCTAGCGCCGCCGGCCCGCCGGCCGCCACCACCCTTCTCCTATCGACGCTCACCCCTCGTCCCGGCGAGCGTTCGCCGCCCCTCCGCGTCTCTGTCTGTCACCGCGAGCAACGCCGGCCGCCCTTCGCTCGCCTCTCCTCGCCGTCCGCCTCTCGGAGTCGCCAGATCTGCAGCATCTCTCGCTCACCGCCCGTTCTCCGACGAACGCCGCCGCCGCCGCCCCTTCTCTCACTCTCTCTCGTTCTCTCTCTCGATCTATCGCGCCTCCGTCTCCTCCACAAGCACCCAGCGCCGCCGTCCGTTCTTTCCGCACCTCCGTCTGTCGCCTGAACCAGCGCCGCCTCCAGCCTCCGTTGCCGCCCCTCTCGTCGCGAACGCCCCAGTCTCGTCTCTCTCTCGCTGCCCTAGCATCCGTCGCCGCCCCTGCCTTCTACAGCCGCGCGCCACCGCCGCCTGCCCAGACGCCGCCGCTGCCGCCGCCTATTCACCCTTCCCTCTCGGCCGAGTTCATCCAGGGGTGCTAGGGTTTCCACATTTTGTAAGTCAAATGCTCTCTATTTTGGAATCACTATTTACTTATCCGATCAAGTTCTTCATTTTGTGAATTTCATTCTATGGTTACTTATTGCATTAAAGTTAACCATTGGTACTGATTTATGTGCATTACTCTTGGTATATGTTGGGTGATTTGGGATTCTTCTTCTGTTCAGAGATAGTATTGAGTATTGGCTAATTTCAATTGATTCTATTGGAAATTTATGAAATTCAAAATGGGATGCGAAGCTATGATTTGTTGAAGTGTGCACATTGTGAATTAAGATTGGTTGAGCATAGGCTAGTCTGGATTTAAAACTTCTTTGAACTGTAGTTTGCTCAAGAGGTATTGGATTGTGCTACTCTTGTTCTACTTGGTTGTTTGTGGGAATTTTCTGCTTGCAGATCTGATAATGGGACATGAAATCCAATACACCATCTCCAAAGGTTCCACATTTTTTCCAACATGAAAGGAATTTCAAACGCCCGATCCACCGGGCAAGCTTCAATGGCAAGTTTTGGAAAGAAGGCAATCGGCCCCGCGGGCGCTTCCACCTAATCCAGGGAAGTTCTTATCTCCTACTCTCTAATTCATTTTTATTTTGCAATAGGGACATTGCATAATTTAGGTGTGGGGGAGGTTTTAGGTTACGCCTATATGTTAATATGATTTTTGAACTTCCTAGCTTGTCCTCTTGCGTTGTCTTGCCAAGTCAAATGTGCATTGCTTGACTATTGTAGAGTTTGCCATGTTCTTAGTCAAATTAATTGAGGGGTATGCTTAGTTTTCTATCACTTAACCCTAAGTGAGCTATTTGAGCCTTTTTTTTAAAAAAAATAAAAAATAAAAAATAAAAAATAAAAAATAAAAAAAAAAACCCATCACATATTTGCTCAAATTTTCTTGTTGTGTGAAACGCATGAGACTTGATTTTCTAGAACTTGCTTGATTATACATAGTTGATTGTACTCTCATTTTTGAATCTTGATGCAAATAAAATGATAAGGGCACTAGGAATACCCCATTTTGGCCTTGTTTTCCCCTTGACCCATGTTTATCCTTTAGTGAACCACTCTGAGCCTATTGATGATATATCCATTTTTCTTGGTTCATGTTTAACCCCTTAGCCTGAGACCTTTTTCTTCGATTATGGCCATACACTCATTTGAACCCTGGGAACATGAGGAAATTTGTTTAAGTATCATTACATGTGATTTTGGTTAAAGGTTGCACTTGATGTGAGTTGATTGAGTTTTTGTATTCGACATGTGATTTTGTTATTGTACTGCCTCTCTCTTAAAAAAAAAAAAAAAACCAGGGCAGTGGAAATAAATAGTTCGGAACGTGTTCCTCTAACCGGAATGTTATGAACAAAGAGTTGAAGTTCTGTCTGCAATTTTCAGACAATGGAATTCCTCTCATAAACGTACCAAGCTATTGAAAGCCACCAAAAAAAAAAAAGAAAAAAGAAAAAGAGAGAGAGGCAAACATGTTTGTATTAGCTGCAAGTGTAATTCTTTATTTCGAGAGCACCATGATCATTGATGTCAAAGAGAATTTGTGCAACTTATGTTTCGTAGCATGTTTTAATGGTTAGACAATTTCCTAAATTCCTTTTAACCTACATATTCCATATTTTCCTACCCCAACCTTAGCCCCGTTACAACCCTAATAAAGACCCTTTGATTATGAGCATCATGTTCTTATTTGAGATGTGAATTTACTGTGATTTGATAGCAAGTCTATGGGATTGATAGTTCTCTATGCATATTGAGTGAAATCTAGCCTTAACACTTGAGGGTGAGTGATCTCTTATTATATTTTCCCATTTTGTGAGGATAGTTGGCTTTGCATACCTTGATTTTGATGAAACTTTGACATGGTTGAATGATACTTGGTTTGGCATGCACTTTTGATATTTGGTTTTGATATATGCTTGAGGACAAGCATGGATTAGGTGTGGGGGAGTTGATATATGTTGTATTTGATGATATTTTTATGCATATGTCAACTTAAATTGTTTGAGAAAATTAATAAAAATGGCCTTGATTGGATTGATTTTTGGGACATTGGTTTTGTAGGAAAGGTGGCAAAATTTCCAACATTGGGCAGCCTATTTTGAAGTGTTGGGCGTGCCCACGCCTAAGGACCAATTCGCAGCTGTGGGGTCTATGTGTGAAGCATCAAAATTTGCAAAAAGATCCTTGGGGCTAAATTGAAGTATCTAAATCTTTGGGCATCAAATCAAGAGGAATTTTCAGATTTTTCTTTATGGCATCAAATCTTTGGGCATCAAATCCTTGGGAATCAATTACAAAAGAATAATCAAAGGCATGATTTTGATGTTTTTGGATGCAATTGAGGGAGGCTTTTTGGATGCAATTGAGGAGGCTACTACCATGAACATGCAAAAAGGGAGAAAGAAGAATTAAAAAAATTGGTTTGTTTTGCTATAAATAGGAGGAGACCAAAGAGCAAAGAACACAACACATTGGCCATTATTCCACAAAACACAAGACATTGGCCAATTTTCCACCAAAAAGAGGTTCCAACCATTGGAGACACACTAGAGAGGATACTCCATTTTTGTTGGCACTTACAAAATTGGAGGATTCCAAGGGCAATAAGGATTCGATCCTTCGTGGGTGATTTTCTTGTTCTATTTCTATAATTGATTACCATGTTGGATTGTATGGATTTGGTTATGTTTTGGATGGATTGTGAGTAGTTTTCTTATCTAGTTTAGGCTTTGAATTTGTGTGTGGATATGGAATTGTGAGACTTATTTTGTTGACATATTTTTATGCTTAATTGAATTGGGTATTTTTAATTCCTCTATTTATTATGTTTTGAATTGCTTGATTGATATAGCGGCCGCGTGTTGATTGAGTAATTTATTGCTATATTGGGAAGTGCATCCGTAATTGTGTAATTTTCCAATCAAGTAGCAAACTAGAGGAAGAATACTCTAGTGAGGGATTAAAATCGGTTTTAAACACTACCTCGTAGGATTAGTGTTGAATCGAATTGGGTTTTTCTTGTGCTAAATGCTATCAAGTCATGATATGCTATGGTCGTACCTAGTATTCACACTTGATTAGGGGAATGGTTTATGGTCGTACCTAAATCATCGAATAAGTATGGAAAAATTGGTTGGGAAACGCTTGTAGACCAACTTTAACCAATTTAGTCAATTAGCCAATTAAGTTAAATGCATGTCAATGATCAATTTCATATCCAATACATAATTCATGCCTAAACTAGAGTTTTAATTATCCTAAAGAGCTCACTTGTTACCTTGCATTTGTTTTTGTTTTTGTTTAATTGTTATTTTCTTTTTACTAGTTTAGTTGAAATCAAATCCCCCCATCTTTATAAATATAAATATAATTTATAATTAATCAAGTGATTGAAAATAAACTCTTTGAGCAAGTTCCCTGTGGAGACGACCCTACTCACTATATATATTACATTTATTTATCTTCTTTTGTGGTGTAGGACTAATATTTAATTTGCAGCTTTGCGACGAGCTAGCACATATGCATATTTATAAAGAAGTTATACCGTAACAAGATCGCGGTTTTCCTATTTCACAAACAGGACAAGTGGTATAATGTTTATAACGACACACACTGATAATTTTGTTAAGGTATTGATCCTAAAACCAAAATATGCATGGGTAGAAATTGGATAATAGATTTTATTGTTTTTTTTGTACATCTAATTTTCTTTTGAAGACTTTTATTTATTTATTTATTTTTAAAAAATATATATTATAATATGATAATTAAATAACGATATGGTATGATATTTAAATCACGGTCATAAGTCCTTTCTTTAAACCGAAGGGGTTAAAGGATAATTTGAATGAGTTTTAAGTTTATATACTGTACTTCTTAAAGCTTCACTTTTCAAAATTGAAAAGTAAACCTGATCAAACTCAATAACCTTTCAACATTTGTCACATTTTTTTAAGGTTTTTTGAAGTATATGAAAAAAATATCGGAAAGAGTTAATATGAAGGTAGAGAATAAAGTTTTGGATAGGCCAGGTTATTTGAGTATGATATGGGACTATGGGTTGGATTGATCCTATAATTTTATTAATTTTGCTAATTTATATAATTAGGGCAATTTATTAAAAAATACCTCTCATTCATATTCTCTTACCTGTTTAGTACCTATAGGAATTTTTATTCCTTTTAGGTACCTGATGTCGCTTTCATGGAGGTGAGAGGTTATCAAATTGACAAATATGCCCCTGGTTAAGTCCAGTACGTTTGTTTTACAAGTTCGATACATCTTTTCCTGATTTCAGTATTTTTATGTTAAATTTCAATATCTTTCCTGGATATTTGGTTATATTAACAGTTTTAATTTTATTTATTTATTTATTTTATTATTTATTTATTTATTTATTTTTTTTTTTTTTTTTTTTTTAACCAATATAATTAACTTGCCACTGTTTTCTTTCCCGATCTAATCCCTTTTCATATGCCTGTAGGTTGTTGATTTCATCATTTATCCAGAAACTTAAATCTAATTCTTCTATTATGAGATTTTTTCTGTTTAAGAGTTGCAAACATTTTATTTTTGCTTCGATTTGGATTTTTACAATTTCTTTTTTAATGCGATATCTTTCAATCGCAGTTTTCTCCCATTTACTGTAGTCTCTTATTGTTTTATAAGTCATCTTTAATGTTGATTTCTAATATGATTAATGAATTCTGTTTTAGAAGTGTTTAACTCCTCTATTTTTGTTTTGAGGTCTGTTGATTGATAACTTATAACTTCTTCATATATATGAACAGAATTTAGAATAGTTTTTATTTCTTCATCACGGTTTAACACATATATGAGTTCATGTGCTTCTTCTTCTTCGTCTTCTTTAGATTCTGTTAACCTTATAATTGTTTCTTTAAGGTCTTTTATTTCTTTTTCTATTTTCCACATGATTTCTCCAAGTTTTCCACATTCAGGACAAATATCAAAAGGAATTTGTACTTCCATTAGTTATTTTTTGCTAAACGTTCTTCTTGTAATTTTTTCCACATTTTTTCTTCATATTCACATGCTATAAAATAGTTTTCACATCTTTTTATATGGTTATCCTGTAATTTTTCAAAAACATTATAGATTTTAGTATGCTTTTGATAACTGTTTTCTAGAATTTCTATTTCATTTTTTAGAAATTCAGTCTCTTTAGTCACTTTCCATTTTATAATATTTTCAAACAATCTTTGTTTTCTGCAAATCATGTCTATTTGATTTCGCTTATTCATCAGTCTAATAAGCCAAATTTCACATTCTTGGCATAGAAAGTGTGTTTTCGGGTAAGGTACAATAACAAACCTTGTTTCTGTGTTTTCAAAAGTTTCTACTTTAAACAAATCTGTTTTAGAGTTTTCAGCAGTTTTAGTCATATTCTCCATTTGTTTTGATAAAAGATATTAGTTATTTCAGATAAAAGTTTTAAAAACACTGGTTTTTATGCGCGAAAAACTTATATGTCGTGATGTCTTACTAGGTACTTGCCATCTCCTATTGTTCTCTTGGTCGTGTTAAATTTCTGATTATGTGTTATGGGTCCGATTGTCCTTTGTTATGGAAATATTATTACAAACATTAAGTCCGCAATCCTTTTATTACTGTCACTGATGAGATATTTTTCTGGGCCTGTTTCGGGTTTCAAATTCAAATTAGCACTATCCAGACCTAGATCTGAAATGTAAGCAGGGGGTCTAAGGGGCAAATCAAAAGGGACAACAGTAACAAAACACCATTATGTTTAACAAACATCCCTGAATTGTGGTTCCCCTAACGAGTCTTTCTTACAGCTTTTATGGCATAAAGCCTTTTAAATTTTTATCTTACTCCCCTAATGGCATATCTCATCAATTAAGTTTTAAAAGGTCACATATTCATGTTTATAACATTATTATCCATTCATAGAACAATCATACCATAACATAAATCATAAACTAACCCATACCTTGAGAGAGGAGAGGCTTTCCCGTTCAGACGGGCCCCTGTATTTCAGAAAGTAAAGAAAAGAGGAAGCAATCCACACCGGGTCTTTCTTTACAAACTGAAATTTTATTACTGAAAGGGTTGGGAATACAAGAGAATTAGAGAGAGAAAGAGCTTTCGAGAGTAGCAAGAATGCAGTCTCAAAAACCTTAGAGAGCTAAAGAGCTAAGAAGTGGGTGTGTGTGTTACAAGTGAAGACCATCCCTCTATTTATAGATGGGAATGTCATCTAAGTAATCCACAACAACCAATAAAAACGTGCCAAGTGGCAGAGTTATCCGATAAGGTTCGGATGAAAAATCAAACAACTAGTACAATAATGCAACAATATAATAATGAGGGGCCTAGTGCCCATTAACGTGGTTTTCCAAGAGTCACATGGCTCTTGTCTGCCTTTTGGTTTTATCCGCCTCGGATTCCTTCTTTCACATGGTTAGTGGTGCTTTTGGCTCCACTAGCATTTTGTTTTCTTCTTGACTTTTTTCTTTTCAGGATTCCTTCCTTCACATGCTGGTATTTATTGTGAATTCCAGCTCATTTCTGCGTGGCTCCCTTAGTACTCTTCATCATTGTGGGGTCCGCCACTTTCTTTTTTCTGATTTTTTATGATTTTATTGGTCTGGAATTTTGCTTCATTTTTCTTTAGTGCTACCAGTGCACTAAACCTTCCATTTTTTCTGGTTGCCATTGCTTCAGCAAAAGTAGGCTTTAATTCCATTTCAAGCTTATGAAGAATTTCTTCTTCACTGAGGTTCTCAAATTTTCCAGTCTGTACTGGACTCATAGTTTTTGGCAAACTACCAGCCATAACCGGAATTAATGTGCTTTTACCATCTACCGGACTAGATGGGCTTAGTTCAACATTTTGGTCCTCAAAGACCTCAGGGTTAGAACTTCCCTGGTTTGGTTCAAAATTATCTGAACTTATGCTTTTTAGCAAAGCATCAGCTATCAACGGACTTGATTCGTCTTTACCGTCTGCCGTTTGAGACGGACTAGATTCAAACTTTTGATCCTTAAAGATCTCAGGAGTTGAATTTTCCTGGTTTTGCTGCATCCAGGCTTTTGCCAATTCTACTGCAGTCATAGAACTGGTGGGTTTGGGTTCTGGACCATAGACTGGTTTTTCTTCTGGCTTTGGTGTTTTTAGTGTGAGGGACACAATTTTTGAGGTCAATTTCTCATTTTGGTTTTGAAGGATTTCAAGTTTCTTGGTGAGGGTTTCAATCTGGGCCTCTGCTTCAAGGGTTTTCATTTTTTGGTTTTCAAAATTCTGTAACCATTCGGCCTTTTGGGCTTCATATTTACAGACTTCCTTGGCCATTTTTTCACAATGGTCACAAAACACAATGTGGGTTTTCGAAGAATGTCCAATTGAATATTGGACTGGGCCTGTAGGATTTTGGGTTTTTGGCCTCAAACCATCAACAATGTTTTTCAAACTTGGGCTTACAAAGAAATCTGGGCCCATTGTGGTTTTTGCAAATTGAATTGCAGACATTATGTCATAAAATCCTTTATGAAGAGGTTTTTCATTATCTTCATTAAGAGGTAAAATATCATTTTTATCATAAATTCCTTTTTTATAACCTTCATAGATTACATAATATAAAAATGGTTTTATGTTATTGAATTTCTGGAAATACATGCTTAAAGCAGAGAGACAAGTAACAATATACCTGCTGTTGTTTTTGTCAAATGATGCTCTCCAGATGTTATCACAAAGGCAGATCTGTTCCTCTGTGTAGTTCAACCCTGTGATAGGCCTGTACTTCATGTTATCAAATAAGATTAATTCTACATTATTGCCTGTTTCTGCTCTTTTGCCAAAGCAGATTTTCACTCCTTTTTCTGGGAGTTTATCTTTTTTCTTCCCTTCTGGGATGCTGGTTTTAGAAGGGATTGTGTAATATCCCTCTGGGGTTTTCACCATCCCTGTGGTTTTTACTCCATTTTCATTGCTGATTTTCAAAGAGTTTTTCTGGGAGTTTTCTGCCATTCCTGTAACAATATTATTCAATTCTCAATATTCCAGTCCTCCCTGTAAAATTGATCCCATTTTAATTTATATTTTTCCTCATCATTTTCATCATAATTATTAATTGATTCATTTTTAAATTCAGTGTCATATAATGGTTTTTCCCTTTCTTTAATCAGAATTCTAGATAGTATATCAGCAATTTTGTTATCTTCTCCTTTAATATGTTCGAATTTTATTTTGTAGCCTTTCTGACTAATAACATCTGTAAAATTCAACCACCTTCTCCTAGACATTGATCTTTTTTCTTGGAGTTGGCTATGAAATTTTACTATGGCTTCACAATCAGTTCTTACTGTAAATCCTGGTTTTCCTGTTAGAAACAGTTCAAATTTATCAAGTGCATATTTTATTGCCAACAGTTCTGCATCAATTGAGGAAAGGTTACCCTTTTCTCTATATTTTCCTGATGCATACTGGCAAATTTCTTCCTTACTTTTAGGTGAGTAGACATCCTTTTTTCGCAAAAGGATAGCTCCCCATCCTTCATGTGATCCGTCAGTTTGCACAATAAGATAATCATTATCTTCTGGCAAAACCAATTCTGGAAGTGTTTTTAATGCTTCTTTAATTTTTTGTACATTTTTTATATCTTCTTGGTTAAAATATCTTTGACCGTTTTTTCCCAGTTTATTATATAATGATCCTGTTAATGAGGATAAGTTTTTAATGTATGGTCTAGCATAATTAACCAATCCTAAAAATTGTTGTAATAGTTTTGTATCTTCCATTTTATCAGGAAATTCTATAGCCTTTTTAGCAATATGATCTTGGAGTTTTATTTTTCCTTTTCCAATTTCTGCTCCAAGGAATGCTATTTTAGTTTTATTGATTTCCATCTTTTTCTTTGAGATGATTATTCCATGTTTTTCAAATAGCCTAAACACTGTGTCGAGGTGACTCATATGTTCAGTACTATTTTTTGAAAATACTAGAATATCATCAATGTATACCAAAACAAATTTTTGGTATGGTTTAAAAATTTTATCCATTTTTTGTTGAAATATAGCTGGTGCATTTTTTAGTCCGAATGGCATTACTAGCCATTCAAATAAACCTTCTGGACATGTGAATGCAGTCCATTCGACTGACTCATGATGCATTTTTACCTGCCAAAATCCTGACTTACAGTCAAATTTGCTATACACTTTTGAGTCTTGAATTCTATTTATTAAGACTGTTTTATCTGGTATATTGTAAGCAAAATCCTTTGTATTATCATTAAGTCTTTTATAATTAATGACCATTCTTGATTTTCCTCTTACAATTTCAGAATGTTTTCTTACAATAAAAGCTGCAGACCTATGTCTGGAGTTTGATTCTCTAATTACTTTTAAAGCTTTTAATTCATCAATATGCATTTTGAAATCTGCTATATCCAGATTTGTAGGATTTATTTCTGCAGTTGAGATTCTCAATTCTGGATTTATTATTTCAAGCTTACATATTGTTCCATCTTTTTCCCAATATTTCTGGATGTTATCTCCAATAATTTGGGATTTTTCTAACCTCTCAATCCATTTTGTTATGGTTTCTTCAGGCTTAAATCTAGTTATACTTATTAATTCTTTCAGTTTTGGGGTTTCAGGAATGTATTCTTCTTCAAACTCTGTAATTTGTATGTTTTCTTTACAAGTTTGTTTACATGCTCCTTTTATTTTGCATTTACAATTTTCAATATCCTTGTCTTTTAAAAGTTTTTTATTTTTTGTTTTTGTATTAGTAGGGGCTCCACCACGCTTCTCTCGCAACTCTGATGTTGTTAAAAGTTTGGTTTCCGCATTACTAATACTAGGTGCAAACATTGCCAAAGTTGCTTTTTCAACAATTTGGATATAATCTTTTGTAATAAATAATCCTCCATTATTTTGTAAGAAGAATTGTAATCCTAAGATTACATCTGCATTTATTACTAAGTCTTTTATATATGAATTATCAGGAACTCCATAGGGTTCTGATATTCCACAATTGGTTTCAAAGAATATTTGTCCACCTGAAATAGGTTGTTTTGTTGTATATGATATTCTTCCATCCATTAATTCTGATTTAATGGGTTTTGCTAAGTTTTTCTGTAGATGTTCTGGGATAAGTTTCTCATTTATTATTATTCTTGTACATCCTGTATCGATTATTGCATTAGTACGGAATACCAATTCCCTTAATTTAAAGATTATTGGTACCCTTAGTGTAGTTAATGATGAAGGATCGTGGCACACAGGTATGTACTCAGGGTTTTGTGCTAACATGTACTCCGTACTAGGGTTTTGTTTATCATTAGATTCTTCTTCAGGAACTTCTTTTCCTTTATTTTCCGTATTTTTAAGACTTAACATATTATATTCTTCTAAGATTTCTTCTATGTTTTCAATTCTGGTTTTTAATTCTTTAGGATTCATTATATCTTGTAAATCAAAAAGTTTTCTTTCTATTATATCTATTCTTTTTGTGATGAATGTATAATTATCATCAATTTTTGTTATTGGCATTTCTTCGGGGAATTTAATTTTATAATATTCTAACAAGCATATTTGGCATATTTCTACATGACATATTGTACATTTAGCTCTAAGTTTTCTTGATGGGTAATAAGAGCATTTTATACAAGGTGTAGAATCAGTGCCTACCCTGAAAAGCCAATTATGGTTTTCGCATTCATTAATTTCTCTCATCATATACTCAGTTTCATATGGCATCATATACTCTTTATATGTGATACCATTATATGAGTTTTCATTTGCAAGCATATTAATCAATTCATAGGGATCATCATCCCCTTGTTCTTCTATAACATTTTCTTCCACTGTTACTATGCTATATATTGTTTCAGTCTCAGAAACATCTGAGTCTACATCCAATATATCTTGTTGTATACATTCTGTAAGAATTGCTTCTCTTGAATGTTGGTTTTTTCTTTTAGGACATGCTGTTGCCAAATGGCTTTCATCACCACATGTGAAACAAGCAAGTTTCTTTGTATAATTTCTACTAGGATTATATTTTCTGACGTGATGTTTTTGTTTCAAGAAAGGTTTTCTGCTATTTGATTGTTTTATAAAATACTTCTTTCTTGTTATGAATTTGGGTTTTTTCCTTAATGGTTCCGGCCTACCATATCGTTGGGGAGTGTATATCCTTTTACAGAATGAATAATCAGTTTTCTTAAGTTGTTTTTGTGCAATTATATTTGTACACTTATCTTTTAATATTTTTACCACATGAACAGCTCTCATACTAATAGTGTATTGCTGAGGATTCTTTTCAACCATTTTATTCCATGTATCTTGAATTTCTTGACCGATTGGTCTTGGTATTTTCATAAATAATTTTTCACCTAACTCTTGGTTAAAAGCACCTCCTGCTAGGCCTGTATAGTAGACATATTCATTCAAGAAGTCTACTGTTCCATATAAGTCATCTAGGTGCATTTGGTCTAGATGGATTAAGGCATCCATTTGTGTTGTTATATGTCCTGAATTACCATCTTCACCCGTTATTAGACTTGATATTTTATTTACAAAGTTATAAGGATTTGGTCCTCTTTCTATTAAGTCTTGATAATCCATTGGATAGTCTCTTTTAAATACTTCCCACATTGACTGTGCGAATTCTCCTAAATAGGTTTCAAGATATCCATACATTGATTCAGCTGTATCATTATAATCATTTTTGTTTTTGATGTAATCGGCTACAACTATGTTTTTCCATTTTGCAATCACTGAGCCCCATTCTTGAGGGCTTACATTTGTTACTTCTAATATTGCTGGGTTATGATAATATCCTCTTTCTAAAGGTTGCCTAATTCCTCTAGGTTTTGTTATCATCCCAGGTTGTATTTTTCCATAAGGATATTCTGGATGAACATGTGTGATTGAGTGTCTAGAATTGTTTCCAGTATAATTAGTTCCAGGTCTCCACTCAGTACCTCTTTGGTATGGGGCAAAGGGAGTTCCAGGGACTCTTGTTATACTGTCTCCTGTATTTTTCATGACAACCTCTTTGTTCATGAATTCCTTAGCTGTTTTATTTGTTTTCTCAGAATGTAAGGAGATATGGTCTCCCATATATTGTTCCATTAATATATTATCAGAACTTTGTCCTACTTCTGGTGAGTTTTCCTTTAAGAACAAATGAGCTTCTATATCTGCTTGTTGTTCTTCTTTTATTTGTATTTTTTGTAATCTTTTCTGTACTTCTTTCTCAATAATATCTTCCAAATTATTCTTCCATTCTTTATTTTTTCTTTTCATTTTATCCTTTAATTCTTGTTTTTGTTCATTTAGTTTTGATATTTCTCTTGTCATTTCTTCATAATTTTCTATCCAATTCTCAAAATATCCACTATGTTTTGGACATTCTATTAAATGGATCATATGTTTTAACTTATCAGAATATCTTCTATCAAGATCAATTTTACAATCTTGACAATTATGAGGTAATATTCCTTTGTTTTTGAATTTTTTAGTTAGTGCAGAATGCACATGTTGTGAGAAAACTCTTTCATACCTGTCATGGTATTCTCTTTTATTTAGAATTTTTCCTTTCTTAAAGTTTTCGAATTTTCTTGTTTTTAAACAAATATGTTGTATGTCTTTAGCAATCCTTTCCACCTCATCCTCACTAGGGTGAAAGATTTGTTTTCCTTCATATTTTACATAGTTATCCGTTACTGGTTTTTCTATAATAAATCTTTTCATTTGTCTATTCATTTTCCTGACCTTCTTCTTCTGTAAAGTCTATTGGTCTTTTTGCAGTTTCATAATCATTAAATCTTACTGACGTTTCTCCTCTGGAGTTAATGAAGTAATTTACATTTTTTGGAGTTAAATTTTTAACATTTGGTTTTTCAAAGAATTTTGATAGATCCCAATTTTTCCCAGCATTTTCTTCTGATGATATTTCAGTTGGTCCTATCATTTTTACTCCTTCACTTCCTATGATACTTACCACAGTTTCAATTTTTGTTTTATGCCTGGTTTGGCCATTGTTTGTGATTCTTCCTAAGAAGCCTACACATACCATTAGGTTGTGACCAGTTTCCATTTCTTCATATCCTACAGTTTGAATTCCTATTTGGATATGCTTCATAAAATCTGTTATTTGTATCATATAATCTGGTGCCAAATAACATACTCCCACATTAGGGTTCATATCAATTTCCATTAATCCTATGATAGCTTGGGTTGGATTAGTCCACCTTGTATCTAGAACAGTCATTAGGACTTTAGTTCCTAGGTTTTTTCTAGTTAAACCTTTTACTCCTATGGAGATTAATCCCATATGCATGTATTTTTGTCCTTGTCTTTGAAGCCTAATTGCTTCATTATTGCTTATTAATTTTATTAATTTTTTGTCATCTTTTAGACAGCTTATTGGTTCCGTATAATGATATTTGTAATATCCTGTGTTCCAATTAAGGAATCTTTGGTCATACAATAATCTTGGTTCCAATTGGATTAATGTTCTTTTCTTGAAGTTTTCAAATTCAATATCAGGGTCAATTATTTCTTCAATTATTGTTGGCCCTTCTTCAAGTTTGGTTTTTTCTCTGAACATTCTATCTATTAAGGTTTTTTCAAAGTTTGAGCTTTCAATCCTTTGAGAATTACTTCTTTCTACTAGACTGTTTTTGGATTCATTAGTAAGAGAAAATGATCTCCTACTCATTTTTGTAAATATTTTTCGTCTGGTTTTACAACCCAGAAGTTTAGTTTTTCTTGTGGTTTAGTTTTCCTTCTAGCTTCTGCAGGTAATTTTGCAATTTGTTCAGCTAGTTGTTTTATTGTATTATCTTCAGGTATTCTAACAGCCTGTATTCTTTCAAGTTTTTCATCTATGCTTTCAATGGCTATTCTTAATGCAGGGTCTTGATATTTTTTCATGTCTTCCATATGGACATGTATATCATCAATTTTTTTCTTTAGTATTTCAGTTGTTACAAGCTCTTTTATTTTCTTATCAATTAGACTAATATTTGTGTTATTTGTTCTATTATGATCTGTTATTTCTCCAATCTTCTTATGAAGATTATTAATATTTAGTTTTACTTCTACTAATTCTTTGTTTAATTCTTTAAATTTATTATTGATTTCTTGTTTAAAGTTTTCTATTGTTTCTTTAACTTCTTTCAAGGCTGTTTCCATTATCCTTTAATGATTTTTATAATTTTGTTACACATTTCATTTACATTTTCAATATTGTTTTCAACAATACTTTTAATTTCCTTTATCTCTTTATCAAGTTTTTCAACCTTATCTTGTAGTTGTTTTAATTCTTCACTATGGTTAATGATTTTTCTCGGATTTGGGATATCATTAACTAGTTTAGAACTTTCATATTGAAGTGTTGTTATGGTTTTAGATAAGTTTTTCATTCCACTGGATGATTTATCATACTGGGTTGATAAGTATGTTTGGTTTTCTAATATTACTTTAAGATTTGTATTATTTTGTTTTCCTAATAATTCTAACTTATCTAGTTTTGCTTCAATTGATTGAAGACTTCTTTGTATATCCATGTTTTTATTTGTTAACATTTTATTCATGAGTTTTTAAGTGTCGTCTTAAAGCTTCTAATCTTACGATTAGTTTGCAATAATTTTTAAAAGTTCTATTTTTCTTGAGTTTTATTCTTTTGATTTTTATTTTATTTTGTTTACAGATCTTACAATCTTTAGTTTGGTTTTTGAATAGCCTTTTCTTTTCAATATCAATTATTAAAATTTTTTCGTAATTAATATTTTCATTTAATTTAATTGCGTTTTGATTATCTTTTAATCCGTCATTAGCCATAAGCCCTAAAATCGCAACTTATGCTCTGATACCAATTTTTTAGAAGGGGTGTGTTTTTGGGCACTTTTTAGAGAAGTGTTAAACTCATTTGAATATTTTTTAGGCATTTTTCCTTAAATTTGGTGCTTTAGGGGTAAAATGGGTATTTTTCAAAATTTTCTCTACCTAGGGGGTTTAAAGGGATAAAAATTGGTGTAGGTATTTTGGAGGGATAAAGTGTTGGTGTTGGGGGTTTTTAAATAATTTTCCCATATAATTATAGTGAATTTTGGCGATTGTGATAAAATTAGTAAAATTAAAACATCAAATGAGTAAAACAAAAGTTTTGGACAAAATTTTAAAAATCAAAAGATAGAGAACTAAAAGAGCTATATTTCCTTTTCAATCCCTGTTTGAGAATTAGTTGTTAGCTGTTAACTGATTATGTGAGTAATAATTAGTTAAAATTAGTTGTTTGATAATTTCGATCCCAATTTTTTTCCTAGAATAAGCTAAGATCCAAAATGCTGATATTTGCAGCGATTTCAGAAAGAACTGATAGCATACTAATATTTTCAGTTATTTTATTTTTCTAAATAAGATAATTTATTTCAAATTGCCTTAAGTCGATTGACACCATTTTTAAGAGTCTCAAAATCTTGTTTAAACATAACTACGTGGCTTTATTTCCTTTAAAACAACAAAGCCATAGTAAATAGTACTCCGTACAAATCAATGAATGAATAATGTCTCGATTGGGTTGGTTTTTTAAAAAAACAAAAGTCAAAAGTAGAAGCAGAAGCAGAAGTCAAAAGCAAAAGCATATAACTTTTGTATTTGAATTTAATGTTTGAAAAACAGCTTTTTCTAAAAAATATGTTTGGATGAATAAAAATAAAAAGTGCTTTTGGAATGTAGTAATTACCAAAAAGGACGTGCTACTTAATATGATAATAAGATAGATTTATGGTGTAATTTATATTAAGTAGTGGTGGTATTTAAGTCCTTGCATATTTTACGAAGTGCTTTTGTGAGAAGCATCTCCTAGGTTGCTTCTCCCAGAAACACTTTTTTGGCTTTTCCAAGTGCTTTTGTTTTTTTTTAAAAGCCAAAACAAACACCTAATTTCTACTAGAAGTGTTTTTGGCTGAAGCAAAAGCCAAAAGCACCTCCATAGAAGCCATTCCAAACGGGCTCTAAATTGTTTTTTTCAGTTAGGTGTTGATTTCGACCGTATCGTGTGTTTAAGCAGGGCTGGGTAATTTTACACAAGGAGACTATACTTCTCAACAATTGGGTGAATCACCATTTTAGCCTTTTGTTGAAGGCTGGGAATTGTTGCCAGCCAATGCGGCTAGCCTCCTACTTCTATGTTGGAGTTGGAGCTCGTATAGAAAAAGGAAATGAAAGCTCCCAAATTTGCCATCGATACAGACTGAAAAAGACTTCACCTTTGGCCCTTCTGCAGACTGCAGTGATCACTCCTGATGGCAACCTCCATCTCCATGTTGCTTTCCCTTCCCCGCCTCTACCATCATCTCCCAAAACCCATCTCCCCCCGATATCTCCTCTCCAGTGTCTCTTCTTCTCACTCGATTCTATTCCAATCGCGCTCCAAGTTTCGCCCTCAGAGCCAGAGGATTTTCAAATTCGAGTTATTGGCTCTGAAAACGGATGCCCAATCCCAAGGGGAACAAGGTTCGCTTTTGCCGGCCGAGGAATCTGCTCAAAATGGAATTCCTCGCCTCTTGGGCGAGGATTCCGCCAAATTCGACCTCTCCCACCAGAAGATTTCTTCCTGGCTCTATTTTACCGGGATTCTTGGTGTCGTGCTTTATGTCCTCAACGTCGCTTGGCTTGACAACTCCACTGGCTTTGGAAAATCCTATATCAATGCCGTTTCCAGCGTTTCCAGTAGCCCTGAGGTTTGGCTTTCAACTATTTTGTACCAATTTTTTTTTTTTTTTTTACCTAGTCTTGGTTTTTGTTTGAATATGCTGTTTTTTTTTCTTATTTTTCACTTTGGTGTAAGGTTTCATCAGATTCTATGGTTTCTTTGGTAATACTTGTGCAATTGCAGGTTAAATTTCATTTAAGAGATTCATTGATATTTGCTTTTCTGTGTTCTTTCGTCATGGTGTTTCTTTTTGATGAGTACAAAAGGTTTCTGTATTCAGTTTTGTAACACAACCCTGTTTTTTCCTTTTTGCTATTCAGATACTCTGTACAACACAACTAGAGTTCTTAAATGTTCTTGCATTGCTGCTATGAAGTTCTGAGTTCTGACCCACCCCCTATGTTTATGATCATTGCTCACTGTTCGTTATTGATACCTTTTATATGCAGGTTGTAATGTTATTACTTACGCTCGTCTTTGGGATTGTTCATAGTGGCTTGGCTAGCCTCAGGGATACAGGTGAAAATCTCATTGGGGAACGTGCATACCGTGTATTATTTGCGGGGGTATCTCTTCCTTTAGCTGTTAGTACAATTGTGAGTTCTTGACATTGTGTTTTTTGGTTATGTTGCGGAAGTGTACCCAAATTAGCCAAATGCAGCAAAATAAATAGACACAGGGAATTTACGTGGTTCGGTCAAATCGACCTACATCCACAGGCAAAAGGAGAAACAAATTTTACTATGAGGGGAAATATTACAAAAGGGTTTGGACAATAATTTCCGGACCCACAAAACCCACTCAACAAATGTAGACTCCTCACAAAAGAAAAGCCTACCAAAACACCCTAAGACTCTCTGGGCCAAATTTGCCCACTAGATTCAGCAGGCAGAAGAAAGCTTTGAGGATTGCTGCTTCTGCTGCTTGGTGTGTTTCGCTGATCTGCTTGGGCATGTATTTATAGTAGGGGAAATGAGGGATGCAGGCATGGGTGGTATTTAATGTGGAGCTGTCCACTTCCACCCACCCCACCTACCATCGCACCACCTAACAAATCTCCACCTTGGTGCGACCTAGCATAGTGAATGATGGCCAGGCTCCACCTTGAACTCAAACTTCCCTGAAAATAAATGTACTCAAACCATGCACACAAATGTGCCAAACGGTACTCAGACTCTTCTTTTGCCTCCAAATTTCCCACCATGGAAAACAAAATGCCTCGAAGAGGCAGTCAACAACTCAATACATTTAGCAAGTCCAAGCAATGTCGAAACTTGCTATGAGGTACAGGTTTAGTGAACATATCTGCAGGATTATCTGCCGTAGCAATCTTCTGCATTTTGATTCTTGATTCTGATCTCAGAAAATGATATCTCACATCAATGTGTTTGGTTCTCTCATGATGAACATGATCCTTAGCCAAACATATTGCACTGAGATTATCACAAAACACAACTGCTTGATCTTGATGTAGACCAAGATCGCTAACCAGTCCTTTTAACCAGATTCCCTCTTTGGCAGCCTCTGTCAATGCCATGTATTCTGCCTCCGTAGTAGACAGTGTTACTGTAGCTTGCAAAGTTGCTTTCCAACTGATGACAGAACCTCCAAGAGTGAAAACATAACCAGTCATTGATCTCCTGCTATCCACATCTCCAGCATAATCAGAATCAGAATACCCAACCACTGAACACTGCAAGTCACCTCCATAGATGAGACCAACATCAGATGTACCTCTCAAATAGCGAAAAATTCGCTTCACAGCGAGCCAATGCTCTTTTCCTGGGTTCGCCATGAATCGGCTAACCACGCTGACTGCCTGTGCCAAATCAGGTCTAGTGCACACCATGGCATACATCAAACTGCCCACTGCACTAGAATATGGAACCTTTGCCATATACTCCTTCTCAGCTTCAGATTTCGGTGCAAAGGTAGCTGAGAGTTGTGTATTAGTAGCACATGGAGTATTCAAAGGTTTCGCCGAAGACATTCCAAACTTTGACAGAACTTTCTGGATGTAGCTTTTCTGTGACAAGAAAAGCTTCTTCTGATCTCTATCTCGATAGATCTCCATCCCCAGAATTTTCTGCGCTGCACCCAAATCCTTCATGTCGAACTCTGCACTCAGTAGACCTTTCAATTTCTGAATATCGGCCTTGTTCCGTGCAGCAATGAGCATGTCATCTACATACAGAAGCAAGTAGATGATCGAACCATCTTCCAACTTCTTGTGATAAACACAACAATCATATGGACTTCTGTTGTAGCCAAGCTCAACCATATAGCTATCAAATCTTTTATACCACTGCCTCGGAGATTGCTTCAGACCATATAATGGTCTCTTCAATTTGCAAACATGGTTTTCTTTTCCTGGTACAAGAAAACCTTCAGGCTGAGACATATAGATCTCCTCCTCCAATTCCCCATGAAGAAAGGCTGTTTTCACATCTAGTTGTTCGAGCTCCAAATCCTGATGCGCTACTATAGCCAACAGGACACGAATGGAAGTGTGTCTGACCACAGGTGAGAAAATCTCATTGTAATCAATTCCTTCCCTCTGAGTAAATCCTCGAGCGACTAGTCGGGCTTTATATCGTACGCCCTCGGCTGGTGAGACACCTTCCTTCCTTTTGAAGATCCATTTGCAAGTAACAATCTTCCTTTCAGGTGGTTGTTTGACTAGCTCCCAAGTGTCGTTCTTATATAACGACTCCATTTCATCTCCCATTGCAGCAAGCCACTGTACAGACTCGCCACATGATACAGCTTCTTTGTAAGTGGAGGGCTCAGAATAATTCAAATCTTCAGCTGTTTGTAGAGCATAACAGACAAAATCTTGATATCTGCTAGGAGGTTGGACTCCCACCCTTCTAGCACGATCATAAGCAATTCCTTGCTTTGGCACATCAGCTGAACTCGATGGTAGGTTGGTTTCAGGTGGTTCAACTTCGGTTGATTGATTGGAATCCAAGTGCACTTCCTGCTCTTGCTCAAGCTCTCGTTGTTCATCTGAATCATCAGGTGAAAGTTGAAGCTCCACCTTACTGTCAGCACCCGAATTTTCTGAGACATTCACCACCTTCGTAGGCATACTGAGGATAGAATTCTCGTCAAACACTACACTTCTGCTCAAGATAACTCTTTTCTCAGAAGGTGACCAAATTCTGAATCCTTTGACTCCATCTCCATACCCTACGAAAACGCCCTTCTTTGCTCTGGGCTCCAATTTTCCCTCGCTTACGTGATAATAAGCCGCACATCCAAAAGACTTCAAATTCGAGTAATCATAGGAATTACCCGACCAAACCTCATAAGGAATCCGACAATCAATTCCAGTATGAGGTCCCCGATTGATCAGAAAGCAAGCAGTGTTAACTGCCTCTGCCCAAAAACTCATTGGCAATCCAGAATTTGAGAGCATGCAGCGTGCCCTCTCCAAAAGCGTCTGATTCATACGCTCTGCCACTCCATTTTGCTGTGGAGTGTTCCTGACTGTGTGATGCCGTGCAATTCCATTGTTCTTGCAGAACTCATTGAATTCCCTCGAACAGAATTCCAAACCATTATCAGTTCGAAGCCTTTTAATCTTCTTGTTGGTCTGGTTTTCTACCAATGCCTTCCACTGCTTGAATCTCAAGAAAGCTTCGCCCTTTTCCTTCATCATGATTACCCAAGTCATCCTTGAATAATCATCGATAATGGATAAGAAGTATCTGCTGCCCCCAAGCGACTCAACTCGTGAAGGACCCCAACAGTCAGAATGAATGTAATCCAACGTCGACTTCGTTCTGTGAGTTGCCTTTCCAAATTTGGTACGATGTAATTTACCAAATGTGCAGTGCTCACAGAACCCGAACTCAGCTAACTTGTGACCTTCAAGAAGACCACGACTTGACAGGATCTGCATTCCCCTCTGACTCATATGCCCAAGTCTAATATGCCATAACTTGGACATATCAGAAGTATCAGCAACAGCAGCTACAGAATCTACTACAGTAGATCCCTGCACAACATACAGAGATCCATGCAAGACTCCTTTCAAAACCACGGACGATCCCTTCATGATGTAGAGTTCTCCATGCTCCCCTTCGTATCTGAAACCCTTATTGTCAAGGACTCTTAAGGATATCAGATTCTTCTTCAGCTTTGGAACATGTCTGACATCGTGCAGAGTTGCAATTTCACCGGCATGTGTTCTAAGCTTGATAGAACCAATCCCAGCTGTCTTACAGACAGAATCATTTGCCATAAAAACATTTCCTCCATCGACTGGTTCGTAGCTCGAAAACCACTCTTTGTTAGGACACATGTGGTATGATGCTCCAGAATCAAGAACCCATACATCATCTTGCGATGGTTGCACGCTTGTGACCAAAGCCAAATGATCCTCTGGATCTGTATCGCCGTTGACCGCAACAGAGACAGACTCCTGTTGCGTTCCCTGTTGTTGCTTCTTCATCATCTTGGGACACTGGGTCTTCCAATGTCCTTTCTCTTTACAATAATTGCATACATCACCTGGCTTGGGACCTTTAACAAAAGACTTTTTCTTCTTTTGTTTTACAAATTTTCCATGTCCCTTGCCACTGCTAACAACAAGCCCAGCAGCCTGATCTTCTACATTACTCGAAGATGCCTTATGGCGCAATTCTCTACTGTGCAGAGCAGCACGTACATCTTCTAAACTGACAGTATCTTTACCAACTATAAATGACTGTACAAAATTTTCAAATGACAGTGGTAAAGATACTAATAATATTAATGCAGCATCTTCATCCTCGATAGCCACATCAATATTACGCAACTCCAGCAAGATAGTGTTTAATCTATCGAGATGGTCTCGAAGAGATGTACCTTCCTGCATCCGTAGGCTGAACAAACGTTGCTTTAATAGCAACTTGTTGGTTAAAGACTTAGTCATATAAAGACTTTCGAGTTTTAACCACAGACCAGACGCCTTTGTTTCCGTCGCAACTTCAGTAATGACATCATCTGCCAAGCACAGTAAGATGGTTGAATGAGCCTTCTCCTCCAGGCTCACCATCTCAGCATTATCTGGATCTACCTTTTCTTTTAATGGAGCCCACAGACCTTGTTGTTTTAACAAAGCCCGCATTTTGATTTGCCATAGGCTAAAACTATTCCTCCCCGTGAACTTATCAACCTTAATATTTATGGCCGACATTTTGCTAACAAGAGGCACAAAACAAAGCTCACAAAAGGGTAGCTTAACCGAGATGCGTTTCTGATGTGGAAGATCAGATTAACTGCGACCACAGAGCATACTACGCAATCAGGGCTTTGATACCAGTTTGTTGCGGAAGTGTACCCAAATTAGCCAAATGCAGCAAAATAAATAGACACAGGGAATTTACGTGGTTCGGTCAAATCGACCTACATCCACAGGCAAAAGGAGAAACAAATTTTACTATGAGGGGAAATATTACAAAAGGGTTTGGACAATAATTTCCGGACCCACAAAACCCACTCAACAAATGTAGACTCCTCACAAAAGAAAAGCCTACCAAAACACCCTAAGACTCTCTGGGCCAAATTTGCCCACTAGATTCAGCAGGCAGAAGAAAGCTTTGAGGATTGCTGCTTCTGCTGCTTGGTGTGTTTCGCTGATCTGCTTGGGCATGTATTTATAGTAGGGGAAATGAGGGATGCAGGCATGGGTGGTATTTAATGTGGAGCTGTCCACTTCCACCCACCCCACCTACCATCGCACCACCTAACAGGTTATTTCCTTCTTTTTCCTTGTTTGATTTACCCTTGGTTATATGCTTTTCGGTATGTCAATGGTTGCAGATAAACTTCGCAACTTTAATCAAGGGAGTATGCTCTTGTTGCAGGTTTATTTTATTAACCACAGATACGATGGTGTTCAGCTGTGGCAACTTCAGGACGTTCCTGGATTACACGAATTTATTTGGGTTTCGAACTTTGTTTCCTTCATTTTGCTTTATCCATCAACCTTTAACTTATTAGAGATTGCAGCAGTTGACAAACCCAAAATGCACCTCTGGGAAACTGGAGTAATGAGAATTACTCGGCATCCCCAGGTATGAAAATCAATCAGGAAATTTACTGCTGATTTATCTATTGCTTTTAGCGTTTGCAAAATCCCGTCCCCCCACCCCTGAATATGAAGCAAAGACAATTCACTTGTTGAGAACAAAAGTGTTTAGGCAAAATTGTGATACCATTATTTCGGACCCTATACATTAATGAAATTTAGTACAATTCGTGACATTGCTTTTAGTGATTTGAAATGGTATGGGCACACTTCCTATTGCTTTCAAAATGTCAATTGTATACGTTTCAAGATGCTGATCTAATATGATATGGAACAAAAAGAACTACTGTAATGAAGAGCCATCTTTGTAAAACCATTCGTATGCTGAAAATTTACTGACCTGACACCTGTAAGGTGTAAAACCATTCGTATGCTGAAAATTTTAGTGTTGTGAGCAATTTCATTCTTTCGTATTTAAAATCTTATATCTTAATGGTATAATGGTACTGAGTGCCAAACTTCATTTCGTGGGCATTATCATTGCACTGAGTTTACCTTTCTTCAAAACGGGAACGAGGTATTTTGTATCTGGCCTTCCTTATGATCATTGTTCTAATTATTCCTGAGTTCTTAACAAAATTCTATATGCTGTGGAACCTCATAACCATGCCTCTGATCTCTCTTCTTCACAAACATTTGGAAATAACACTTGAATACCCAATTTCCCATTTTTTGCCTTATCCTGAGATGCCAATTTTGTAATTTGTGACCCTTTACAATCCCTAAAAATTTCGGTTGCACTTTTTACAGATGGTTGGACAAGTGATATGGTGCCTTGCTCACACCATTTGGATTGGTAACTCAGTTGCCGTAGCAGCATCCCTGGGTTTAATCGCACACCACTTGTACGGTGTTTGGAATGGAGATAGAAGGTTGGCCATACGCTATCCTGAAGCTTTTGAAGCCGTAAAGAATAGAACCAGCATAATTCCATTTGCTGCCATTCTTGATGGCCGCCAGAAGTTGCCCAAGAATTACTTGAAGGAATTTATCCGGCTTCCCTATCTGACAATTACGGGGTTGACATTAGGGCTATATTTTGCACACCCATTAATGCGTGCTGCTAGTTCGCAGCTCCATTGGTAGTTAAAATGCTTGATTGTTTCAGAAAGCTGGTTTCAGGCTACATAAATGGCTCTCTCTCTCTCTCTCATAATTTTGCATAAAAAATGATAAAAAAACTTATCATACAACCTTATTTATTACAGAAGATAAAAATGTCTCAAACTTTACAATGGTTGTCATGTCGGAATTCCCGACAAGCTTGCAATTCTTTATTCCAATGTCTCTGCCAATTCTTTGTTATGTTTATTTGGCAAATGAGGTTATCACTTCAAAGAGTTGGGTCATCATTGTGATGACAAGCCTAAATTCATGGAAAACTGTAAAAGAACTAAGAACCAAACCTTCCCGCTGCAAACAGCCATAAGAGCATTCACAGAAAGGAAAGAGGAGACACTGTACCAAAAATTATAATTTGACATTTGACCCTTTCTTTTTCCCCTAAATTTAACTTTTTTGGATGAATCCTAAATTAACTTTGAAAATACATACATAAATAAATAAGTCCTACTTAATTTTTCGACAGGTGTCAATGTTTAAAAAAAACTCTTCAATTTTCCAAATACATAGAATAAAAAAATAACATACGCAAAAAAAAAAAAAATAGCTAGGGTTAGCCGTTGAGACCCTCACGCCAAACACAATAACCCATTAAACTTTTCTATGTACTAGCTTTTTTGCCCGCGCGTTGCGCACGGACGATATTTTCTTTTAGAAATAAATTTAATAAATTGTTAATTTAACTAATAAAATAAATAGGCTAATATTATTTAATTTAAAATGTATATTAATCAATGCCTTCTGCATACCAATTTTTCCAAATCCAACAATGTTTTCCACCTCTCCTTCCACTTCAAACTGAAACACATTTGAAAAATGTAATTAGTAGAATATCGAAGAACCTTGTCATAGATTGTTGACATTAATTACAATTTACTACTTCCTCCGTTCCTAAATAAATGCTACGGACCCACATTTTACGTAATCCAATACACGTTTTTAATCCGTAATAACTCAAATTCCATACAAGTAAAAATTATGAAAATTTAATATTCTAAATCTATGCGATTAGACGAATCCAACAAGATCCCACTTGACTATATTTTATCTTATATAATTATATTAAAAAGCCCAGTCAAAGCCACTCAATAAACAGTGGCAAAAGTCAAAACGTGCAAATAAAAAAGAACGGAGGTAGTACATAACTTGTAGTGCTGGTTTGAAAACTGAAAAATCATGGTCTTGCATTTATCTTATTTTCTCTGTTTGTAGTATAGTAGTATTATTTGTAGTAGAGGCGTCTCCAACAATATGAGCATCTTTGGCAGTTTCCTTAGCCACGTACTCCGCAGCATTCACCACTCTCTTGGACTTTCCGCCCGCTGGTAACTTTTTAGATATGTTTTCAGCCACCACTGCCACTTTAGTTTCAATTTGTAGCCAAATTCTGTCTTTAAATTACAACAATAATGTGATGTAGTAGTGAGACATTTTCTTTATTATAGGAGAGATCCTCATTTGCTGCCAAAGAAGGGCATGATAAATGACAAAACTAATCAAACAATCCAATCCTTTGTCATAAAATGCATCCTCCATCAAACATGCAACTTATCAATTCAAAATAATAAAATAGAGTCATAGGGATCCTCTGAAATGCCAACATATAATAATAACTTGAACATGAATGATCGAATAATAAGTTGAGTTTTAGTCTGTATTCTTTTTAATCCAAGAAAGACAATATTAACCAAAACATACACAACCTTAAAAGATATTTGCGGTAAAGACAATATTCACCAAGGATTCAACAGTCACACATCCCTCAACTCCAATTTCAGGATAAAAAAATATTCTTCCATTTAAACATATAAGATCATATTTTTGGAACATAAAAGATCATATTTCTTGTGCTATTATACGTTCATTGACATTGAATAACTTTTTATCAAGAAAATCATTCAGATGAAAGCGATAATTGAACGTATAGTATAGTACAATTACAGAAACATGAATTGACAAATTATCAAGGATTCAATCACCAATCTACAATATATTACACCAGAGAGTGAGGAGAAGAAAAATGAAGTAAATGATGAGGAAGGGAATGAAAAGAAGGAAACTCCCAAAACATTAAAACAAATTGACAGATGTGCAGAAATAATATCATAAAATAATTAGGGAAACCCGAAATCAAAACCACTATTCCAAACATCCCATGCAGACAACATTAACAAAGATAACAGAAAGGCATGTTTTATCAGCTTGAAGAAAAAACAATGCATAATGGTTCGCTTTGTATTTCTTCCGTTTTATGTGGAAAAAAAAAAGAGAATAAAATAAAGGGCCTCCCTTTAAACAAACTAACAGAGCATTACATTGGTTGCTTTCCAAGTAACAAATTGTGTTCCTTTACAATGAAAAGGGAACTAAAATAAATCCATCTGGAGAGAGATGTCATGCAGAGATTGTTCAGTATTTCTTTCCAACAACAAAGGTGTTTCAAAGATAGGGTTGAAATAGTGAGATGAGGACAAAGTTGTCTCACAATTGAAGGCGTTCAATGTTTATTCCAATATAACGTGCACAAAAATGCTTCAAAAAAAAAAAAGAACAAACAAACAAACAAAATAAATCACCTACAGGGCTTAACTTCCCTATGTGCTTGAACAAATGCACTTGATTTTAGGGCAGTCTTAGAACGTTCAGAAGCATGCATGTTGCTCCAAGTAACTGACCTGTGCACGATTCTTGTGTAATCTTTTTTTGCCTCCATGTCTCTTGCTCCAATAATGGAATGTGGATTTCTTAATGCTAAAACTCTAGCCGCCTGGAAGTTGATCCCTCTTGCACTTCATTCAAAATAGCCGACTAAACATCCTCATCTCTGCATCTGGCTAATAATAATCATATCTATTATATTATGTACTAAGAGTTATACATAAATATTTCTTAATGCATCAGTAATCCAAAATCAGATCTGAATTGGTAAATAACATAAATCAGCTATAATGTGAAGCAATTAAAACTCAAAATAAAGTCGCAAATTAATCCAAAACCACAATTTCTTAGCAATCAGGAAAAAACCAAATAAACAGAAAATAAACATAGATGTTGTTACAACACAGAATACTTAATTATATATGTACAATAGAAATGCTCAGTCAAAACACCCACCAAAATTGGTTGAAATAACACATTTTAATCCACATTTACCATTTAAAAATAGAATGGTGAAGAAAGGACACAGAAATCTCACATGAATCAATTTGCCTTACATTTACAGGGTTGGAGTACCGTTAGTTGCCTATGGGTAAGTAGTGTTTGTAATTGCCTATTTAATCGCAAAATCAAGATAGGGTTGTACTGTATTATATGTGTACCTTACAAATCCTACAATTCCTTAGGCTTCCAGTCGAGTTGGAGTGTACGGCCTCCCATACAGTGGTAGAATGAACAAAGGGGCAGTCTACCAACAATCCAAACCACAGATCCTGAAATCATGAAAATAAGCCAAAAAATTCAATGGACAAAGCACGCTAGAGATTTATTGAGTCAAATATCAGTCAATGTATGTTGGAACAATCCGAATGGAGATTTTTTTTTTTAAAAAAAAAAAGCTAAAAAAACATACGAAATTGAAGAATCCGAGCCTGAAGACGGCGAGGGCGGCAGTAGACGTAATGATGTAGCTATCGGAGCAAGAAGTCTGAGGAACTCGCTACAGATAGGAATAGAGTCGAAACAGGGAATGTAGATTTAAATTGAGATTACGAAATTTAAGAGCATAACCTGAAAATAGCGGCCTGGATGTAAAGATGTAGCTTTCGAGCGAAAAAGGCTGAGGAACATCGACAGATATGGATGAATCGCCAAAGAGAGACGGAGATAGATTGAATCCCAGGCAACAGAAGAGGGGCGGGAGGGACTGTGAACATGGGGGAATAGAATAGTGGAATGAATCGGAATGGACGGCAAAGATTAACAGTATTGTGATCGGATGGATGGCCCCTGATTTTTTAAATAAAGTGATTTTACATTTTAGACCCTGAGTTAAGGTTTAAATGATATTTTTAAGGGAAACTACACATAAGTCCATAATACAATAGTTTTTATACAGGAAATAGAAAAGAATTAAAAAGGGCAATTCAGGTAATCTAGGAAAAAAATTGTTCCAGAATTTATTACAGTACATAGATAGATTATAGTCATGTTAAAATACATTAATTTTACCAAAGTTTAACTTTTAATTTTTGGGTGAAATAAAGGAATTTTCTAGGCCTTCTTAAATTTTGAGAGTAACATTTTGAAGGACGGATAAATTTGTGGATATCATAGATTCACATAAAACAGCTTAGTTTTCTACATTTAAAAGCGACCCTTTTAAAAACAATTAAGTTTTAGATTTCTTATGTCATGTTAAATAAATAAATAAAAAATTAATAACCTTTCACTCATGAATGCCGAAACCCAAATTCTGTTCTACGTCCTACGAGATGATTGGTTAATGATTCTCTCGTGGGGTTATTTATCAAGTTAAGTAAAAAAAAATATATATATATATATATATTTTTTTTTTAAGAAGCGGAGGCTAGAGAAAAAGTGTTGGGAGCCAAAGCTACACAAATTACAAAAGGAACTTGTAAAATTAAAATTATGTTATAATTATAGTATATAGTTTATTATAGGGGAAATTAATTAAAAATCCATTTTGCAAGTTTCAATTTGCTAATCAGTCCCATTTAGAAATACGTAATAGGCCATTTTGAAGTTTCAATTTTATTACAAGGTGTCATACTCTAGTTGTTCTTCTTCTTCTTTCTTTTTAACCTTTTTCCCATAATTAAACCTTCCTCAATTACCAACAAAAACTTAAAAAATTTAAAATAAAAAAAATTGTAAAAAAAAAATTCTTATCACGGTACGGGCACAATTTAAGCAAGTGTAAAATCATATCACGGGCGCAATTTAAACAATCGTTGAAGAAATTGAACAAAACCTATTAATCATGCACATAAATACAAACATAGAAGTACCAATAACGCATACAACGAATTCAAAACTATTTGTGATACCCAAAATTTTGCATATAATTAATTAATTGTGCAAATTTAATTACGTACTAATTCTAATTGTGAAGTGTTTAATTTATTTGGTATTTTTATTAAATACAAGATAATTTATTGGGCTAATTTAGCTTTATTTATTGGATAGTGAATGATTTGATTCAATGGGTATATTTAAGGCTAATTTAAACTTTGCTAATCAAAGTAAAGCCTAAATATAGGAAACCGACTTCCATGATACGGAGTTGGCAACAATCTGGGACTTCTGGAATTAATTGGAATCAAAAGGGTTTGTTTTGTTCACCAATAAATAGTAGTATATCTCAGTCCAAGATTCATCTATATATATATTAAAGCATTAGTGAACAAACTATTCTACAATTAAGGTGGTGTCTCCATTCCAATTTTCCAATTTTTATAGATTTTTAAATTTTTTATTATTTATTAATTATTTATTTTTTATTTTTTCATTTTTAAATTTTAAATTAGATTTATAAATTTCTTATTTTTGCATTTATTTATTTATTCATTATAAATTTCAATTTTTGAAATATATGGAATTTCCTATATATATGGAATTCTACAATATTGTATTTTTAAAAAGATTTGAAAGATTTGAAATTTGAAATTTTATGTTTTTTTATTTTATCTATATTATTTTGTAATTTTTAATTTTTGCATGTATTTTTTTATTCATCTATATATATTTGTAAAACCATTAGTGAAGATGTCTCCCTTTCAAATTTTCAATTTTCTTTTATATAGATTTTGCATTTTTATTTAATAATTTATAGTTTTGAATTTAATTTATTTATTTACGTTATAAGATATATTTTTTAGGTGAATACCAGGGTATCCTCGGGCCTCATTGGACCCAAGACTAATCCCTCGAGGATCGGGTGCGCATTGAAGGGTTGAAGATATATTTTACGTTATAAGATATATTACTGTAGATATAAAAATCAAAATATTTAATTTTTAAAAGATTTGTAATTTCCAATTTATGTGGAATTCCTACAATTTTCAATTTCAAAGATTTGAATTTCAAAATTTTCATTTTTCATTTTAGTTTTTTGTATTTTTTTATCCCACAAATTTTCAGTTTTTATTTATTTAATTTAAATTTTAGATTTTCAATCCATCTATTACCAATACGTAATCTTTTTTTTTATGGTGAGTTTGTGTGTCAAGTTTTAATATTTTATTTTTATTTTAATATTGAATTTGATATTTATATTTTATTTATTTCTTTACTCATGTTAAAATATATATTATTGTGTATATGAAAATCTCAATTTTCAGTTTTAAAAAGTTTTGAAATTTCCAATTTATATCCCACAATTTTCAATTTCTAAAAAATTCGGAATTTCAAATTTATATGTAATGTTATTCTTCAGTTTTTCATGATTTATTCATTCATTTTTTTTCAATTATTATCTTTATTTTAACATTGAATTTTATCTAATAAATTATTTTATTCATGATTTATTTTATTCATGATTTAGTTTTTAGTTTTTCGCAAAAAAAAAATATAAAGATAAAAATAAGAGCTAACAATACAAAGAATGCAACATTTCCCAGCAGGTATATGAAAAAAGTGGTGAATTAAATATAGAGCAAATCCCAAAAAATAGACCTCAATTATATCAAAACCTTCACTTTGGTACCTAAACTTTTTTATTGGAAAAAATTAGACCTCAACTTTTAAACATGGAAAAAACTAGACCTCCACCCAAATAAATTTTTTTGAAACTATCATTTCCCACCCCTTTACTTTTTCTCCTTCTTATTTTTGCACCAAAAATTCTTATCGCCATTAAATTATACTTATACTCCTCTTTATGAATTTTAGCAAATAATTTAAATAATTTATCGAACATGTTTGGATAAATAAAATTATAATAACGATTCAAAATTCATTTGTAAATATTTTTTTTTGCTTGCAAATTTGTAAATATTTTAAACCTATAAAGAATTAATTTTAAAATATTTATATTTTATAGAGAAAATATATTGAAACCATAACACATTATATTATTATTAAATAGAATTAAATATCAAATTATATTTAAATGGAGCCCAAAAATAAAATACTTAAATTGAATAATTTATAATCAATATATATATATATATATATATATTACATTATACAGTAGTAACTTTTATTATTTGTCAAAAGAATTAAATATTAACTCATATTAGAAAAACTTAAAGAATAATTTTTTAAATTAATCTTCATATAAATAAAATAATTAATAACGAATATCATATCAAAATTAATTAAAAGTTATTAAATTATTTTGAAAAATAATTTTTGTTGATTGTTTGATTTATATATGGACTAATTTAAAGATATTCATTTGTTAATTTTTCTAATATTAATTAATATTTAATTATTTTGAAACATAATATCAAATATATAATTACTTTTCTTATAAAATTTTCAACTTAAGTATTATATTTTGGTCCATTAAATATAATGTTGAGATATAGTTCTTTTTAGTAATAATAATAATATAATGTATTATGATTTCAATAGATTTTCTCTATACAAATATAAATATTTAAACATTTAAGTTTTTGAAAGTTTTAAAATATTTAGAAATCATTGTTAATTTTAATTTTATTTACACAAGCATGTTCGGTCAATTATTTGTCACAATTAATAAAGAGAATTATAAATTTAATGGTTATAAAAAAATTTGATGTTAAAATAAGAAGGGAAAAAGTAAAGGGGTGGGAAATGATATTTTTACAAAAGTTATTTGGGTGGAGGTCTAATTTCTTCCAACTTTTAAAAGTTGGGGTCTAGTTTTTTCCAATAAAAAAGTTTAGGTACCAAAGTGAAGATTTTGACAAAGTTCGGGTCTATTTTTTGGGATTTGCTCTTAAATATATTTTAAGAATGGTGTCATATCAATATTTAGGATGACCAATTTTTAATTTAGTTATTTTTACTTTCTAAATCAATTATTAATATCGCATCACTATTGCATAATATATATATATTAAAGCATTAGTGAACAAACTATTCTACAATTAAGGTGGTGTCTCCATTCCAATTTTCCAATTTTTATAGATTTTTGAATTTTTTATTTATTAATTATTTATTTTTTATTTTTCCATTTTTAAATTTTAAATTAGATTTATAAATTTCTTATTTTTTGCATTTATTTATTTATTCATTATAAATTTTAATTTTTGAAATATATGGAATTTCCTATATATATGGAATTCTACAATATTGTACTTTTAAAAAGATTTGAAAGATTTGAAATTTAAAATTTTATATTTTTTTTATTTTATCTGTATTATTTTGTAATTTTTAATTTACCAATTTTAGATTTTTGTATGTATTTTCTAAACCATTAGTGAAGATGTCTCCCTTTCAAATTTTCAATTTTTTTTATATAGATTTTTACATTTTTATTTAATAATTTATAGTTTTGAACTTAATTTATTTATTTACGTTATAAGATATATTAATGTAGATATAAAAATCAAAATACTTAGTTTTTAAAAGATTTATAATTTCCAATTTATATGGAATTCCTACAATTTTTAATTTCAAAGATTTGAATTTCAAATTTTTCATTTTTTATTATTTTAGTTTTTTCATTTTTTATCCCACAATTTTTCAGTTTTTATTTACTTAATTTAAATTTTATATTTTCAATCCATCTATTACCAATACGTAATATTTTTATGGTGAGTTTGTGTCTCAAGTTTTAATAATTTATTTTTATTTTAATATTGAATTTGATTTTTATATTTTATTTATTTCTTTATTCATGTTAAAAGATATATTATTGTGTATATGGAAATCTCAATTTTCAGTTTTAAAAAGATTTGATATTTCCAATTTATATCCCACAATTTTCAATTTCTAAAAAATTTGGAATTTCAAATTTACATGTAATTCTTACTCTTCAGTTTTTCATGATTTTATTCATTCATTTTTTTCAATTATTATCTTTATTTTAACATTGAATTTTATCTAATAAATTATTTTATTCATGATTTATTTTATTCGTGATTTAGTTTTTAGTTTTTCGCAAAAAAAAAATATAAAGATAAAAATAAGAGCTAACAACACAAAGAATGCAACATTTCCCAGCAGGTATATGAAAAAAGTGGTGAATTAAATATATTTTAAGAATGGTATCATATCAACATTTAGGATGACCAATTTTTAATTTAGTTATTTTTACTTTCTAAATCAATTATTAATATTGCATCACTATTGCATAATTCTACTAAAAAACGGAGTCGATATGAAGCTTCAACCGCCAATGTAGCGGATGAAATGCAATTCTCAAATATTTTCAAAAAATAGTCATGTTATTCAACTAATAAAAGGTTTTTTCCTTTTATTGTTTCATTTTTTGAACAATGAAGAGTTTATTTTTATTTTCGAATTAATCTTTTAGAATATATTTGGAATATAAATCTTAGTCCAAGTATATGATGATGAGAATTCTACATGCAAAACAATTACCACATAAAATGATTTAACCTCTCTTCTTATTAAAACAAAGTTCATTATTTTGGATGAAAATTCTTGATTGGTATATTGATTATGAGCCCGTGTGATTTAACCGAATTCCTCATTCAATTTAGAGAAGAAAATTCCCAGTCGAAGTGTGTTTTGCTATAACTATAAATAAAAGTCAATGCTATTCTTTAAAGAATGTTAGACTCTATATTCCAAAAACATAAATTTTATCACTTCAAATCCAGACATTTTTTAAGATAGTGCTATATTAGCCCCTACTAATGAGATGGTTGATACGATTAATGATTATATGACATAACGTATGTCTGCAAATTAAAAGGTATATCTCAATTCCAACAATATTTGTCAAAAGCATGAAAGCATAGATAATGATAATGAAATATTTTTCACCGAAATATCTAATCATGATCAATTGTTCTAGATTATCAAATCAAGAAATAAAGTTGAAGGAGGGATGCATAGTCATGCTTCTTAAAAAGATAGATCTATCAAATAAATTATGCAATAGAAGCAAGTTGATAGTAATTAAGATGCAGAACCATACAATTCATGTTAAACTAATTTTGGAAAATCATGAAAATAGAACATACTTATTTGGTAGACTGATTATGAGCCCGTCTGATTTTACCAAATTCTCTATTTGATTTTAAAGGAGAAAATTCCGAGTTGTAGTTTGTTTTGCTATGATTATATACAAAAGTTACTATCAATCTTTAAAGAAGGTTGGACTCTATCTTCCAAAATCAGTATTTAGTCAAGAACAATTATATGTTGCAACATTTCGTGTCACTAGCAATAGATGACTCAAAGTATTAAGATGTAATTAACATCGATTAACTCATGATACAGAAGAAATGTTGTTTCAATGAAATTTATATATGGCAGGAATTTGCAAAATGAATACTTTATGTTGGTGATGATAAAGCTGGTATTGATTTTTAGAGATGTACAATCAAATTTGACATTTCCAAATGATATTTTTATAAACTATACAGGTGAACCTATAGTGACATTTTTTTAAAAAAAGTATATATAAAAATAAAATTTCAACACATCAAATCCAGACATTTTTAAAGATGATGCTATACTATCCCCCTACAATTGAGATGTTTGATACGATTAATAATTACATCATAAAATGCATGTCTGTAAATGAAAACGTATATCTCAGTTCTAATAAAATTTGTCAAGAGAATGAAAGCATAGTGTAACGCCCCGAAAATTCAAACATGATTTTCGCAAGCATTACCCCTGTACTAACTATCCTAAACTAGTGGCCAGCTAATTTAAAACAGCTAGTACAAGACTGAGTAAACCTAAAGTGATCATCTGATTAATCCAGTTTAATGCGGAAACTAAAACAAATAAAACACATAACCACATAGGAGGTTCCACCATAATAATCAAATAAACATTCCAGCAGCTCATCCAGGCTGCAAGCCTCTCAAACAGCATACCAACCACAGATAGTTTCATAGTATCACATAACCACGTAAAGATAGACATAAAAGTCCTATCTATGTGATCTCTCAATACCCTCAAACCCAGTCATGCTCCAGTACCTCCAGCAGGATCTATAAAACAGACAAAGCAAAGGGGTCAGCACAAGTACTGAGCAAGGGCATGCGTGCAGGGGTTTATAGGGGATATAATATAATAATAAACAGATAACAAAAGAAGCAGATAAAACATCACACCGTCCCATACCGGTGCTTCAACCACAAACATACAATTTATGCAAACATCACACCGTCCCATACCGGTGCTTCAACCACAGGCATACAATTTATGCACGTGATGCATGGCCTAACATACACCTATCTACCCTATATGCAAATGCAAATGAATATGCCTAGCCGGCAACCTAAACCCGGGCGGTATGAACCCACGGGTGAGGATATCATCAACTCCAACCCGTTACAGGGTAACATACACCATCCCCGCAGGGACCACAGGCATCACAGCCCAATCACAGGCATAACAGCCAAATCACAGGCATCACAGCCTAATAATCACCCCGCAGGGCCATCGGGACTCAACAACACCGGTAAAGGCTGCCCGATCAGACATTTCCAATATGTCCATCCATCCATAATGCAATACCATGCATTATAATAACCAGCCCAAAAGGGCCAACAGGAATAAAAACCAATAATCCACCCCGCAGGGTCATCGGGACTCAACAACACCGGTAAAGGCTGCCCGATCAGACATTTCCAATATGTCCATCCATTCATAATGCAATATCATGCATTATAATAACCACCCCAAAAGGGTAACTGACATAACAGTCAATAATACACCCCGCAGGGCCATCCAGACTCAACAACACCTGTGAAGGTTGCCCGATCAATCATAAACGTCATAATAACCCATCGGGTTAATAACCATCAATTTCAATGCAATAACATGCATATGAAAATAACATGATAATCAAGAATTACCTTCGCAAGGTTCGCCTGTTCCACAATACCATATAAACATCTCGCGTACCTTTCAAAGCTAAGACAGCATCCCGACACAACATAATGAGTGTCATTTCACCACATGAGTATGAACCTCATGTCCCAACAGGTTGTAACATTATATTCACGACCTCCATGAGTTATATACACATTCCCAAATTTCAAAACACCGCAAGGAAATCATAATTCATTCATTAGAGCGAGGAGTTCGACAAGAACACACGAATAGGCATTCATCACCATCTAATAAGCGATATGATAACCCGATAAGCATATCATCATCTAAATTATCATACCATAAGCTTAAACCCTCATAAATATTGTGAATAATAAACCTGCGAATCAAACGGAAGAAAAATCGAGCAAAAACTCCAATATCATCCAAAAATCACCCCAACACACACAATAATGCAAGCATAACCCTTGCCTTAAATGAGTGATGATCCACAAGCTTCAATAACAGCTCCCAAGCCTTCCAATCACCAACAGTAAGCTACAACGCAAGAATAAATCTCAAAATCCAACAATTTCTCATTTGGACCAAAAATCATGTCCAACGTCGCAAGATTACGCCAAATCAGTTTAAAAATTCATACGACAGGCAAAGGATGTGAAATTTAGACTGTAGGTTGCCAAGACATAGAGGAACAACTTTCATGTTTTGTACTTTTTAAAATAAGGCCTATAAACTGTTCAAAATCCAAGTTCTTTACAGAACATGCATTCTGCCGGAAATTCAACAATAGACTTAAACGTTTCAACAGGTGTTAGAAATACTAAAACTCGTCCAAAAATTCTGATATTTTAACACAAAGTAGATAACACATATATAAGTATTTTTTATGAAGAAGTAATGTGGGTTTGAGGACTCTAAATCATTCAAAAACTCAGATTTCAGAAAATAACATCTCTTAACTTTCAGTAAAAATGGATTTTGACCTTCCGATAAACCAGATCCCATATCTTTTTCATACGACAATTAAAAATCACGAAATTTGACAGAGAGATACTTCACACAATTATGAACATCTTTCATGAAGAAATGGTTGAGGGAAAACAACTATAAAGTGGTCAAAAATGCTCTACAAGTTCAGACTATGGTGCTGTCAGATTTCCAGCAAAAGTCTTAAGTAAACCAGATTCAATTTGGGATAGCAAATGGAGTCCAAAATTCGTGAAATTTGGAGGACAAAAGCTTTATGATGTTAAGAACATTTTTCATGAAGAAAGGTTTTCGGAATAAGGTCTGGAAAATGTTCGAAAATACAGATGCAAAAGGTTGCGCAACAATAGATCAAAGTTGACAGATTTAACAATTGATTGTTCTAAGTTTATAACTTCTAAATTTTTCAACCAAACACATCAAAACTTGAAATGGACAGAGATTCAACTTACATAAGCCTCCTCAATCAAGATCCAAACTCCAATTGAAGATTTACACCTTCATTTCAAGCCGGTCTACAAGAAGTTCATCACACAACACCCATTTTCGTCACCTCCAAAACACCCATTAAAAATCACTTCTATTTTCATAAAAACAAGGAATATATGGGGGAAAACACTTACCTCAAGTTATAGTATGAATCCCCCACTTGATTTCGCACTAAAATCCTCAATTTCTCAAGAATTTCAAGATCCCCAATTTGCCTCTTGCATAGTGACGGGAATGGAGAAGAAATTGACAATGAAATGGGTTTCCTACCCCAAAATCTGATTTGTAGGCTCAAATAATTGCCTCGGGCCGGGCCAAGGGTTGCGGGTCGGGCCTAAAGGTAAGTAATTGGGCTGGGCTATCAAGTATTGGACCAAATACACCTTAATTCTTCAACTTGAGCACTTGAGCTCTTATTAATTTGTGGGTCTGCTACCCACTTATTAATCCACTTCAATATAATAACTCTTCTACAAAATAATATATATTATTTATCTCTATTAATTAAACACAATTAATTAAATTAATTATGCGTTAATTAATCGGGATGTTACAATCTCTCCCCCTTAGGATCATTTCGTCCCCGAAATGCATAATAAATCACATGATCATCAATGAACAATCAAGGGTAGAATGTTACTTCATTATGAAGAAGTAAAAATCAAAGTCTGGCTACTTCAGTTTCATATGCTCCCCAGTTTCTCCAAATAACATCTTCAGCTCCGTGTCTAGACCACAACACCTTAACCATCAACATGGTTTTATCCCTCGGAACCTCATCATTTGTATCAATCACCCCATCTGGAACTCTTCGAACTTAAGACTAGCATCCAATTCAACTTTATCAAGCTGAATGATCTTATCTGGATCAGACATAAACTTCCTAAGTTGGGAAGTATGGTATGGAATACATCATGGGCTCGACCCACTTCAGATGGCAAAACAACCTATAAACCACTTTACCAACTCTCTCCACAATCTCATATGGTCCAATGTATCTCGGGCTCAACTTGCCCTTCTTACCGAACCAGCATATCCCTCACATAGGCGATACCCGTAGTATTACCCTATCACCAACCTCAAACTCCACCTCTCGACGGGCTAAATCAACATAGCTCTTCTGTCTGTCCTGAACCTCTTATATTCGATCCCTGATGATCTTCACCAACTCGATTGTCTGCTCAATCATCTCAGGACCCACATTCACCTTATCTGTTGGATCATTCCAACATAATGGACTCCTATACTTTCTCCCATATAATGCCTCGGAGGGAGCCACTAAATTTCCAAAACATGAACTACCGCTGTCGTCTCCAAATCATGTGTTGGGTAGTTCTGCTGATCACCTTCTCGTTCTGCGCCAACACACCACCCAAACCTCTAGGTGATGCATTTGTGTAAACTTCATACTTACCTGACTCATCAGGTAATATGAATACAGGTGCCTCTGTCATTACATTCTTCCAAAGTTCAAACGCCTGCTCACAATCATCATCCCACTGGAATTTAACATCGTTACACAACAATCTCATCCGAGGTCTAGCAATGCTAGAAAATCCCTCAATAAACCTGCTATAATAACCAACAAGCTCTAAGAAACTTCGGATCTTCCCCACATTTTCGGGACTTGCCATTTAAATACAGCTTTTACTTTAGCAGGATCAACATACATACCATTACCGGAAACAATGTGCCCCGGAAAAGACACACTCTCCAACCAAAATTCACATTTGGAGAGTTTAGCATACAGTTTATGCTCTCACAATGTATTCAAAACTGTTCTCAAGTGACCCGCGTGTGCCTCACGCGTCGGCGAATAAACCATAATATCATCTATGAACACAACCGCGCACACGGCCAGCATGGGATGTAATACCCTATACATGAGATCCATGAAGATCGCTAGTGCGTTAGTCAAACCAAAAGACATGACCGGGAATTCAAATGTCCTCAACGAGTCCTGAAAATTGTCTTAGGCCTATCCGCCTCCGCCACCCTTATCTGATGGTAGCCCAATTTCAAATCAATCTTACTAAAAAATACTGGCCCCTCTCAACTAATCAAATAGATCCCCACTCCGAGGTAAAGGATACTTGTTTTTCCCGTGATTCAATTCAATTCTCTGTAATCGATGCACATCCTCATCGACCCATCATTCTTCTAAACAAACAAAACAGGAGCTCCTTAAGGCGAGCTACTCGGCTAAATATACATGGTAAGCTCATTCAATAGATCCTTCAACTCCTTCAGTTCACAGGAGTCATATGGTAAGGAGCCTTAGAAATATGAGCTGCATCAGGCATCAGCTCAATAGTAAAATCAATCTCCCAAGCAGATGGGAGACCTGAATTTCGTCGGGAAATACATCCCCGAACTCAGAGACAACAGGGACACTCGAAGCAGCAGGAACCTCTGCTCGAAGATCCCTCATGTGCCACAGGGAAAGAGAACAACCCCTGCGCATCAAATCACACAACGCAGCAACAAAAATCACACCAATAACAGGTGGAATCAACGGATGTCGATAAGAAACACAGTTACCCAAAGAATCCAAAAAGGATATTCGTGGAACACCACAATCCATCACAGCACGATGGCAAACAGCCAATCCATGCCCAATAGCACGTCAAAACCAGCCGGGCTAAAGACCACCAGGTCAGCCCTGAATTCGCGACTCTCGATGCTCAACACAGCATCTTGCATCAAATGATCACTTCGAATATTATCACCCGAAGGTAAAGAAACAAGCATCTGGTAGGGCGCCAACGGTCCTACTCCATTCTCACGAATGAAATTCAGATTCTTAAAAGAACGAGACTCTAGAGTCAAACACAGTAACCGTAATACAAATTGCAACATTAATAATTCGCATAACAGGGAAACAAGCTTGCCTCTCAACCAGAGAGTCAAAGAGAAACACTCACGGTACAAGAATTTAAAACACTTACTAAAACGTTATCCGATCAACATAACGTTTCCATCACATACAGACAACATACTTGGCAAGTCCTCATAGGTCGACCTTGCCCTATATGTTATGACAGTCCCATATCGTATGAATCTCGTCGTGCAGAACAGCCACCCGGCCTCGTATACGATGCAAACACCCAACGATTCGAATAACAATCACACGTTCTATCGATTGACCCCATAGTCAATCATGTGTCTTGTCAAACAATTATTCTGTCTGAATAACCCAACTATACTCTCACGGACATAGATTACAATGGGTTTCCATCGTATTTCATAAACCAAATGATATGCTACTGTTAATCTCACCCAAGTTTGTTATCCCACTAGGGAGACTTGCAAGTTGCATCTCACTCTCTGGGGTACTTCAAACCCCTATGGATATCACCCACAATATTGCTTTCTATTAGAATACCATTCAAATAGCTCGACTCCCAAGAGCCAACCTTTCGTTTCAGACGTGGGTTGATCTTAATCACAACATTAACAAACAATGTTAGCAGAAATCACCAATCGTATACAAAGCAGTATATATAAATGACAAAATTAAATAACCGATCAACAGCCATTCATAGTTCTCAATAACTGTGAGATAACAAGGATCCTGACTGGAGTACCACGGTTCCCTCACAGTTCCCCAACTGTGAATTAACCTGGTGTGCGCAGAAATAAACAGATATAATAAAAATAAAATTCAATGCTATATGTACCCCGCACACAACTCACCACCTATGTCTACACAAATTTTAATAAGATAATAGAGCACACAGGCTCTGATACCACTCTGTAACGCCCCGAAAATTCAAACATGATTTTCGCAAGCATTACCCCTGTACTAACTATCCTAAACTAGTGGCCAGCTAATTTAAAACAGCTAGTACAAGACTGAGTAAACCTAAAGTGATCATCTGATTAATCCAGTTTAATGCGGAAACTAAAACAAATAAAACACATAACCACATAGGAGGTTCCACCATAATAATCAAATAAACATTCCAGCAGCTCATCCAGGCTGCAAGCCTCTCAAACAGCATACCAACCACAGATAGTTTCATAGTATCACATAACCACGTAAAGATAGACATAAAAGTCCTATCTATGTGATCTCTCAATACCCTCAAACCCAGTCATGCTCCAGTACCTCCAGCAGGATCTATAAAACAGACAAAGCAAAGGGGTCAGCACAAGTACTGAGCAAGGGCATGCGTGCAGGGGTTTATAGGGGATATAATATAATAATAAACAGATAACAAAAGAAGCAGATAAAACATCACACCGTCCCATACCGGTGCTTCAACCACAAACATACAATTTATGCAAACATCACACCGTCCCATACCGGTGCTTCAACCACAGGCATACAATTTATGCACGTGATGCATGGCCTAACATACACCTATCTACCCTATATGCAAATGCAAATGAATATGCCTAGCCGGCAACCTAAACCCGGGCGGTATGAACCCACGGGTGAGGATATCATCAACTCCAACCCGTTACAGGGTAACATACACCATCCCCGCAGGGACCACAGGCATCACAGCCCAATCACAGGCATAACAGCCAAATCACAGGCATCACAGCCTAATAATCACCCCGCAGGGCCATCGGGACTCAACAACACCGGTAAAGGCTGCCCGATCAGACATTTCCAATATGTCCATCCATCCATAATGCAATACCATGCATTATAATAACCAGCCCAAAAGGGCCAACAGGAATAAAAACCAATAATCCACCCCGCAGGGTCATCGGGACTCAACAACACCGGTAAAGGCTGCCCGATCAGACATTTCCAATATGTCCATCCATTCATAATGCAATATCATGCATTATAATAACCACCCCAAAAGGGTAACTGACATAACAGTCAATAATACACCCCGCAGGGCCATCCAGACTCAACAACACCTGTGAAGGTTGCCCGATCAATCATAAACGTCATAATAACCCATCGGGTTAATAACCATCAATTTCAATGCAATAACATGCATATGAAAATAACATGATAATCAAGAATTACCTTCGCAAGGTTCGCCTGTTCCACAATACCATATAAACATCTCGCGTACCTTTCAAAGCTAAGACAGCATCCCGACACAACATAATGAGTGTCATTTCACCACATGAGTATGAACCTCATGTCCCAACAGGTTGTAACATTATATTCACGACCTCCATGAGTTATATACACATTCCCAAATTTCAAAACACCGCAAGGAAATCATAATTCATTCATTAGAGCGAGGAGTTCGACAAGAACACACGAATAGGCATTCATCACCATCTAATAAGCGATATGATAACCCGATAAGCATATCATCATCTAAATTATCATACCATAAGCTTAAACCCTCATAAATATTGTGAATAATAAACCTGCGAATCAAACGGAAGAAAAATCGAGCAAAAACTCCAATATCATCCAAAAATCACCCCAACACACACAATAATGCAAGCATAACCCTTGCCTTAAATGAGTGATGATCCACAAGCTTCAATAACAGCTCCCAAGCCTTCCAATCACCAACAGTAAGCTACAACGCAAGAATAAATCTCAAAATCCAACAATTTCTCATTTGGACCAAAAATCATGTCCAACGTCGCAGATTACGCCAAATCAGTTTAAAAATTCATACGACAGGCAAAGGATGTGAAATTTAGACTGTAGGTTGCCAAGACATAGAGGAACAACTTTCATGTTTTGTACTTTTTAAAATAAGGCCTATAAACTGTTCAAAATCCAAGTTCTTTACAGAACATGCATTCTGCCGGAAATTCAACAATAGACTTAAACGTTTCAACAGGTGTTAGAAATACTAAAACTCGTCCAAAAATTCTGATATTTTAACACAAAGTAGATAACACATATATAAGTATTTTTTATGAAGAAGTAATGTGGGTTTGAGGACTCTAAATCATTCAAAAACTCAGATTTCAGAAAATAACATCTCTTAACTTTCAGTAAAAATGGATTTTGACCTTCCGATAAACCAGATCCCATATCTTTTTCATACGACAATTAAAAATCACGAAATTTGACAGAGAGATACTTCACACAATTATGAACATCTTTCATGAAGAAATGGTTGAGGGAAAACAACTATAAAGTGGTCAAAAATGCTCTACAAGTTCAGACTATGGTGCTGTCAGATTTCCAGCAAAAGTCTTAAGTAAACCAGATTCAATTTGGGATAGCAAATGGAGTCCAAAATTCGTGAAATTTGGAGGACAAAAGCTTTATGATGTTAAGAACATTTTTCATGAAGAAAGGTTTTCGGAATAAGGTCTGGAAAATGTTCGAAAATACAGATGCAAAAGGTTGCGCAACAATAGATCAAAGTTGACAGATTTAACAATTGATTGTTCTAAGTTTATAACTTCTAAATTTTTCAACCAAACACATCAAAACTTGAAATGGACAGAGATTCAACTTACATAAGCCTCCTCAATCAAGATCCAAACTCCAATTGAAGATTTACACCTTCATTTCAAGCCGGTCTACAAGAAGTTCATCACACAACACCCATTTTCGTCACCTCCAAAACACCCATTAAAAATCACTTCTATTTTCATAAAAACAAGGAATATATGGGGGAAAACACTTACCTCAAGTTATAGTATGAATCCCCCACTTGATTTCGCACTAAAATCCTCAATTTCTCAAGAATTTCAAGATCCCCAATTTGCCTCTTGCATAGTGACGGGAATGGAGAAGAAATTGACAATGAAATGGGTTTCCTACCCCAAAATCTGATTTGTAGGCTCAAATAATTGCCTCGGGCCGGGCCAAGGGTTGCGGGTCGGGCCTAAAGGTAAGTAATTGGGCTGGGCTATCAAGTATTGGACCAAATACACCTTAATTCTTCAACTTGAGCACTTGAGCTCTTATTAATTTGTGGGTCTGCTACCCACTTATTAATCCACTTCAATATAATAACTCTTCTACAAAATAATATATATTATTTATCTCTATTAATTAAACACAATTAATTAAATTAATTATGCGTTAATTAATCGGGATGTTACACATAGATAATGATGATGAATTATTTCACGGGTAGTGATGGCAATAGGTCGGGTCTGAGTTGGGTCCGCCAAGACCCAAGACCCGACACAGGGCTCGGTTCCGGGTCGGTTCTTGGTCCATTTTTATAAGGCCCAAGACCCGACACAAGCTCGGGTCTTGCTCAGTTCTCGGTTCTGACACGAACCCATTGCCATCCCTATTCACAGGAATATCTAAACATGATCCAGTGTTTTCGATTACCGAATCATGCAATAAAGTTGAATGAGAGCTGTGTAGTCATGCTTTTTAGGAATATAGAGCTGCGTAGAATGATTAATTATGAGCCCGTTTGATTTAACCAAATTCCCTATTCGATTTCAGATGAGTGAGTTCCCACTCTCAGTTTGTTTTGCTATGACTATAAACAAAAGTCAATTCAATTTTTAGCCATGGATAATTATATTTTGTAATATCTCATATCACTAGCAAGTGGGGACTCAGATTAATATATGATGAAGATGAATTAATTTAGGATACACAAAAAAATGTGTTGAAGATGAAATCTTTAACAAATTGTGAGTTTTAATATTATGCTTAATACTTATATTTAAAATTTTGTTTGCTTTTATATAATTTCAAATTAAATAAAAATATTATTTTAATATTTATCAGGGATAAAAGAAGACGGTTTAATATGGTTTATCTGTTAGTTTTATTTTAAAAATAATTGAATTATATTATTATATACATCATCTTTCGAATATATATAATTATTAGATATTTTTCTATTATTGAAAATATATTTTTTATTATGTTCATATATTGGGGAAAAAAAATACTGAATATACCATATACCGTATATATCATAATGAAAAAATACCAAGCATGCCGAAATTTTCGGTATACTGTAATTTTCGGTACAATATGATATCGTACTGTAAAATTTCGTTATAGTAGCAGTATATATTTTTTGATGCCACGATATACGATTACTGTACCGAACTTCGTTATACTTCCTTCGTTTCATTGTTTTACGGACCCACCCATCACGTTTATCGATACATATTTTTAATTGTTAATGACTTAAATTGTGTACAATGAAAATTTATAAAAGGTTGATATTATAAAACTACAAGATTAGACGAATCTAACAAGATCTCACTTGACTATGTTTTTTTTTTGTACATAACTATGATAAAAAATTGAATCAAAGTTAAATAGTGAATAGTGCCAAAAAAACCCTCCGTAACGAAAACACCGAGATGAAGGTAGTATACCGTAGTATCTGTATTTCGGCATACCGAAATGTTCGGTATGCCGGTATATACCGCAATAAGGATATGTCCATATGTACATTTCGATATATCGGGTTCCGTATCACAATTCATCCATAAATTTTGGTACGGTATACAATATAACGAGAATTTTTCGGCATATCATACCGACACATCCCAATATATTATATTATGAATATACATTTATATATAAAATATATAATTATGCCCGTCGAATTTCGACGGGTTAAATACTAGTTTTTTTTAAAGAGACGAGATCCATTCCTGAAATTTCTCCGCCACCACCCTCACACAACTGCCACCCTACCCTCAATCTCTATACAGTTATACGTTCTCACAAATCTGAGAAACCAGTGCTGGTTCAACTTCGGACGCTTTTGCCTAAAACTTTTGTGGGTTTCTCCAAGCTCTCGGCATTGTTACACAATTTCATTCTTATCCTGTAAGTTAATTCTCTATTCCACTCATCAGTTGATTTTGTCTCTGTCCCTTTCCTTGGCTATCTTGTTAATCCTACAGTTTCGTCAGTAGATGTATGCCGTTTCTTTTGTTCACATTCTATTCACTCGGTTTGCCCAAACCCTTGTTTTTTTTTTGCTCTGACTGTTTATGTAAAAGAATTGAGCATTGTCTCCGTCGTCGTCTTCGTTTCTGTCTACTATTGCTTTCCCCGATTTCTTTTATTTTCCTCTTTGTTTGGTCAAAACCCCGAGTTTTGCACTTGTCTTGTATGAAACAGTTGCATCTGTATCTATGTCGTCCTTTCTTCGAATTCAATCTTTGCTTGGACATATCCCTTATCTCGTTTTCCTCGTCACTAATATGTGAATAATATTTTTAAATCCCAGTTGTGCTTCGGTTGTGTATTTGTCTGTTGCCTCCAGCGCCCTTGCTTTTCTTCGTGTACTTCGTACCGTTTCAAACTCATATTTTGATTGGGATAAGCATATAAAATTGAATCTGTGGTCGTTGGCATCTGTTTCGGCAAACACCGAATTTCCTTTCGCTTTGAATATGTATTGGTAGATACACTGACCAATGCTATATACCTGTGAAGATATATTTTCGTGTCTGGGAATTGGGGAATGGAGTCTTCTTCATAGCCATCAAGTTAAATGGTGCATTACAGTAGCTATGTGGGTCCGAGAGTCAAACTTTTATTTTTGGCCTTTCCTTGCATCTTTCAAGTCAAAGCAGTATTGATGGAATCAATTCTAAAGTTCCCCTGTGCATCAATTCTAAATTGCCCACATTAATTTTAATAATTGTTTCCTACGCAATGATAAATGATATTCTGGTGCATTGGCAAATATGGTTTAGTTTTTATTGCTGTGGAGTCGGTTCCTATGTTATGAATTTATGGTGATGGAATAACATTTATCAGTTTGGTCTACAATTCGGTATTTGGTAAGATTTATGTTTTATGAAACCAATGCATGAACTCTATGATCTATGGATATTTGGATATTGGATATTGTATTAGGGTAATTGTCCCTCCTATTGGGTAGAGCCTGCATGTGTCTATAACCCTAGACAGTCGGAGTACTAGTCTAGGACACCGGTGTTAGCAGTTATAGAGTCCTCTGTATGGCGAGAGATGATATATGTGATTATTGGATTGGCATGGTGCATTGGATTGGTTTCATTTAACATATGTGTTCCCTACATTATAACTTTTTGGAATTTAAATTCGGTAAATTATCCCTATCGGTATATAATTATTCTTCTGTCTCGTTGAGTCAACCCTAAGTCTCCAGCATGTGTGGGATAGAGGATTGACTTACTCAGCATTGCTGTTGTTGATTTCACTTCTTTTCAGGATAGGTGATTGGCACTGACATGGCATCTGCATTGGGATTGGGATTTTGAAAAATAATCTTTTATGTTGCATTATTTCCTTTCGACCCTGCGAGGTCAAATCGGTATTTTAAATAAGTACTTGTATCTTTATCTCAAGCTTATATATTTATTATCGTACAACCAATATGGTTTCAAAGTAGAATTATTAATGTATGGTTGTCAATTGTGGTTTTAAATATATCTTATATTTTAAGCCTTAGCATTTTCTATTTAAGTTGCTTAAAAGTAAACTTAAATAGAGAATGTGGCGGTAACATCCCTACTTTTGTTGTTTTTAAAAATGGGGGTGTTACACTATTTCATTCAAAGAACATTGTTGTTATTGTCCTAACAGACTCTCAGACTCTCTGTGCAGATGATGTTGTCTGAAAACGGTTGAAACTAATCAGTAACTGCAAGATTGGTAACTGATAGTTTTGACAGTTGCAGTTGGGACTGCTATCAGATCTAAACGACCTCTGATCTTCATTTACAGGCTTAGATGTATATATATCAGTGTTTAGATCCTCTGTAATTAAAAGTTCCATTTATTGAATTGTAAATTTCATTCTTGAGAGATTTATGAGTTGGTTTTCTCTTAGTTTTCATAGATAGAATTCTTGAGAGAGTTTAGAAAATTCCTTGATGAGTGCTCTGCAAATTTGAAGATCATTTCAATCATTGAGGTCTGTGCTACACCGCTTCAATAAGTGTTCTTGATTGAAGAAACATTTCTTTGACAACGGAATTGGAGTTGCCTTTGCGAAGGGGCTCAAAGGAAATCTGAAGGAGGAATTCAGGCCATCTGCTGCACCGGAATTCCAAGATCTGAAGATCTTAACAATCGAAGAAACCAGATTGGACGGGTTGTCCAGTGATCGCAGTTGTGGGGGAGTCCAGACGACGATCATTCTACGAGCAGTGAAGACTTGGGTAACATAATCTGTTTTGATTGTTTAATCTTTTGGACTAGGATTTTCTTGAGTGTTAGTGATAGAACCTGGATTGGCATCCCCCAGACGTAGATCCGTTGGATCGAACTGGGTTACCAAATCACGTGTCTTTACTTTCCGTTGCTTACACTGATTTGCACACACTATCGTTCACACGTCGTTTTTACCACCGCTCAACTACGTGCTTAACACAAGATTTCAGTAATCGGGGACCAACACTTGGTATCAGAGCCTGCTCTCTGACGTACTAGAGAGAGATCTGAAGAAATCTTGTCGAGATGATTCAGTTGGAGGAAGAACTACCAAGAAACGTCGCTTTGAATGTCGATGAAGATTCCGAAGACAGTTCAGAAGATGAAGATTCGTACTTAATCAAGAAAGTGGTCAAAATGCTTAAAGATAGAAGGATCAGGAAATTCAACAAAAGAAAGAACCAAGAATGTAGTTCCGATGACGTTCCGACTACCGTCAAACAACACAGAAACTTGAAACGAGGAGAAAGCAGCAAAAGTGATCGTTCCAACTGGAAAAGCAGAAATAATGAGAAATTGGAGAAAATCACTTCTGTTCGATGTTATGAATGTGAAGGGTTTGGGCATATTCGTTCTGAATGTCCGACAGCGAAAAGAAAGAAAGAAGGAAAAGCACTTCAGGTGACATTATGTGATTACGACGATGGGGAAACTACAGATGATCACAGCAGTGAAACAGAAGAAGTCGTTGCATTTAACCTGAGAGATACTAGTCCCACTCTATCAGAAGGTATATCTAAGTCAATATATTTTTCTACTAATAAAGTTGTTTCTGATATAGGTGACAGTGATGATGAGTTCCAACAACTAGCTGACGACTATGATAAGTTGAGAGTAGAATATGAAACTGCACTACGAGAGAACAAGAAGTTGTTACGACAACTCACTGACAGCATAACAGCTTGTGATTTAGAGATTGAGGAGAAAGACAAAGCTCTAAAAGAAGTCAAAACCTTGAAAAAGAAGAATATCGAACTTGAATCAAAAGTCCTACAGTTGCAAGAGGAAAAAGATGGGATACAAAAGGAGTCGGATGAGCTAAAAGAGGAAAACCGCAATTTCCAAAAGGTAGTAAAAGGTAAAAGTGCTCTTAATGAAATTTTATCTATGGGAAGTTTTCTGGTGATCAAACAGGTATAGGTTATAAGATGAAATCAACTCCAAGCATAACAAAGTTCGTTAGTGGAGGATACTTGACTTCGTAATACAAGGAGACTTACAAAGATGATGTTACCACGTCGCCCAGACGACGGAAGGACTGTTGTTATTGTCAACTACCTGGACATTCTGCAAACACATGTATCAGGATACTAAGAGACTTAATGAATGGTTGAACTGTTGTTTGGCCAACCGAAGAACTTCGAAAAAGGATCAGATTTCAAAGAGTGTGGATTCCAAAGAAGAAGTGTCAGCCACTGAAATATGTTGAGACCACAGGAGAACAACAAGCCATATCAACTAAAGAGAATTTCAGACTTATGATTTCAGAGTCGGAAAGGGAAGGTATTGGACCAACCCAGCACAAAGTTTGAACCACTTGAGCTTGAGAAAGATATGTAACTGTGATGAAGCTGTTACTGAAGTGTTACCATTACTCACAGACTACAGTATCAATGGGTAAATAGATTTTATTTTGCATTGATATATTTTTGAGCTAATGAATTTTTGATTGCTTGTTTTAAGAAGATATTAGGTTATTTCTATGAACGACACCTATGAGTTTGATGATTTTTGCATCATGGGGGAGTAGTGGTGTTGATGTTGATGCATTTTTGGCTGGTTGATATATTTTTTCTAGCAGTGCTGACTGCTTGGTAACTATTTTTTGAAACCTTTCTGGTGACTGAACTATATTTGTGTTTTTGATTTATGAACACTCTCTGGTAATGCTTTTGAATGGTATTTTCATGTTTTTGTGGATTCTCAACTTTTGAATATCTTTTGACTACTAATGGTCTGTAATAGTTGATAGATGATTCGGATAACTGCTGAACTACTATCTGCACTGATGATTATGATCTGAATGTTTAATGGATGTTGTTTCTGATTTGTTTTGATTACTCTGTAACATCCTATTTGTGAATCATATTGTTTTGCTATGATATGATCTCTTGTACTCTTTGGACTTAGATAGTTTCAACACCATTTGGTGATGGAATTATCATCTTCACGAAGAGTGGGGGAGATTGTTGTTGTCCTAACAGACTCTCTGTGCAGATGATGTTGTCTGAAAACGGTTGAAACTAATCAGTAACTGCAAGATTGGTAACTGACAGTTTTGACAGTTGCAGGTGGGACTGCTATCAGATCTAAACGACCTTTGATCTTCATTTACAGGCTTAGATGTATATATATCAGTGTTTAGATCCTCTGTAATTAAGAGTTCCATTTATTGAATTGTAAATTTCATTCTTGAGAGATTTATGAGTTGGTTTTCTCTTAGTTTTCATAGATATAATTCTTGAGAGAATTTAGAAAATTCCTTGATGAGTGCTCTGCAAATTTGAAGATCATTTCAATCATTGAGGTCTGTGCTACACCGCTTCAATAAGTGTTCTTGATTGAAGAAACATTTCTTTGACAACGGAATTGGAGTTGCCTTTGCGAAGGGGCTCAAAGGAAATCTGAAGGAGGAATTCAGGCCATCTGCTGCACCGGAATTTCAAGATCTGAAGATCTTAACAATCGGAGAAACCAGATTGGACGGGCTGTCCAGTGATCGCAGTTGTGGGGGAGTCCAGACGACGATCATTCTACGAGCAGTGAAGACTTGGGTAACATAATCTGTTTTGATTGTTTAATCTTTTGGTCTAGGATTTTCTTGAGTGTTAGTGATAGAACCTAGATTGGCATCTCCCAGACGTAGATCCGTTGGATCGAACTGGGTTACCATATCACGTGTCTTTACTTTCCGCTGCTTACACTGATTTGCACACACTATCGTTCACACGTCGTTTTTACCACCGCTCAACTACGTGCTTAACACAAGATTTCAGTAATCTGGGACCAACAATCCTTAATACAAAGGTTTCAGTCAATAAACCTTTACCAATTGCATTACAATAATTTTCCCAAAGGGGATCAATCACTTGTGATATTTTATGACCAAGTGGATATATATGTACTGATTTCCATAAAGGGGTGCCATAGTTACATGTGTGATCTAAATCTTTTTCATAGTTTGGTTAATAATAATTCACTCCACAAATTACTAATAAGGTCAAATAATATAAACATTACGTATGTACATATGAAATCCACATATCAATTACTTCTAATTTCATCAAGGCCTAATTAAACGTATACTAGCATATGTAGCCTTACACTATTTTATATGGTGTTATTTGATCTGACTTTTTTAAGACACATGCATCTTGCACATTAAAAACGAACAATACTAAAAGTGATCATCTCTTACCAATCAAGCTACATCTGGCCATTATTAAACAATTGTTCGATCTTGGGAAAGCAAAGAAACTCCTTATAAATTAGGGGATGGATTGCCGAATCTGTAGTTCATCAGGAATATAGAATAACAATGGCTTTAGAAGGTGCAAATTGTAGCAATGTGGCAGCCATCTTTGGAGTGACAGGGATGGTGGGGAAGGAGCTTGCAAGAACGCTGCTTTCGAGTGGTTGGAAGGTTTATGGCATTGCACCACGGCCCGAGGAGACGAAGAACACCAACGGGGAATTGTCAAGGTATCATTTCATCTCATGTGACCTGCTTTCTCCTTTGTATTTTGTTGAGATTTGTTTTAGCTTTCTCATTTAATTTGATTAATCAGATAATCACTCTAGGATTTTCACTCGGCCTTGTACTAGCTGTTTTAAATTAGCTGGCCACTGGTTTAGGATAATTAGTATGGCGGTAATGCTTGCAAAAATCATATTTGAATTTTCGGGGCGTTACACAACCTAAAGTTGGGGATTTGATTTCTGTCTCCCCCCCCCCCCCATCCCTTCCATCCCTTTGTAATTGGTGCAGTTTTGGCTCTCAATAAAATAAAAATAATATAAATAGAATATAAATAAAAATATATTTTTTGGAAGAAACATTAACTACCGAATTTTCATTTGCTAACATATATTTTCCTTTAGTAAATGACAATAGAAAAAATAAGGACTCTCCAACTATCAAGAGAAAGTGAAATAAAATTGAAGATCATGAGGATGAGGGACCTCCGATGGGAAGGCACGCATTGGTGTCACAGAGGAGTACCAAGACACTAAGCAACCTCATTTTAGCAGTTGACATCGAGATGTGGTTTGACACGTCATAATTAAGTGGTTATTATTTTTATTCGGGCTGACAAAAAGGAAAGTTGAACATAAATAATGAGATGAAAGGAATATTATTTATTTTAATTATATGAAAAAATAGAAAACCTAAATAGACCAACATAAGGAAGCGATTTTCACTTTTAGGCCAGAAGAATGATGGCACGTGGGGTGTTCTTGCGTTTGGATAACAAGCGGCCTGCTTTCCTGCCAATTGGCCTTTTTTTGGGCCCGATATCCTTATTTTGGCCCAAAACTCTAAATGAAAAAATAATGGCCGAAATACTGAAATGACTCAGATGACCTAAAAAATTATTATATTTATAAGTAATATTAAAAAAATTTGGTGGATCAATTATGCATATACTACTATATAGATGTTAAGGTCTGTTCTGTATGCAAATTTTGAGAACTTTTGGTCGCTTTTGATTTTATATTAAAATTGTAGCTCCATTTTGCACACTAGCTTTTGAGGGCTGTAGTTATAATTTGAAGCTCTACAAATAGAAGCTACCTAAGGTAGCATTCAAAAAAGCTAGCAAGCTTATTTCTATCTAATTACAATTTTAATCCAATAACCTACTCACTATATACCCAATAATGCCTACTTAAATATTTGTCCATTTATGTCATTTTATAAATTTCATTACAGCTACAGCTAGTTGTACCAAATACTTAAATAAAACTTGTAGCTCTCATATCGCCCTACATCTCCAGGCTATAGCTACAACTCACAGCTACGACGACTGTGTGCAAAATATATCCTTAATATTCTTCAACTGTTTGCAAATTGATCATTTATAGAAAGAAAAGGTTTAAAAAAAACACGTCCACTTTTATGTATATAAAGTGAATTTTCATTTAAAAAAAAATTAAATAATATTTTCCTCTACATTTCAAATATTTAAGAGGATTAGTTTCGCCGAAATTTGGTCATTAACCCTGTTAATGCACCGATTGATGGGGTATCGCCGAAATTAGTTGCGGTCGGGAAATTTTTTTTTCTTGCAGTATATCCAATAATATATTATTATTATTATTAAATTATAAAACATTATTATTAAACTATAAAAGATAATTTATATGAATTGATTTTTTTGGTCCTTGGAAATTGTTTTTTTCTTAGTGGGAATAACACCGGGGCATGAGATATGTTTGGATGGAATGTTTGAAAAGCGGCTTTTTAAAAAAATATGATTGGATGAATAAAAATGAAAAGTACTTTTGGAATGTAGTAATTACCAAAAAGAACATGCTACCTAATATGATAATAAGATATATTTATAATGTAATTTATATCAGGTAGTTGGAGTATTTAAGTCTTTTTACATTTTACGAAGTGCTTTTGGCTTCTACTTCTCAGAGAAGCAGCCCCCAGAAGCACTTTTGCAGCTTTTCGATGTGCTTTTGACATCAAAAGTGCTTTTGACATAAGCATAAGCTAAAAGCACCTCAAAAAAAGTCATTCGAAATGCCTCCTAAATGGCATGGATAGAAGAGAATTTTCAGCAATTGTGATGACCATGCATGAATGTTACGTTGTGATGGATACTTGCAAAAAATTAAATACGGAAAATGACATTGATTTATGATATTAATGTATGAACAGTGTCTAATGTTAGCCCCTCTCTCTCTCTCTCTCCCTAATTTCTGCAAAAAGTTGATCTCGGAATGATAAAATTGTGCAGCCTATCCAGTATTCAACATTCTGGTCCGGCAAGTTGTAACACCCCGGTTTTGGTAACCCAGGCCGGGATGCCACCGCCACACCTCCCTAGCAAGACACGGTTTCTCCGAGCTCACTAAAGAGATGCAAGGCTATGGTTTTTCAGAATTTAAAATATTCAAACAGCCCATTCATATATAATTTAAAGATAATACATCAAAGTTGCAGCGGAATTTTTAATTTGTGCAGCGGAAATAAAGTATAAGGGCCGACATGGCCAAAACACGGGTTAAACAGTCCCGTTCATGCAAGTCGTAATTAAATGCAGGAATTTAATTTAGAGATTTCCCCAAAAATTCCCAGTATGCATATGATGATGCATATTCTTCAACTCTGAAAGAAAAAGAGGATAAATGGTTTGGGCTAGAAATGATAGGAATAAGCTCCTCAAGATCGGTTATGAAATCTGTCATCCTTTGACAATTCCTAAAAACGCAGAATATGTCCGATACGATTTGGGGTATCAAAACTCGATGAAAATCTTTGAAATTTTTACAAAATATAGCTTACGATCTTTGGATCAAAATCTTAGTTTTGAGTTTTCAGATTTGAACACTCGAAGTAAGAGTTTTGCTCGTCGAGTTTGATTATGAAATCTGTCAAGGTTCTTGACATCGGTTCTAACGCAGATCGGGTCGGCTCGAGTTTGGAGGTTCAAATCTCAATGAAAAATTCTAAAAATTTGCAGAAATGTTCTATACTCATAGATCTACAACTTTCATGTTCAACACCAATCCTAGATCGGCCTAGATCCATGGTCAAAATAACCAACAAGATTGAGAGTGAAATCTGCTAAAGTTCTAAGATTCAGATTTAATGCTCTTCGGTTTTGGGTCGGTTTCAGGTTTCAAAACATCATGAAAAATTATGAAATTTTTACAGAAGCTAGACCAAAGCCTTAGCAACACTTTTCATGTTTTGAGTTTTGTTGTTTGAGCAGCTTTAGAGGTTCGAAAAATTCATACGAAAACGCTGCATTGAGGGTTTCTCTTGTTGACAGATTTTTATTATTTTCTTGAGTTGAATCTCTATGTTTGGTTGCATTTTAAGTCACCCAAAACCATAGTAAGGTTAACTTACAAAGATTGTGTTCTTGATTCGTCCAAACACCTACGAACGGATCTACGAAACGCAAAGTTCCCGACTTTGGCCACGAACGTATTTGCAATCAACGATTCAAGAGTTAGATTGGGGATTTGAGAGGAAAAACGAAATTGAGAACCTAAGATACTACTTACCAAAGATCTAAGCACTGTGATCCTTGATCTACACACTTCCTTGGTCGGATTTGGTTGCCGGAAAGTTGCCGGAAGTTCGTCGGAAGTTCGCCGGAAAGTATTTTGGCTTTGGGAGAGTTTTGGGAGTGTTTTTGGGTGAAGAAATGAAGTAGATGGGTGATAATGGGGTGTTGGGGGTGTATTTTTGGCATTAAAGGGACAAAAATCCGACAAGGGATCGGCTGCTACAGTACCCGCACGTGCTACAGTACTGCTACAGTACTGCTACAGTAGACACGTGCTACAGTAACTTTTAATTTTTTTTTTTTTTTTTTTTTTTAATATTAAGATTCCTTCTCTACAAAAATAAAAATCATAATGTGGGAATTATCCGTGATTGTTGGGACAATTCGATAAACTCGTTTCGAGTTGTTATCTTCCGATAAATAATAAATTCCGCTCTCTCGGAATTATTTCGGTTTTAATAATTTAAATCCAATTCTTTATTTTTGGATTTAAATTTTCGATGGCGATTTCTCGGGTTCGTCGGCTTCCAATTTGTCGTCTTTTGATTCCCGTGCAATAACTTGTATCATTAAATTTCTTCCGACTTCACGGGTTCTTGGAATTAAAATTCTTTTCCTTATTAAATTTAATTCCAATTATCTTGACTCAATTCATGGAATGTCTTCGGGCTTCCTTTCCCTCTTTTATTCCATTTTGAATTTGAATCTATCGGCGTTTTATTTCTGAGCAATAATTTATTGTGATAAATTATTTTCTTCTTCTCGGAGATATTTCGACATTGATCGGAATAAATTTTATTCCTTTGGACGTTGATAAAAATCTGGGGTATTACAGTCTACCCCCCTTAAGAATCAACTTCGTCCTCGAAGTTGTGTTTCGGCTTATTGACCGATTGATTGATTGTGTTTTGTTGTTTTATATTATTTGACTGAACCCAGAATTGAAATTTCCAAGTTGCCTACGTACCCTGTGAAGGGATCAAGTCATTACGTAGTTCAAAAATTTATTTGGGATACAAAATATTCGAGTTTCGAAGTAAATGATTATGCATTCTTACGGGGTATTACATCCTCCCCCCCTTAAGATTACAGTTATGTCCCCATAACTGCCTATGCATTATTCACAACCATGTTCGGGTATCATCGCATATGATCCTTCCTCAGTATTCTTATAGGTGCCAATTTCTGTTATAGAAGCACGCGAAGATGAGTTTCTAAGTGAATCAAGATCTAGGACTAAGGCAAAGTTAGTCTTTAGCAAACGCTCCTAAGTCAAGGTCATGTCAAGTTCTAAGGTAGGAGTGTTTCTTATTACCGATAATTCACATAAAAAGAGTTAGTGTCAATATTTATGTATGCATATGCATATGTGTCCCCCCAATAAAAAAAATTTTATGCATGCATTTATTTATCCATGGGTTTTAAAAAAATAAATTTATTTCATGGATAGATTAAAATAAGGATAAAAGGTTTGGGCCACTATATTGGGCCGAAAGAAATAAATTATTTGGGCTTTAAATAAAAACAAGGTTATTGGGCCAAAAATAATTTCTTGGGCTTCTAAAAAAAATTTTGGGCTAAAAATTTGGGCTTTAACTTCAAAATAATAATTGGGCTCTTTAAAATATAATAGCTTCAAAATAATCCGGGCTCTTTAAAATAGTAGTTTTAAAATATTCCGGGCTCTGATACCATCCTGTAACACCCCGGTTTTGGTAACCCAGGCCGGGATGCCACCGCCACACCTCCCTAGCAAGACACGGTTTCTCCGAGCTCACTAAAGAGATGCAAGGCTATGGTTTTTCAGAATTTAAAATATTCAAACAGCCCATTCATATATAATTTAAAGATAATACATCAAAGTTGCAGCGGAATTTTTAATTTGTGCAGCGGAAATAAAGTATAAGGGCCGACATGGCCAAAACACGGGTTAAACAGTCCCGTTCATGCAAGTCGTAATTAAATGCAGGAATTTAATTTAGAGATTTCCCCAAAAATTCCCAGTATGCATATGATGATGCATATTCTTCAACTCTGAAAGAAAAAGAGGATAAATGGTTTGGGCTAGAAATGATAGGAATAAGCTCCTCAAGATCGGTTATGAAATCTGTCATCCTTTGACAATTCCTAAAAACGCAGAATATGTCCGATACGATTTGGGGTATCAAAACTCGATGAAAATCTTTGAAATTTTTACAAAATATAGCTTACGATCTTTGGATCAAAATCTTAGTTTTGAGTTTTCAGATTTGAACACTCGAAGTAAGAGTTTTGCTCGTCGAGTTTGATTATGAAATCTGTCAAGGTTCTTGACATCGGTTCTAACGCAGATCGGGTCGGCTCGAGTTTGGAGGTTCAAATCTCAATGAAAAATTCTAAAAATTTGCAGAAATGTTCTATACTCATAGATCTACAACTTTCATGTTCAACACCAATCCTAGATCGGCCTAGATCCATGGTCAAAATAACCAACAAGATTGAGAGTGAAATCTGCTAAAGTTCTAAGATTCAGATTTAATGCTCTTCGGTTTTGGGTCGGTTTCAGGTTTCAAAACATCATGAAAAATTATGAAATTTTTACAGAAGCTAGACCAAAGCCTTAGCAACACTTTTCATGTTTTGAGTTTTGTTGTTTGAGCAGCTTTAGAGGTTCGAAAAATTCATACGAAAACGCTGCATTGAGGGTTTCTCTTGTTGACAGATTTTTATTATTTTCTTGAGTTGAATCTCTATGTTTGGTTGCATTTTAAGTCACCCAAAACCATAGTAAGGTTAACTTACAAAGATTGTGTTCTTGATTCGTCCAAACACCTACGAACGGATCTACGAAACGCAAAGTTCCCGACTTTGGCCACGAACGTATTTGCAATCAACGATTCAAGAGTTAGATTGGGGATTTGAGAGGAAAAACGAAATTGAGAACCTAAGATACTACTTACCAAAGATCTAAGCACTGTGATCCTTGATCTACACACTTCCTTGGTCAGATTTGGTTGCCGGAAAGTTGCCGGAAGTTCGTCGGAAGTTCGCCGGAAAGTATTTTGGCTTTGGGAGAGTTTTGGGAGTGTTTTTGGGTGAAGAAATGAAGTAGATGGGTGATAATGGGGTGTTGGGGGTGTATTTTTGGCATTAAAGGGACAAAAATCCGACAAGGGATCGGCTGCTACAGTACCCGCACGTGCTACAGTACTGCTACAGTACTGCTACAGTAGACACGTGCTACAGTAACTTTTAATTTTTTTTTTTTTTTTTTTTTTAATATTAAGATTCCTTCTCTACAAAAATAAAAATCATAATGTGGGAATTATCCGTGATTGTTGGGACAATTCGATAAACTCGTTTCGAGTTGTTATCTTCCGATAAATAATAAATTCCGCTCTCTCGGAATTATTTCGGTTTTAATAATTTAAATCCAATTCTTTATTTTTGGATTTAAATTTTCGATGGCGATTTCTCGGGTTCGTCGGCTTCCAATTTGTCGTCTTTTGATTCCCGTGCAATAACTTGTATCATTAAATTTCTTCCGACTTCACGGGTTCTTGGAATTAAAATTCTTTTCCTTATTAAATTTAATTCCAATTATCTTGACTCAATTCATGGAATGTCTTCGGGCTTCCTTTCCCTCTTTTATTCCATTTTGAATTTGAATCTATCGGCGTTTTATTTCTGAGCAATAATTTATTGTGATAAATTATTTTCTTCTTCTCGGAGATATTTCGACATTGATCGGAATAAATTTTATTCCTTTGGACGTTGATAAAAATCTGGGGTATTACATAAGTTATTAGCCTCAATCCACGTTATGATGATGACTGCTAGCTAAAAATTAAATATGGAGAATGACAATTAAAAGACGGTTGGTGGATCGATTAAGTATCTTCTATATTATAAGAACGGTAGTGGCATCTCGCTACATGCCCTATTGCATTGTCAACCGTTTGATCTGAGATTGAATTGGAAATCTCGACCGTTGGATCAGATTTTTTCCTTTTTCTTTGCCCAGCTCTCCCCGGCTTCGCTCCTCCCTAATTCCTCCTTGTTCTTTCTGCTCGGTGGTGTTGCGCATTTCCATTCGTGCCTGGCTATGGTTCTTTGAAATTTAAGCTCTCGTTCTTTTCCCCGCTGGCTGTGCGGCTTCGATTGTTCTGCATAATTCTATTCATTTTGCGGTTGCGTGGGGGTGCGAGTCCTGATTCAATTGGCGTTTTTTTTTTTGGTTGCGCCCGGTTGCGGCGCTGCTGATTCTGGAGTGTAGCTTAGTGCGAAAGGAAGATGGGTTTCGGCTGATTTGGGTTTCCTCATTTTCCCGACCGTCTTGGCGAAAGGGGGGTGGATTCCAGATACGCCGATGTCTCGCCGTGCCTCGCCGTCCCCTCGCGTCGTCGTCGCCTGCTCTCTGTCGCCCTGCCCTCGCCTCGCCTCTACTTCAGCGGCAGCTCTCTGGTAAGATAGCTTCTCTGTTCTTTGGTAGCATTTTTGTTTGTGCATTCTTTATACTCATTTTGTTTGGAAATATGGAGTCTTGGACGTTTGGGATAATCTTTCAAGCATAGCCTCAGATGTGGAACAGGTATAGTGCTTAACTTTATTAAGAACTCCATTTATGATTTGAGTGTTTATTTATGGCAATGTGAAAATGTGAAAAAGGATAACATTAGATTTATTTGAACCAATTTGTATCATAATAATCGGTGAATCACTGGTACAAACTCGAACAGACTCTTGGATTGATCAAAAGCAACAAGGATGCACTAAAATTGTGTAGGTTAGCTTTGGCTTTCCAATTTCTTCTGGGGATTGATTGTTTTGGCAGAATCATGAAGGTAGTGGGGATTTACCCGCAATGACAATCTGACAGAAGTGTTAATGCAGTTTTAGGTTGTTTGCGTTTGTATAGCATTATTTGGCTAATTACTGCATGAGTTTTTTGCATAAAGAAATGGGAGGACATAAAGTATATATACTTGTTGCAGTAGCGTTGAAGCTAATGTATTAATGCATGCAAAGCGCACGAAAAGTTTTCAATAAAGAAACACTGACTGTCCAAAAAGATCTTGAAATGAAGAAGACAACTAAGAGATTATATTGGATGTTACAGTAAGGGGTTTGATGATCGCCTAACAAAGTTACTGTTTATTCTTCGTTTTATAATGTAATCATGCAGCAATCCACCAACAGGGAGCTCAAGATGGAAACCATGTTCTTAGGAGTGAGTCTTCTTGACAAAATTTTCAGCAAAGGATACTTCAAATCCACGAGAAATCTTCAGATTGCTGATATAGCATGCCTCACTCTAGCCACCGGGCTAGAAGAAAATCAACCCGATAACAGGTAATGTTTCATTCTATGACTTCATATTATCTGGAACTTTAATTTTCATTAAATTTGTTCTCAACTATTTAAGATGTTCTTCCTACTTAGTTAATCATTCTAAGTATTACTAAAGCATTTGAATGAAACAAAAATGATGGTATAATTTCATTAATCGACTACAAATGCACATAAACAAAGCACTAAGATTATATTCACGCACATTCTGGGGATTAGAAATGCTTCCAGAGTTGCCTACTAAGCACTAACTAATAACAAAACCTTATGTGAGAACTTCTTTCTGTAACATAGGTTCTTGGATCTGTTCTCTGGAATCATATTCACCTACGGTTTTTTCATTAGGTTTGCTTTTACATGAATCAACCTCTGAATAATTAGAACTATTTAGTGGGCGATTCTTTACCACCACTTTATTTCATTACAAGAGGAAGTCAGGTTAATATTCAATTATCATTATTTTTTGACAACAAACGAGGCATTCACTTTGTTTGCCTACTGCTATCCTTTCATACTGCTTCGCTTTTTCCTTGCAGATTTCTATGTAAATTGGAAGATATATAGTGACAATGTTAAGTACAGGAGTTATACTATTGATTGGGTTCCAAATGTCAGGTTTGCTCACAGGATTTATCTCTTTTTTTGGTTGCGCTGACTTCCTTATCTTGTCATTCATCATTTACTTTTTTGACAACTGAATTCTTCAAAATATTTTATAGGCGGAGATAGTCAAATGAATGAACTGATATGGTATAGTTGGCTTGGAGGGATCATTATTGGAACAATGATCGGTTCCAATATGGTTGTAGATGAAGTCAGTCGATCTGGTCTTGAAGATTGTTTGATAACTTGAAAATGAGGCGGACCTCTCTCAGTTTAGGTTTTCAGGATGTTAAAATTCTGTTAAGAGCTGCTTCTCATTGTTCGATTACTCATGCATTAAAATTGTGGACCGTTGGATTTAGGGGTTTGCAAAAATATTGGAAAATGGAGTGAATGTTAAGGGCAAACTTTATTAATTCAGAGTTTACTTTTTTGAGATTCTGAGATCTATTACATATCATCAATGGTTTTTGGTGCTATGCATCACTTTGCAGGACGATGAGGCTAATGAAAATGAAGTATCCAAACATGAAAAAGCAAGACTCAAAGAATTGCAGAGGATCAAGAAGCAGAAGATATAGAGGATACTAGATGCCCAAAATGCTGATATGGTGCGTTGCCATTAATTGTTCGTTTATCCATATTTGTGTTTCATCTACTATTTTTTCATGCTGGTTTGTTTTGGTAGAACAAGAAAGGAAAAGGGCATCTGAACTATCTCTTACAGCAAACATAGTTATTTTCTCACTTTGCCAAGGGCGATCAGTTTGCTCCACAGAAGAAGAGCAAAGAAAAGTGAGTTGCCTGGTATTTTTTTTTCCCTGTTAAGTTTTATTATGCTTGCCTAGCTTGAATTTGTGCAAAGTTCGTGGTGTTTCACATATTACAACACTATTCTTATTGGTTGAAACTCATCTTTGGCACTTAGTAATGTTTAACAGCAGTATTGTTTTTATTCATGTGGTGTATAATCAGAATGGTGCTGTGAAATTGTTTGAAACAATATTTGGCATCGTATTTATAATGTACCGCAATTAATTTTCATTTTTTTAAAGATTTGATTTTCCGTTTGCTGACATGTTTTCTTGTTTTGGAAAACCATATATAATTATAATACTACTTTTAATGATCTTTGTTTTGTCGTTTACTGTCTTATTACCTGGTAAATAAGCTAGCTATTTCCTTTCTTCATCAATGACACTGGGGAACCCTATAATTGGTTTTGCTTTCTGGTGGTGATTAGGCTACTATCTTTAAAAATCTATGAATCACATGGTAGCTCTTAAATTAGCAAATTAATTAACAACAAATTATCCATCTAAGCTGACTAAATCATTTAATTTTCACTTTTTACTCTTCAATGATTTACTTGCCTTGATGATTATAGTGTAGGACCTTAGTTTTTTGTTCTTATGAACTATCCGAAGTAAAAGGATGCAGAGAGAGAGCTGAGGTGTGGTATGATGCCTGGGGATCGGGAGCTATAGAGGAAAGAATATTGATGTACAATTCCTCATTTTCTCTTGGAAGAAAATGAACAAATAAGGCAAAGTCATTGCCTCAATTATCAGTTCACATATCCATTTTAATTTCTTCAGTTTTGTGTTTTGCTTTGGGTATGAGATCAAGAGAATTAAATGAATGGACTTTCATCAATAGGATACTGAAAATGCTATTATTGTGCCAGTTTTGCTGGGCTTTAGATTCTATTCAAAATTGTATCATTAAATCTATTAACCATTACCATTAGTACTAGATTTGCTGTTGATTGTTGAATTGTTTCAGAAGCCCCACTTAAGTATGGCAAATTAAGATATTTGCTTTGATCTAATATTCTATTTAGTTTTCCTATCTATCCACATATACACACCTATATATAGTTTGGTAATTCGAATTTTCATATAGAACAGGTTCCACCCCCCTCCCCCCACCTCCCGTCTCTGTGTTATCTTATTGATTTTTTGTTTCGTACTTCTGTTATCTATTGGTGGATCTAAATTTAAATTTAACCCTGTCATACACTATATGGAGGACTGGAACATCAAGGGGTTGTAGTTTTAGGTCTGTTTTTTGTTAATGTTTTTTCTTCCTTGTAGTCAGGTGATGAAGCAATTTACTTCTGATGGGTTTAATGGGTTTATATATCTTTTTGTTGGATAGGTGGAGGCATCTACTAATCAAAGTGCAGACAATCAGATGCCTGTGTATGATCTTCCTCCTAAAATCCTTTGCAGAGTGTTTAATGTCATTCTGAAGGTACTGGTTTACTTTTTGGTAAATTTAAGTGAACCATTAGCGGTTGTTTTGTATTAGGAGGGTTTTTGTTCTATTACTGTTATTTTTATTTATGTACTGTTTGATTGATAGGCTGAACCTGACACGGATGAAGTTTTTGCTCAAGTAACTTCCTGACAAATTGCCTTTTTGGCAAGTTGGTGGTTGACATGGTTTAGAGTCGGGGTCTTTTGTTTGATCAACCGGCCCTACCGAGGACATTGAGTCTTTCATGCCTCAAGGACATTGATACTTAATTTTATATTTTTCATTTTGAAAGTCTGTTGTTCCAAATATTCATTCAAGCAGCCGCCTTTAATACGATCACAAATTTTCTGCTGTTGGAATTACTTCCTTTTGGAATCCCTTCAATTACACCTTAAAATTTATTCACCTGAAGACCGCTGCAATACCTTCTTAATTCTTTTTACTCAGTTTTCGACACTAAATGAGCTATGCAACGTCCAGTTCAAAGTACAGTAATTTTTAGAATTTAACCAAAATTTCTAATGATTCTACAGTACACGAGGGCTACGAAAAGCTTTGGCACGTGAGTTTTTGCTTTCTGGTGACACGGTTGTCGTTACTTCTCGAAGGTAACTTTACAATTAGTATTACTGAATGTGGTGACATGCATATGCTTCCCCTCCCACACTGTTTCATGCTTTTATATGTGTTTGGCTCTTCTCGAGGCAGTCCTGAATCTGTTGACATGACAATCAAAGAATTATAAGAGAATTTGAACCAACCCATAGTTGCTACTGGTGGCTCTTCTATAAAACATTTACGGCATGCAAAAGTAGTGGGAATTCCATGTGATGTCTCTAATCCGGACGAACGTTAGAAAGTTATCAAATTTCGATGTCAATGAATTTTGCTCTATTGATATATGGGTAAGAAAAAAATGCTTTATTTGGTTTAATTCAACTTCTATTTTTTCTGACGAAAGATGGACTAAATTTGAAACGGAAAAGTTTATTTTGCTTCTACTTATAGAATTGTATCAAGAAAATGAGGTATCTCTCACTTTCTACAGAGTTTGGACTGTGGTGTTTCTTGGAATTTATAGGTCTTTTGCATTTATAGGTGAACAATGCCGGTACAAATAGAGGATTTAGGCCATTAGTGCAATTTGATGACAACGATATCCATCAGGTTTGCCTTCGACACATTTGCATGGTCTGCATTCAAATTCATTTTCTGGTTTTTGAGTGGGAAGCAATGCTATAACATTTTTTACATGGGACACGTTTAATTACGGAATGAAAGGAAATAACATCTGGAATTCAGATTCCATAGAATCCAAGAAACCTAAGTAGTAGATAAATTATTTCACTCCCCAATCAATTAATCCAACTCCACTACTAAGATTGATTGGTTTTCAAAAGAAAAGTGTAATTTGTATACAAACCCACATAAACAATGAACGGGATCATTAAAAGTGATTATGAAATTAGTATAGAAAATCCTTGATCCGAAATCAGCGGGTTTCAACAAAGTTAATTGAGAGCATGCTAACTTTTTAAAATTTGTTTTGGTTTATCGAAATGGACTCTGGAAGCCAAAGTCGAACTAAGCTTGTGTTAAATATATGTTGAGTTAGTAGAGTCCATTGTCATTAAATAGTTATTTACATAATGATTGTACTTCTCGCATATAAGACTTCCAATATTTCATAAAATGTGACAGATTGTGTCTACAAATTTGGTTGGATCAATACTTTGCACTCGTGAAGCCTTACTTGTCATGGAAAAGCAAACAAATGGTGGCCACGTTTTTAATATGGATGGTGCAGGCTCGGGGGGATCGAGCACCCCATTGACAACTGTGTAAGTTGAATTCTACCTACCTTTGTTCATTTTCCCTTTCGGTATACATATATTCCAGTGGAAGCTGATTAGCACAAAGGCTTTTGTTTGGCAATACTAACCATGGTGATCTCAGGGAGTATTTGTCTGGATTTTTCGATACAACTGTGGGGTAGGTTTCTTTCTTCTCCAATAAATGCCTCCCTAATCTAAAGTTCTTTTTGTCTTCTTTTTACTTGATGTTAACTGTTTTGATCTCTTAAATTAATCATTTATCATTAACTCACTTTTATACATTTACACTTGTTTCTTCTTTGGCCATGGGCAGTTGTTTACGTCAAATATGTTGTGCGTAGAACAACTCATTTTGCTAGTATAGTACTATATACATTCAATATTCTTCAACGGCTTTGCAAATTGATCATTTATAGAAAGAAAAACACGTTCAATCAATTATACATGTATAAAGTAAATTTTAATTAAACTAATAAATATATAACACTTTCCAGTTTCCAACATTTCAAATATTTAAGAGGATTAGATTTTGTCTTAGACCAAGTGTCTATAATCACAACATTTTATTAGAAACTATTCCATTTTTACCACATAAAATGAAACATTTCTAGTGACAAAATTTTCAAATTTTAAGCTAATTACTAGGATGGATTAAGTACAAATTCCACTAAAATCATGCCACAGAATAATAACCAGATCAGTCCCATAAGTATGTTTCATTACCAAATTTATCATTTAATTCAGTTAATTATTAAAACCATTCTACAAGCATTCTAATTTAACCAATTCCATCCTTTTAGCCCCCTAATTAGGCTAATTAAATTTTTAGGCAGTAATTAAGGAAAATAATTACTCTTTAGTCCGGTAAGTATCGAAAATAATATTATAAATTTAGTCCTTTATATTTCTTAGTAACCAATCAGCTAATAAACAAAAGAGGCCATGAAGGAGTCCCTTCCACTCTTGGGTTACAATATTTTGATTTAGAAAAAATTGGTTATTAGTAAGATTTCGGGCCCAAATTTTAGGCTAAATGTACGGAAAAATGTTAAGAGCGGACCGCGTGGTATGCATGCGCCACGCGATGACCAGAAGTGGATAAAAAAACTCCTTTTGGTTGCCTATTTTAAATTTTTCTTTATTTATGTAATTTTAAAATAAATAATACTTCTTCCGTCCTTTTATTCATGTCCTACTTTATTTTTTTTGTTCATCTCATAAATTCCTAATTTACCATTACTTTAAGCACTAATATATACCTACATAAGATACTAACTGTCCCACATATAAGAATGTAAACCCGTTGGTTGGGTACGGGTTAACTACCTCCCCTCACTATGCGAAATCTTAATTACTCTATCTATCACCCGAAAATCAAGCATCGTCTAGGATTCGGGGCTGATAATATGTATCTTACCCATGTAATACTCGATACCTGACAACCTGATGGGGAAAACTGATAGGGTTGCCCAAATAAATAAGAACGGAGGAAGTATATACTATATACATTTAATACTCCTCAACTGCTTCCAAATTGATCATTTATAAAATAAAAAAAATTAAAGAAAACACGTTTAATACTTTATACGTATATAAAGTGAATTTTAATGAAAAATAAGTAATATTTTCCAACATTTCAAATATTTAAGAGGATTAGAGTTTTGCTTTACCAAGGGCCCACTTATCATAATACTTTCACTACAAGAATTTTTCGTTCTAACGATTGAAAATTTTTCGTAGATTTTGGTCACTAAAAAGGTTACCGACCAAAAATTCGTTAGCTACCATAGTTTTAGCAACCAAAATTCGTTAGCTACTACTGTTTTTACTACCAAATACACAATTTTTCTAGTACTGTTTATTAGTCTATTATTAGAGGCAAATTAGGCTAAATTTAAAATAAACAAATAATTATTTTTGTTGATAATTTTATTGGTGAAATTATTTGAAAAAAGGTTTCAAATATAAAATCGACACTTCTCCAAGAAAATAAAAAATATAGAATCTACACCATTCTCTTATATATATATAGTCATATAGATCCATTTTCTTATATTATATATATACACATATATATATGTACACACATATATACACACTAGACATCTTGTAAATGTTAAAGGTCAATTGGAATTTAAAAGAAAAAAAATTAGCTCATGCTCAACTTATTTATATTCCCTTGACTTAGCCCAATTAATTAAATCCATTGACTTCCAACAGAAGGTTGGGGTTCGATTCCCCACTGCCCCCTATCCCTTTGTAATTTGTGTGGCATGGTCCCACCTCGCCTAGAATGAATAGGTTGTTCAGCAAAAAATACTTATTTATATTCTGATAAATTAATTTGACGTACACATATAATTTTTTTATATACAAAAATTTATACTTCCTCCATTTTTTTTAAGTATAATTTTGTATAAGTAAAAATTCTAAAAATTTGATATTTTAAAACTAGAAGATGAGACGAATCCAGCAAGATCTCACTTAACTATATTTTTCCTTTTTTAACTATGACAAAAATAGAAGTCAGAGTGCTACAATGAACAGTAAAAAAGTCAAAACACTTAAAAAAAAAAAACGGAGGGAGTATCTTTTTGTCGTTACATTATTTTTAAATATTATATCGGGGTGCTCATGTTAGATACAATTTCGTTCTCACCCATATAAAATGAAATATTTATAAAAAAGGTTAATAATTTTTTTAGGCCATGAGAAGGACTGATCTTCAGATTTTTTTTTCCATTATTTTTTCAGAGTTTTTTGCCATTATAAAGATGTCGGGCTCATAAAAAGAACCAATGGGTTCGGAAGCGGGCCGCGTGTTGTCCAAATGTTAGAACATCCCACGCGCCAGCATTCTTATGACCTAAAAATGGAAATTGTCTCCTTCTGGTGGCCTATTTAAGTTTTTTATTTTTATATAATTAAAATAATTAATAGAGATTATAACTAAAATAGGCTACCAGAAGGAGGTCTTTCCACTTTTAGGCCACGATATTTTGATTTAGGAAATGTGCTATTAAAAGAATTTAGGCAATTTGGCTGGAATTCGGGCCGCGATGGCCTAAAAGTGGAAATGACTCCTTCTAGTAGCCTATTTTTGTTTTTTTCAATTATTTTTTTATTTTATTTAATAAAAATAAATAATACCAATTATGTGCCATTATTTATTTCTTACTTTCCTTTTTCTTGTTCCAACATTTTTATTTCATTTTAATTTTAAAAAATAATTAAATATTAATCGCAAAACCTACCCTTCACATCACATTAATAAATAAACATATTAAATTTTCAAACTCACTACCATTAATAATTCCAATCCAACATACAACCACATATCAGTAAATCACACATAAATAAATTAATTAAAATTGTAAACTCATTACGATCACATCATATAAATTCTTAAGTTACCTTTTTTAACACTAATATATCCCTGCATTTAATACTAATTATCCCTACATAAAGTACCGTGTCTGAAAATGTTGGGATGCTAATAATAAAACATGTTTATTTTTTTACTTTATATTTATTTGAATTTGCATTTGTTTTACATATTTTATAATATATTTGAATTAATATAATATTCAAATATATTTTATGTTCAACTTTCCTTTCTTGTCCGGCCGAATAAAAAAAAAACACTTAGTAATGTGCCAAACCACATATCGAAGCCAACTCCTAAAATGAGTTTGCTCTGTGCCTCGGTACTCCTCTATGACACCAATGCGTGTCTTTCCTTCAGAGACCCCCATCCTCCTGATCTTCAATTTTATTTCACTTTCCCTTGTGGTTGGAGAGTCCTTATTTTTTCTATTGCCATTTACTAAAGAAATATATGTTAGAAACTAAAAAATTCGTTAGCTAATATTTCTTTCGAAAGAAATATATTTTTATTTTTTATTCTCTTTATTTTATTTTATTTGTTGAGAGCCTAAGTCACACAAATTACAAAGGGTATAGAGGGCAGTGATAGGGGGCCGAGAGGGAAATCGAACCCCCAATCTTAGGTTGAGGGGTCTCTGATGGGAATGCGCAAATTGGTGTGACAGATCAGTACTAACGCACTGAGCAACCTTATTTTATTAGTTGGACTCGAATGTGATTTGGCACATTGTTATTAAGTGATTATTTTATTTATTTGAACGGACAAAAAATGGAAGTAAGACATAACTAGTGAAATTGAAGGAATATTTTTTATTTTAATTACATAAAACAATAAAGAACTTAAATAGACCATCAGGAGACGATTTCTACAATTAGGCCATAAGAATGCTGGCGCGTGGTGCGTTCTCGCGTTTGGATAATACGTAGCCCGCTTTTTGGCCCATTGACGCTTTTTCTGGGCCCGACATATTTTTAGCGGCGCAAAACTTTAAATGAAAATGTAATTATCAAAATCTGGAAATGGTTCATTCTGATGGCCTAAAAAAATTATTATCACAAAATTTTTAAATTTTAAGCTAATTAAGATGAATAAATACAAATTCCATTACCAAGGCATATTAATAAACAAATCAATTAGATTTTTAAAGTATATCTCAACGATAAATTAATTGGGAATGGAGACTTCACTTGAAGTCTCCTGACTCTCAACCTATAGGTTGTGGGTTCGATATCATATCCGGCTCATATCCCTTCCCTTTTATCCCTTTATAATTTGTGTGGCATGAGCCTCCACTACACTTGCTTACCTATATAGCCTATATAGACTGTTTAGCAAAAAAAAAAAGAAAGAAAGAAAGAAAGAAACAATAAACTAACTCCCACAACCATCATCACACCAATAAGTCAAATAAAATTTTAATCTCACTCATCACACATCACAAATTCCTACAATTAAATTCATAATTCATTTTGCATAGAATATCGTATTACCCCCAAACATTTGACAAGTCGTCAAGTTGACACGAACCCGGCGACCCGACACAGAATAAACGGGTTCGGGTAAAGAGTTTTGTTGTGGAATAATGGAGCTATTAATTAAATAATAAAGAGAACACCAAGATTTAACGAGATTCGGCACAAATATGCCTACGTCCTCCGGGCCCCACCGAACTATTATTTCACTATGAAATGAAATAATATTACAAAAAGGTTATAGGAAATAATCCTATACCACAAAACCCTCTCAACGAGAAACACTCACAAACAATAAAAACTACAATAGGAGAAGAGAGATCAAAGGCAAGCTTCTTGCCTTTGCTTGTGTTGGGATGTTCTTACAAATGAGTGGCCTTGGTATTTATAGGCACAAAATCCATCCACTCCACTAACTTCATCTACTACATTAAATTCATCAACTCCATTTTCTCCATTGGATTTGGATGCCCACTTCACAAATCTCCACCTTGGTGCATCTCAAATCACATTATCCCCTTCAAGGTTCTCTCGTCACGAAATTCGGTAGGACCTCCAAATGCGCTTTTCAGCGCCAACTTAAAATTCTTGAGACATTAATCAAGTTCAAACAATATTCGAACTTGATACATGTTACAGCCTTCGTCAACATATCTGCGGGATTCTCGGTGGTCTTGATCTTTTGTACCTTGACTCCACCTTCTTCAATTATTTCCCGCACAAAATGGTACCGCACGTCGATATGCTTGGTTCTAGCATGATATACCTGGTTCTTTGCTAGATGAATGGCACTTTGACTATCACAAAACACTGTTACATGTTTCTGACCAACTCCTAAGTCATCCAGCAATCCCTGTAACCAAATGGCTTCCTTAACAGCTTCTGTAATGGCCATGTATTCTGCCTCCGTTGTTGACAAAGCAACGGTTGACTGTAAGGTAGACTTCCAACTAACTGGTGCGTTTGCAAGAGTAAATACGTATCCAGTAGTTGATCGACGTTTATCTAGATCTCCTGCATAATCTGAATCACAGTACCCAACTATATGCTGACCAGTAACATTAGTCTTCTCAAATATCAACCCAATATCTAAGGTTTTCAAGATATACCTTAGAATCCATTTCACGGCTTGCCAATGATCTTTACCGGGATCATGCATGTACCTGCTCACTACTCCAACTGCATGTGAAATGCCAGGCCTTGTACACACCATTGCATACATCAAGCTACCCACTGCATTTGAATAAGGAACCTTTGACATGTATTCTCGTTCCTCTTTCGTCTTCGGGCATTGTGAAGCACTAAGTTTGAAATGAGGAGCAAACGGTGTACTTACAGGTTTGGTTTTGTTCGTTATGCCAAACCGTTGCAATACTTTCTTCAGATATTGCTTCTGAGTCAAACTCAGAGTGCCCCTCTTCCTGTCTCTCGTTATCTCCATACCGAGAATTTTCTTTGCTTCACCGAGATCTTTCATTTCGAACTCCTTGCTGAGTTGAGACTTCAATCTGCTTATCTCTCCTCTATCTTTAGATGCAATTAACATGTCATCTACATATAGAAGAAGATAAATGAAAGATCCATCTTGTAGCTTACGGAAATATACACAATGATCAAAACTGCTCCTGGTGTACTTCTGGCCCATCATGAATTGATCAAATCGCTTATACCATTGTCTTGGTGATTGTTTCAATCCATAAAGCGATTTCTTCAGTCTGCAAACCCAATCTTCTTTTCCAGCAACTTTATATCCTTCTGGTTGGGTCATGTAGATTTCCTCTTCCAAATCACCATGTAAGAATGCCGTTTTTACGTCCATTTGAACTAGTTCCAAGTCCAACTGTGCTACCAAGGCCAACAAAATTCGAATGGAGGAATGTTTTACAACAGGGGAAAATACCTCATTGTAATCAATTCCCTCCTTTTGAGCATAGCCTTTGGCTACCAATCTTGCCTTGTAGCGCACGTCATTCTTTTCTGGAAATCCTTCTTTCTGAGCATAGACCCACTTGCAACCAATTGCCTTCTTTCCCTCTGGGAGTTTAGCTAGCTTCCACGTGTGATTTGCTTCAAGGGAATGCATTTCCTCGTCCATGGCTTTCTTCCACTTTTCTTTCTCCGGACTAATTTTTGCATCAAGAAAAGTTTGTGGTATACCTTCTTCAATAACAAGAAGTGCATAGGCCAGCATACTTTCGAATCGAGCAGGTCTCCGAATTTCTCTTCTTGGCCTCCTAATTGCAATTGGTAAATCTTGTTGCTCCTGAGGTTCTTGGGTTAAAACCTCACTTTCACTGAGCTCTTCTTCGGTACTTGGACCATCGTTTTCTATTGGTTGACCATCTACCTCTCTGGTTGTAGATGTCTGAAACTCCACCTGTTGAGGATAATGCTCCACCTGCTGAGGAGTACTATCCGTCTGCTGCTTGGTTACCTTATTCAACATTATTGATTTGTTGAACGTAACATCCCTGCTAAAGATCACCTTTTTCATCTCCGGGCACCATAGGCGATATCCTTTGACTCCAGAAGATATCCCTACGAAAACAGCTTTTCTCGCCCTTGGATCCAGCTTTGATTCTTTCACGTGATAATAAGCAGCGGAACCGAACACACGTAAAGAATCATAATCATTTGCAGGTTTGCCAAACCATGCCTCCAAAGGTGTCTTGCCTTTAAGAGCAGTTGATGGTAGTCGATTGATTAGATGGCTCGCATATGTCACCGCTTCAGCCCAGAACTGCTTGCCCAAATTAGCATTGGACAACATACACCGAACTTTCTCCAACAATGTTCGGTTCATCCGTTCAGCCACACCATTCTGTTGTGGCGTGTCCCGCACAGTGAAATGTCGGGAAATACCTTCCTTCTTGCACAAGTCGAAAAAAGGGTCATTTCGATATTCTGTGCCGTTATCGGATCGAAGCACTTTAATCTTCCTCCCGGTCTGGTTCTCCATCATGTTCTTCCAAGTGAGGAATTTCCCGAATGCTTCATTTTTTGTTCGCATGGGATACACCCATACTCTCCGGGAAAAGTCATCAACAAACGTTACAAAATAATGGTTTCCTCCCAAAGAAGCCGTCTTGGTAGGTCCCCACACATCTGAGTGAATGTAATCCATAATGCCTTTAGTGTTATGGATTGCTGTTCCGAACTTCACCCGCGTTTGCTTTCCCAGAACACATTGCTCGCAAAATTCAAGTTTGCAAGTCTTTGCACCCTTCAATAATCCTTGCTTTGCCAGAGTCTGCAAGGATTTTTCCCCAGCATGCCCAAGCCTCATATGCCATAGCTTGGTCATTTCCTCTTCCTTGTCTGCTTCTGATACTGCTGCTGCAATGCCAACCATTGTATTTCCCTGGAAGTGGTATAAGTTATTTTTCCTTATACCTTTCATGATGACAAGTGCTCCCGAGATCACTTTCATAATCCCATCCTGAATGTTGATGGAGTGGCCTTTGGCTTCCAAAGCTCCCACTGATATGAGGTTCTTGGCAAATTTCGGTATGTACCGAACTTCCGTCAGCACCTTGGTTGTTCCATCGTGGTTCTTCAGATATACTGAGCCAACTCTAGCTATCTGGCAATATCCGTTGTTGGCTAGGTAGACAACTCCACCGTCAACACTTTCAAGGTTGACAAACCACTCCTTCCTGGAACACATGTGGAATGAGCATCCTGAGTCTAGCAACCAGTCGTCAGTGCACGTCGTTACCGATGAGGCACAAGCTAAAGAATACTCTGTCTCATCACTATCAGCAACACAAGCCTCTGCTACAGCTTTCCCCTTTTTCTTTTGCAGCTTAGGACAATCTTTCTTCCAATGTCCTTTCTCGTGACAAAAGATACATTCGTCTTTCGACACTCTGCCTCGTGACTTGGATCTGCCTCTTCTGTCCGGCTTGTACTTGTGGCTACGGCCCCGAACGGTATGAGCTTCACCAGTCGAACTCCTGTGTTCTAACTTATCCTTCTTTCTGATCTCGTTAGAATATAAGGCAGTGGTAACTTCTTTAAAGGAAATTGTTTCCTTTCCAGTCAGCATACTAACAATTATATGCTCGTATTCATCGGGGAGCGAAGCTAACGGTATCAACGCCTTGTCAACGTCATCTATCTTCTCGTCGAGATTCAATAAATCGGTGACCAAAGAATCGAATCTTGTTATGTGTTCATTCATCGTGGTACCGGGCAAATACTGGAATCGATACAGCTTCGTCTTCATGTAGAGCTTGTTTTCCGTGCTCTTTTTCATGAATTTATCTTCCAGTTCTTTCCACAGTCTGTGCGCCATCGTCTCTCTCATAAGCGGATACTTCTGCTCCTTTGAGAGACATAGCCGAATTGTACCACACGCAAGACGGTTGATCCTCGTCCAGTCTTTATCATCAACACCATCTGGTTTGGTTTCTACAAGTGCCCCATCCAGCTCCTGCTGGTACAAGATGTCCAACACCTCGCACTGCCACATACCAAAATTATTGGTACCGTCGAATTTTTCGACGTCAAATTTGGCATTTGAAACCATCGTCCGTGATGACGATGTCACCAACGGCTTCGGATCTGAAGTTGACATTTCACCGGACCTATCCGCCATTTCTGCTTCAAAGTTTAATTAATAGCTCACAAACGGTAGCTCAACCGAGATGCGTTTCTGATGTGGAAGATCAGCTTAGCTGCGACCACAGAGCATACTATGCAACCAAGGCTCTGATACCAATTGTTGTGGAATAATGGAGCTATTAATTAAATAATAAAGAGAACACCAAGATTTAACGAGGTTCGGCACAAATATGCCTACGTCCTCCGGGCCCCACCGAACTATTATTTCACTATGAAATGAAATAATATTACAAAAAGGTTATAGGAAATAATCCTATACCACAAAACCCTCTCAACGAGAAACACTCACAAACAATAAAAACTACAATAGGAGAAGAGAGATCAAAGGCAAGCTTCTTGCCTTTGCTTGTGTTGGGATGTTCTTACAAATGAGTGGCCTTGGTATTTATAGGCACAAAATCCATCCACTCCACTAACTTCATCTACTACATTAAATTCATCAACTCCATTTTCTCCATTGGATTTGGATGCCCACTTCACAAGTTTCGACACATTTAATTATAGGGGTCAACCTGAACCGAACACATTGTCTGTTTAATAAATAGATCAATTTAAGGTCATATTTAGGCCAACCAAACCTATCCTGTTTATTGTATATAACTTTTTAAATTGTATGTTTTGTTATTATTAACGTGCTCTTGTGCAGATTTAGTAGTTCCATGGTTGTTGAAACCACGACAGAACGACCGAAGCAGTTACAGTCAGACATGTGCGATCTAACCGACCCTGACGAGTCTAATTCGTATATCTGAGTATATATACCTGTGTTTAGACTCTGTGTATGAGGTTTTTGAGTTTATTGAGTTGTAATCTTCACTTTTACACACATTTACACACACTAGTCGGTTTTTCTCTCTAGACATGATCATTCTATTTTCTTGAGAGAGTTATGAAAATCCTTGATGAGTGTTTTGCATTTTGAGAGATCATTTTTGTTCATTGAGGTCTGTGTTACATCGATTCAACAAGTTTTCTTGTTGAAAGAATCATTTCATTCAACGTTTTGGAGTTGCCTTGCGAAGGAACTCAAAGGAGATCTGAAGGATTGATTCAGGCCATCTGCTACACCGGAGTTTCAAGATCTGAGGATTCAAACAATCGGAGAAACAAGATTGGACGAGCTGTCCAGTGATCGTAGTTGTGGGGGAGTCCAGACGACGATCAGTCTACCAGCGAGGAAGTCTTGGTAACAGAATATGTTTTGATTGTGTAATCTTTTAGGTCTAGGATTTTTGAGTATTAGTTTAGATCCTGGATTGGAATCCCCCAGACGTAGGCCGAAGGCCGAACTGGGTTACCAAATCTTGTGTTCTTACTTTCTGCTGCACACACTCTGTTTCACACACTCACTATCATTCATACGACGTTTTAACCACTGCTCGACGACCGCGCTAAATTCAAGATTTCACGTAATCTGGGACCAACACTTGGTATCAGAGCGGCAGACTCTGATATAGTAGAGGCGATCTGTAAAATCTTGTTCGAGATGAGTAGAGAAGGTGCTTCATTGTCTAGACCACCCTTATTTGATGGCACAAATTATAGATACTGGAGAACTCGGATGAAAATCCATCTTATGGCTCTTGGAGACGAAGTCTGGGATACAGTCGAGACAGCCTGGGAACCACCGACTCGACCAAAGACTGCACCATCAGGTTCTACTGACCCACCTGGTAGTCGGGCGGCAACGAAGGCTGAATATACTCAAGCTGAAAAGGATGCCAAGAAAGGGAATTATACAGCCCTTAATGCAATCTTTAGCGCCATGGATGAGACGCAATTTCAACTAGTCACCAACCACACACTGGCTCACGACGCTTGGAAGACATTAGAAGTAATGTATGAGGGTTTTGAGGATGTTCGAGCTACCAAGCTACAGCGAGTAGAGACTATGTTTGAAAACTTGAAGATGAAGAAAGATGAGTCCATTTCGGCCTATTATGGAAGATTCAAGGATGTGGTAAATCAAGCCTACTCATTGGGTTTGATCTATGATAACCAAAAGCTAGTTAGAAAGATGTTGAGGACTCTCACCAAGAAGTATGCTCCTAAGGTTGCTACTTTGGAAGAATTAGATAAGTTGAACACCATTACATTGGATGGCTTAGTGGGAATTCTTCAAACCTATGAGATGAACCATCTTGAAGAAGAATCATCAAGGAGTATTGCTCTCAATATGGAAGAAGAAGATTCTGGAAACTCCTCTGAAGACGATGTATCTTTTATTTCTAGAAAAGTGGCAAAGATGTTGCAAGACAGACGTACAAAGAAATTCTACAAACAGCAAGGTCGCAGTTCCAACGATGTTCCGACGACGGACAGACCACCTCGCAGAGACTTCAAAAGAAAGGATAGCAGCAAAGTTGATCGTTTCAACAACAAGAAGAAGGACTATGACAAGCCGGACAAGTTGGCCTCGGTGATTTGCTATGAATGTGGAGGCCAAGGACATGTTCGATCTGAATGTGCCACAGCCAAAAGAAAGGAAATGAGAGAAAAGAAGGCACTGCAGGCTACTCTAAGTGATCATGATGATGAAAGAACCACTGAAGGACAGAATTCAGATTCTGATGAAGTCGTTGCATTCACTCTATGAGAAACAAGTCCTACTATAAAAGGTATTGTCAAGTCAATATATTTTTCACCTAACAATTGTGATTCTGATTCAGGTGAAAGCGATGATGAGTACGACCAATTACTTGCTGATTACAATGAACTCAAAGAGGATTTTGAAGTTGCTGCTCGGGAAAATAAGAAGTTGTTAGGACAACTGGCAGACGTCGGGATTGCTTATGATCTTGAAGTTGAGAAGAATGAAGACTTGCAAAAGGAGAACAACACTCTTAAAGGCAAAATCCATGACATGGAGAAAGAGCTTAATGATCTCAAAGCCAAGAACAATGAACTTCAAAAGGTATCTAAAGGTAAAAATCAACTTGATGAAGTTTTGTCTATGGGAAAACGTATTGGTGATCAAACAGGTTTAGGCTATAAGAAGCAAAGTTTAATAGTGGAGGCTTCCTCACTTCAACTACTGATTTACCACCTGAGCTGATAGTCGGAGAATCGTCCAGACGACAGAAGGACTGCTTGTACTGCAATCTGCCTGGACACACAGCTGAGACATGCATGCGGATTCTAAGAGATCTTATGAATGGAAGACCAGTCGTATGGCCTGATCAAGAGCTTCGAAAGAAATTCAAAATGCAGAAGATATGGATACCTAAAAATAAATCTGATAATGAAGATTCTGCTTGCTTTGTAGTTCTTTCGGTGCAGGAACAACATCGAAACGAAAAATGGTATTTTGATTCGGGATGTTCAAGGCATATGACGGGAAGAAAAGATGTCTTAGACAACTTTACTGAGAAAGATTGTGGAGCCGTAATGTATGGTGATGGTACAAGAAGCAAAATTGCGGGTTATGGTAAATCTAAGGATGGTATTCTTTCTAAACTCTCTAGAATATTCTATGTAAATGGTCTTACTACTAACCTTATCTCTATTAGTCAACTTTGTGATGAAGATCTAGAGGTTAGGTTTACTAAGCACAGATGCATAGTATATAATGATCAAAATGAGAGTATTATGATGGGAGGCCGTAGCAAGAACAATTGCTACATCTTGAAGGATGACATTCCACGGATTCTATTGACCAAAGATGATCAGACTACTCTATGGCATAAGAGACTTGGTCACCTTAACTTTCAGTCACTGCATAAGTTGAGTAACTCGAATGTTGTTCGCGGGTTGCCGCAACTACAGAAGAACGATGAAACCATCTGCAGAGATTGCACCAAAGGAAAGCAAACCAGATCGAGACATAAGAAGACTGATGAGATCAAATCAAAAGAATGCCTTGATCTGATTCACATGGATCTTATGGGTCTAACCGAAGTGGAGAGCTTAAATGGTAAAAGGTATATTTTAGTATGTGTTGATGACTTCTCTAGATATTGTTGGGTTTTCTTTCTTAGGTCAAAAGATGAAACTTTTGAGTACTTTGAGGCTCTGAGTAAGAGACTTATGAATGAGAAACAAAGGAAGATCACACGAATCCGAACCGATCATGGCAAGGAATTCGAGAATCAATCGTTCAATCGCTATTGTGACGACAATGGAATCACTCATGAGTACTCAGCCCCCAAAACACCACAGCAAAATGGTGTTGCCGAAAGGAAGAACCGAACTTTACAAGAGATGGCTAGATCGATGCTACATACCAGTTCCATGAGCAAAAGTTTTTGGGCGGAAGCTATTAACACTGCATGTCACATCATCAACCGAGTGCTGTTGCGACCACACTCCAACTGCACACCTTATCAACTTTGGAATGGTAAAACTCCCACGGTAAAATACTTTCATATTTTTGGTTGCAAATGCTATGTTTTGAATGATAAAAATCAATTGCATAAGTTTGATTATAAATCTTTGGATGGATATTTCATTGGTTATTCTAATAATTCTAAAGCATATCGTGTCTATCTTACTAGTGATAAGAAGGTTATAGAATCTACTAATGTTCTCTTTGAGGATCTTGATCTTTTAGAAAACAGGGTAAATGATGATGAATTGCCTTCTAATCACAATCATGAGTCTACTAATGATGTAGAGCAGACTGTTAGTAAGGAAAAATAGATTAGTCCAGATGTACCTGAAAAAGAAGCTGATACTGACACAGTCGTTGAGACTACAGCAGAACCACCGTCTGAAGATCAGAACAAGAGAAAAGGTTCCAGAGTGCATAAACATCATTCAACCCAGGATATCATTGGAGATCCACAAGGTCAAAGACAGACTAGACACAAAGAGATCAATTTCAAGGATCTAGCTAGCTCCAATTGCTTTGTCTCTATGGTTGAACCAAAGAGTACTTCTGAGGCTTTGAAAGATGAGTATTTGGATTGCTGTGATGCAAAGCGAGCTACTGCAATTCGAGGGGAATGCTGTCAGGGAGTTGACAGAACCACCGCAGAACGCCAACATTATTGGAACGAAATGGGTTTACAGGAACAAGACGGATGAGAAAGGAAATATCATAAAGAATAAGGCAAGGCTGGTTGCACAAGGCTACACTCAAATTGAAGGTTTGGATTATGGCGAAACATTTGCTCCCGTGGCAAGGATGGAGGCCGTGAGGATCCTACTTGCTTTGGCATGTTCTTTGAATTTGAAGTTGTACCAAATGGATATTAAGACAACCTTCCTTAATGGCAAAATCAAAGAAGAGATCTACGTTGCTCAACCGATTGGATTTGAGGACCCGAAGCATCCAAATCATGTTTATCGTGTCAAAGGAGCCTTATACGGATTGAAGCAGGCACCTCGAGCGTGGTATGAAAGGTTGTCAAAGTATTTAGTCGACAACGGATTTAAGAGAGGAAATGCAGATAAGACGTTGTTCGTGAAGCGTCAGGACGACCACTTAACAGTTGCCCAAGTATATGTTGACGTCATCATTTTTGGATCAACTTCAGCCAAACTCAGAAAGGAATTCATTGAAGCTATGAAATCAGAGTTTGAGATGTCCATGATGGGTGAATTACACTACTTTTTGGGATTACAGGTTAAGCAAGAGGATGATGGTATTTTTCTGTGTCAGGAGAAGTATGCTAGAAACATGTTGAAGAAGTTTGACATGGATTATTCTAAGGTAGTCAGAACTCCGCTAGGACAACAGGAGAAGCTGAGCAAGGACGAAACTGGAAAGTCAGTGGATCAAAAGACTTATAGGAGTATGATTGGAAGTCTATTATACCTCACTGCATCAAGACCAGATATTTCATTTAGTGTCGGTGTATGTGCTAGATTTCAATCCGATCCTAAGGAGTCTCATATGAAGGCGGTTAAGCGGATCATGAGATATGTGAAGGGAACTTTGAATATGGGAATTTGGTTTTTAAAAAGGTCATCACTTGACCTAATTGGATTTACAGATTCAGACTGGGCTGGTTGTTGCGACGACAGGAGATCGACCACTGGCGGCTGCTTCTACTTGGGAAACAATTTAGTAAGCTGGTATTCGAGAAAGCAAAATATCGTAGCTCTATCCACAGCCGAGGCAGAATACATTGCTGCCACATGTTGCTGCTCCCAACTCCTTTGGATGAAGCAACTGCTTCAAGACTACGGTATTCATAAGGATGATTTTTTGGTTTTCTGTGATAATACTAGTGCAATTAACATATCTAAAAACCCTGTTTTACATAGTAGGAGTAAGCATATAGATATTCGATACCATTTTATACGAGATCTTGTTGAGGAAAATATTTGCAGGATCGAGCATATTGCGTCGTTAGAACAACGAGCCGACATCCTTACAAAAGCATTAGATGGAGAAAAATTCGAAGGCCTAAGAAGCACCTTGGGTCTTTCTTATCATAATTAAAATGCTTTTAACTCGGGCCTGACTGTTTTTAGTGTTTGAGTAACATTCTTGCAGGCCCAACATAAGCCCAAATGGAGAAATTCTATCTGGAACATCATTATTGCACTCGGCAGTTTTGGTGACGTCACAGCACCCCAGCAGCCGGCCTGTAACTGCTGCAACCTCATCAACCACGTCGCACGTCTCCATAACGAGTTGTAAAACTCTTCCACTTCCGGCCACTCTCTCCATTTAAGGTCCAGTTACTCTCCATTTCATTTCAAACTTTCCCCCTCACTTTTCGAATTTGAGCTTTGCAGAAAATTTGAAAATGGCAACCACCTCTGACCCCGATGCTCCTCACTCCGCCACCTCCTCCGCGACGAGTTCGTCGTCGGAATCACCACTGGACGCTCAACCTATTTCAGTTCTACCCCATGTTCTTTATCTTCTTGCTCCTGCTGCTGCTGCAACTTCCGAGCAGCTACCTACTGAAAATGTGCCAGAAACCCAAAATCATCCACATTCTAACCCTAATGCTGAAATTACCATTGATCCCTCACTCATTGATGAAGTTGTTCGTGCAATTAATGCTGAGCATCACACTCCACCACTTTCCCCCCTGCAAAATCAAGGTCTACATGATATAAGTCAAGAGGAAATCGATGAAGTCACTGCTTCACAGCAAACTGGAGGTCCTACTGCAGTCGAAACGACACCGGAACCACGAAGGAAATCAACCAGAAAGCGAAAGAGCCCACTCCTCAATCCACTCCAACTCCAGCATTCACAACATCGAAGAAACCACGGAAGGAACCACGGAAACCCCTTGCTCCCTTGAAAGCCGAAGATGCTTATAGTCTCAAATTCTACACGCGAGAAATGAGGACATTTTCGAATGAAGTTCTTAAAGGGAAGGAGTTCAAGCCTGAAGAAATCTTCAAGAACAAGCATTATGACGTTCTAGGTTTCTCGGATATTTTGCAAGAGAGACATTTGACTTTTTGGGCTAAGGGTCTCACGCACTACTCACCGAGTCATGTTCGCGAGTTCTATGCGAATCTACATCCTGAGATCCTCACTCCTCATTCTGCTTGGTTCGGTAAAATTTATATTCGTGGTCAATTTCATGAACTAACCCCTGCTGTGATTCTGAAGTTGTTTAAGCTACCACCCAATGACAACTTGCGTGACTGTTTGGACTTGATGCCGGAAGATACTCTCACTACTGCACTGGCGATTTCTAATCAAAAGGTTAAAAGCTTTGGACGCAACAAGTTCAGTGTTAAGGAATTAACGTTGAAGTATTACTGCCTCTACCAATCTGTAGTGCCAACATCCTTCCGACGACTAACCAGTCGCAAATCAGCACTATGATGGGTAAATTCATGCTTTGTGTGGACAAACATATGGGTCTATTCAATTTTGGATATTTTCTTCTTAAGCAAATGCTAGGGTACACCTCTGGGAGAATCAAGAAGTTGACCAATCTACCCTATCCAGCTCTCATCACCGAATTCCTCTTTTCCATTGGTGTGAAGATCAAGGAAAAGCATTTGGTTGCTCTGAAGGAGTACAAACCACCACCAAACTTGATGGACATGCATAATGACATCAAAAATGGTCCTCCTCTAACTGGTCCTGCACTTGTACACCAACTGAAGCAGCGGATCCTTCGTTAGAACGAGAGGCTGATAACATGGAGCCAGGAAGCAATGGCTATAAAAAGGGAGAATCTCAAAATTCTTCATATGCTTCCTTTGTCTTTTGATGCTGCTGACTTGCAGGCTGATGATGAGGATGTTGCTCTTGATGATGAAGAGTGATATTCCATCATGGGGGAGATGGATGGTGTTGGATGGTACTGACTGGTAGTGATGACAACTGGGTAACGAATATTTCTTAACTTTGACTGTTTTTGGGATGTTTATTGCTGGACAATATTTGTGGATGATTGTTTTTTTATTTTTGATGATTGTTCTTGACTGGATATTTCTGAACTGGATTACTTTTGGATTTGAACTATTATTGTTCTGTAATAGTTAGGTAATTTGGATGACTGCTGAACTGCTTGTTTTTAATCTGCTCTGATGTTTTCATATCTGCACTGTGATTCTACTCTGAATGCTTGATGGATGTTGTTTCTGAATCGCTTTGACTCTTCGGTAACATCCTATTTATGTATCACATTGTTTTGCTCTGTTATGATCTCTTATACTCTTTGGACTTAGTTTCAACAACATTTGGTGATGGAATTATCATCTCCACAAGAGTGGGGGAGATTGTTGTTATTATTAACGTGCTCTTGTGCAGATTTAGTAGTTCCATGGTTGCTGAAACCACGACAGAACGACCGAAGCAGTTACAATCAGACATGTGCGACAGTTTCTGTTTCTGTGCGCGTGTCTAACCGACCCTGACGAGTCTAATTCGTATCTCTGAGTATATATACCTGTGTTTAGACTCTGTGTATGAGGTTTTTGAGTTTATTGAGTTGTAATCTTCACTTTTACACACATTTACACACACTAGTCGGTTTTTCTCTCTAGACTTGATCGTTCTATTTTTTTGAGAGAGTTAGGAAAATCCTTGATGAGTGCTCTGCATTTTGAGAGATCATTTTTGTTCATTGAGGTCTGTGTTACATCGATTCAACAAGTTTTCTTGTTGAAAGAATCATTTCATTCAACGTTTTAGAGTTGCCTTGCGAAGGAACTCAAAGGAGATCTGAAGGATTGATTCAGGCCATCTGCTACACCAGAGTTTCAAGATCTGAGGATTCAAACAATCGGAGAAACAAGATTGGACGAGCTGTCCAGTGATCGTAGTTGTGGGGGAGTCCAGACGACGATCAGTCTACCAGCGAGGAAGTCTTGGTAACAGAATCTGTTTTGATTGTGTAATCTTTTAGGTCTAGGATTTTTGAGTGTTAGTTTAGATCCTGGATTGGAATCCCCCAGACGTAGGCCGAAGGCCGAACTGGGTTACCAAATCTTGTGTTCTTACTTTCTGCTGCACACACTCTGTTTCACACACTCACTATCGTTCATACGACGTTTTAACCACTGCTCGACGACCGTGCTAAATTCAAGATTTCACGTAATCTGGGACCAACAGTATGTATATGTATTATGCATATATAAATAATTGTTTGGATGTACTCAGTTTAGTCGTTAAAGCTATAACATCCCATTATTTCTATGTTTTGTATCATGAAACAACCGGGTATGTGCTTCCAAATATTTTGAAGTACGGTCAAGAAACTATCTTATCCATTGAATTAAATCTAACAGCTATAAATTAAAAAAGGGTAAAATTATCAAAAAAAAAAGTGTAATGGTTTTTTCATTTGCCAAAATCGCTTATGTCGCTGAGATACGCATAACATGTCGCTGACATATGCATAATCTGTCGCTGAAATATATTATATCAAGTCGATGAAATACACATTGCAGATAGCTGAATTGTATAGGTCTTGTCGCTAAATTGCATAAGCCATGTCGCTGAATTGTGTAGGCTCCATCGCCGAGATGTGTTTAAAATGCATAGAACTATGTTGCTGAAATGTATAAAATTTTATTGCTGAAATGAATACAATAATGTCGCTGAATTGCATAGGCCGCGTCGCTGAACTGTAATGGCTCCGTCGCTGAATTGTGTATGTCATGTCACTGAATTATATAGCCTATGCTGCGAATACAACATAGTAAATACCTAAAAAGTAAAATTACGAACCTAACCCTACAATCAATCTCAACCGTTGGATGATGAAATTGATCAACGGCAGAGGCGTCGTCCGCATGTCCGCACGGGATGTGAATCCGCACCATACCAAAGGTGGAAACAACCAGTATCACATTACTACAATGGAATAACTACTCTATTAAAGGTGGAAACAACCAGTATCACATTACTACAATGGAATAACTACTCTATTAGTTCTGTAAGTATTCTTAATTATTAATTTAGTCCTTTATCTTTTTCAATCACCAATTTAATTCTCCAAGTTTTGTAGTATTTGTCGATTTGGTCCCTTTATCATATTTGGCCCCAAAATCTTTTTTTATTACATTTGGACCATAGAATTTGAATTATTTATTTTAATAAGTTTTCTTTTAAATAGATCTAATAAATCACCTGCTTCCAGAAGTTAAATTAACATCCAAAACTTTGTCCTTTTATGTGTTTAATTTTTATATACATTTACTGAAACATTTTATTTTATTTAGGTCATTTCGTGTCAATTGATATGACCCGTTATCCTAATGGTAAGTCCCCCAACTCCCAACCTACCCCCTATCCCTCTCCTTTGTTCCCTTTGTAATTTGTGTAGCATGGATCACCACCATCCATTTCCAGGCCTTTAATGACTACTCCCAAAAAACATTTTGATATGATCCGTTAAATGTATGTATAAACGAGTTAAAGGGTCAAGTTCGAATTACCCGGATTTCAATAGATTGGTTTCACAAAACAACAAACACTACTCATAAAATAGGAATTCTGATTTTTGGATCAATTATTCCAAGAAATTCTAACTCTCACTCTGCTTCAATATCCAAAATTCAGAAATACCTAAAAAGACATTGTTTTTCTAAAGTTGGTACCCAAAAAATGAAAGTCTATAGTCTTGGTACAAAGTTGTGGAGAGACGGTATCATATTGTACCAGATAGAGATCTAGAATTGAGTATTCTTTTTGGTGAAAATCGGGTATCTCCGGATCACATTAAATTCAAAATTAGAATCTCAATTCACTTAACTTAACTGTTGTTGATTAGAATTAAGTAATTTGATGAAAAACATTAATATTTAACAATTTTAGTACAAACATGTGCATATATAATAGATGGGGGAGGAATTTGAAGGGTCCACGATCCAAGAATTAGGCAATCACTCCCTTTGTTTTATTCTTATGAATAATATTGTAGGACGGGAAAATTACCCATATGGTCCGATAAAGTAGCAAAATTTTCAAAACAGTCCAAAAAAATATCGAATTAGATGAACTCATCCAATAAATACCATAATCATCACCGAACCCGTCCACAAACCGATTTTTTTGATAATCATTGCCGAACCCGTCCATTAAACTACCCTAATGGAGGGACCGATTCGGCGATGAGTAGGTATTTAATAGATGGGTTCAGCAATAATTAGCAAAAAAATCGGGTTCATGGATGGTTTTGGTAATGATTAGGGTATTTATTGGACAGGTTCATCTAATTCGATATTTATTTGACCGTTTTGGAAATTTTGCTAAATTATAGGATGATATGGGTCATTTTCCCATTGTAGGACGTAGTTGGTAGTTGGAATATTAATTTCATCGATAGTATACGGGTTACTCAGGCTCCTCAATCCTCACTTCTCTATATAAATGGTAGAATATCATGACTAACAATCACCACCAATCATAAACTTAGAAAAGAATTAATTACATTCCTAATTAGTTTTGCGATAATGAAAAACCTCTTGGGGAACACAGTTCTCCTTTTGGTCCTCAGTTATTTCTTATTGGTTTCACATGCTCAACCACAGGTTTAATTTTCTTGGTTTGCTACAACATTATGCTTATTAGTTATCTGTTTAATTAACATTTCATGTCCTGATTTATGGAAATCTTGCAATGGCCGTCTGTTTCGCATGTAATTGGTAATCATTCTTCTTCGTTTTTTTTTTTTTTTTTTTTTTTACTAGCCATACATAGTGTACTTGGGAGAGCATACCGGACAGAAAACCGTGCAAAAAATCAAGGAAGAACATCATTCCTATGTGATGTTCGTGAAGAATTCATTGGAGGAAGCTAAATCAAGCATCATTTTCAGCTACACAAATGTCATAAATGGCTTCGTTGCATTCCTCACTCCTCGTGAAGCTAATGCCATATCAGGTCCGTTATTGTAATTTAGACAGATGTAATTGTTTCTCATTCTTAACAACTTAATTTTTTAAGAAATAAAGTTGAAAACTAACATGGTATCATATCAAGGTCAGAATCTCGTATTTGAGTCCCAGCTGCTTGATCTGTATATGTTGTAAAAATATTTGAAATAAATGTCAAAATGGTACCGTAATTTTTCTCATTTTCAAATTTGGTGATATAATATTGGAGTTTTCTAATTTGGTATCACAGCTTTGCTAATAGTCTTCAAAATGGTACCATCGGACCGTAATTACCCTCTATTTGCTGAAAGTGGCATTAGGGGTGGGCAAAATATTCGAACTAATTCGTTGAAGCGCTGAATCGAACCGAATTCCCAGTTAACCGAGGATCTCGGAGCAAATACAAATATTATATTTCACTATTCGTCTGGTTCAAATACAAATACAAATACTTTAATTTTTTTTGCCGATTAGCCGAACCGAACCGAATATATTTATTATTCCCTCCGTCCCACTCATTGTGTCCCATTTTGGCTTTTGACACTGTTCATTGATCAAGTTTGACCTAATGTTGTCACAATTATATAAATAAAAATTATAGTCAAGTCCGGTCTTATTAGAATCGTCTAATCGTGTAGTTTTAGAATATATATTTTATACAATTTTTACTTATACACATTTAAAGATATGAACGGCTAAACAAGTGTATTGGATTACGTATCGAAAAGTTTTGAGACAGAAATAATGGACAGGGAGAGTATCTTTAAAAAAAATCTATATATATTGTATATATTATAGATATTTGATGGTATATAATTATATCAATAATATATATCATTATTTATTTAATTATTTGAGATAAATATTAAAAAATAAATAGTTAATTATCATAAATGTCAACATAATAAGCCTATATTGATTTTTTATCTTTAAGAACACCCCATTATTAAAATATATCACTACACTAAGATTCTATTACATATAGTGACATATTTTGATAATACTAAAAAGAATAACTGAATTCGATAGTTATATATATTTTTCTTGCAATATAATAAATTTAAAATTAAAATTTACGAAACTTAAGAATTTAGAAATGAAAACTTGATTATATATTTTTAGAGAGCCGGACAAAATCTTCGAACCGATTCGCTTAACCGAAATCGAATCGAAACCGAACCACCGGTTAATCGAGGACTTCGTTACAAATACAAATACTTAAATGAAGTATTCGTCCGGTTCAAATACAAATACAAGTACCTGAAAAATTCAGGTTAACCGAACCGTGCCCACCCCTAAGTGGCACGAGATTAGTGTAAACAATTAATTTAATTGTGTCATGTAGGTCTACATAGTCATTAACTAGATTTGACCTACATATGTGGACACTTTCTAACCCTATTTTGAATTTAATGGTCTCATTTTCACTCTACAAGTATGCAACAAATTTGTTAGAAAGTATCTACATGTGTAAGTTAAACTCAGTCAATGCCTACATGACATCTAAATGACACATTTAAATTAATTATTTACATTAATCTCGTGCCACGTCAGCAAATGTAGGTTATTAAGTCCCAATGGGACCATTTTAGAAACCAATAGCAACGACATCAAATTAGAAAACTCCAAACTTTGGCACCAAATTGATAAATGGGTAAAGTTAAGGCACCATTTTGACATTTTTCCCAAATATTTGGAGACAAATGTATTGCTTAATTGTGGTGATGTTGATAATTTTGTGTGCAGAACTGGAGGGGGTGATTTCGGTGTTCAAGGATCAAGCGAATGAGCTCCACACAACACGATCATGGGAATTCGTCAGCTTACTCGAATCCAACTGGAATCCTAATAACGCTGATGGGCTTCAAGGGCTACTGGACAAAGCCAACGGCGGGGCAAATGTTATTGTTGGGGTTTTGGACACTGGTAATAAATATGCTTCAATTGCTCTACAATTAATGGTTCTTTTATATGTAAATGTGTTACGCATGCTCTCTTTAACAAAACTCATACTATTGAAGATCGCAATATATCCTCTGCTTAATCTGGTACTATGTTTATAGATATTTATTTTTGTTTCGTCATTTTTTAAACGAGATAAAGTATTTTATGTGTTAAATAGGGTGGAAATTAATATTTTAAAATATATGAACCTACAACACAGATATATATATATATATATATATACTTCCTCCGTATTCAAATCTTTTTTACATATCCCCTTTTCACGCAGTCCAATGCATATTTTAAACCATTAATAACTCAAATTCGGTACAAGTAAAAATTCTAAAAATTCGATATATTGAAAAACTACACGACGAGACGAATCTAACAAGATCCCACTTGACTATACTTTAACTTGTATAACTATAATAAAACTTTAAGTAAAAGTCTGTGAGTGAATAGTAACACATTACTAAACGTAAAAAATTATATATGAAAACGGAGGTAGTATATAAAGGACTATGAATTATATTTCCTACCCAAACTTATCCATCCTCTCCAATTATCTATTTATAATGTTATTGGAGATAAATTTATGAGAATAACATAATTTTACCATGAATCTCTTTCGATAGGTATATGGCCAGAATCTAAAAGCTTTATTGATACGGGGATGGGTCCAATTCCATCATCATGGAGAGGAACTTGTCAACCTGGCGATGATTTTGCCGCGACTGACTGCAATAAGTAGTTCTCCAATTTTATTAATCTACGAGCCGATAGTTTTTTTTTTAAACAAAATTGGTGTTACAATTATATTATCATATAATCCTTAATGAAAAATGAGAAGTAGTAGTATAATAGAGTTACAGTGTGTGTATTAAACCTATGATCCTTCACAAAATATTGACATGTATAAGTTTAATTTTCAGAAAAATAATCGGGGCTCGTTTCTTTGCGAGTGGTTACGAGGCAAGATACGGAAATGTGTATTCGCTGATGGAGAAGAAATCACCGAGAGACGCTTTCGGGCATGGGACACATGTTGCATCAACTCTAGGTGGTACTAGTGTTCCCAACGCTTGGTCGGTAGGTGGATTTGGAAATGGCACCATGAGAGGTGGGGCTCCTCTTGTTCATCTGGCCATGTACAAGGCCTGCTGGCTGACTCCGAAAAATACTTCTACGTGCTTTTCAAGTGACATCCTCGCGGCATTTGATAGCGCCATAAGCGACGGTGTTCATGTGATTAGTGTCTCCGTAGGGGGGGACACTAGTATTCCATTTAACAAGGATGAAAAAGCCATTGGATCCTTGCATGCAGCAAAACGAGACATCGTGGTATCTTTTAGCGCTGGAAATTCAGGTCCAACTCCGGGATCTGTGGCAAATGTTGCGCCTTGGACACTCACTGTCGGGGCTAGTAGCATCGACCGGGTCTTCTCCTCGCCAGCAGTGCTTTTAAACGGATATCAAGCCCGGGTTAATTAATTTCTATCTTAGATATCAATAATCATTTTATGTATTTCAGTATGATATATATATATATGGGAAAATATACGGTATATATGGAAATTTGTAGAGAAAAGAAAACACACATTAAATGGCCGGCGCTCACTTTTCAATTGTTTTCAGGGAGAATCAATTACGCCATTTGTGGAACGCAACTATCGGCTTGTTTACGCAGGGGATATTCCAAACAATACGACGGAAGAAAGAGCTAGGTTAGGCCTTAGCTTGTACCACCAACACTTAGCTTGTCTCTAATTAATAACCATCACGTCATTTTTATGCATTTAGATGACAATAAATACCTCTTTTTCAGCCATTGCCGTCCCGGTACATTGGCACCAGCGCTTGCAAAAGGGAAAGCAGTTTTCTGCGTGGGAGGTACTTCTTTACCAGAACTTTATAACCAAGCAATAGAAGTGAAAAGAGCGGGAGGCGCAGCTGTTGTGCTTCAAAATTTCGATGATGGAATTGGTGTAGAAGTCACACGTTATGTAGTGCCAACAACTGTTGTGCTTGCCAACGAATCTAATACGATCTATAACTATATTCGTACTACTCAGTCACCCTACGTATCCCTCCGCCCTGGAAACACTCTGTTAGGTGCAAAGCCAGCTCCATTCATGGCGCATTTTACCTCCATGGGACCCTCCAAAGCCCAACCCAATATCCTAAAGGTGCACTAGCTAGTATATAACTTTTCAATATAAATTCCTTTGTATGGACTATGGAGAGAACTCCTTTATTAGTGATGATCCAATTATTTTGTTGTATTAATTTGCAGCCAGATATTACTGCTCCTGGACTGAACATATTGGCAGCATATTCTGAGACTCTGTCTAGTGACAATAAGTTCTCCATTTTTTCTGGAACATCTATATCCGCCCCTCATGTTTCTGGAATAGTCGCACTTCTCAAGGCCATACATCCTACCTGGAGCAACGCTGCTATAAGATCTGCCATTATGACCACTGGTAAGTGTTAACACTTGTAAAATACTTGTGTTACCAACTTACCATGTTTTTTATTGAAGAAATTCTCATCTTGAGCATATTTTTTTTCTCAATTCATGCAGCAAGCGTGGAAAATAATGAGTTTAAACCAATAACCGATGCATCACTACAGCCAGCTACACCATTTGCATATGGGTCGGGCCACATTCGACCATCAGTAGCTACAGATCCAGGCCTTATTTATGATGCTACTTACAGTGATTATCTTCTATTCCTCTGCGATAGCATTGGTCAAACACTTGATCCAGCTTACACATGTCCCACTTCAGGGGTACCTTCTGCAAGCAATTTGAACTATCCCTCACTATCTATTGCTAATGTACAGGGTCTCATGACCGTCAAGAGAAATGTCACAAATGTAGGGAGCGCCACTGCCCTTTATTCTGTATCAATCGTGCAGCCCGCAGGTTATTCGGTTCAAATCTCACCAACAACATTGAGCTTCAGTCAAACAGGGCAATCTTTGGTATTCGATATAGTAGTTCAAGCACAGAGCACAGTCGTGAGAGGCCAGTATGCATTTGGTTCTTACACTTGGACCGATGGGGTTCATCAGGTTAGAAGCCCAATCGCATTATCTACGAAAAATGATGTAACTACCAACTCAAATGTTGGGATTCACAAGGTTAGGCGAACCGCATTATCCGGGAAAAATTCCTACACAGATGTTGGGTTTCACACCAACATTTAATCTTTGAACGAGTGGAACTGTGTCTGCTGCTCATGATAGCAGACAACTGATGGAGTTAGGGTCAACCTGTAAGTTTTAATAATAATGTTTGCTTATGAGTGCAGTAAGAATAATGTTGATCGGCCGGCTCCATTGTAATATGTGAACTTTTGTGTTTCAAATATCAATTGTGTGCTTTTTCATACCTTATTACTCCCTCCGTCCCACTAATTCCGTCTCATTTTCTTTTTTGGTTCGTCCTATTACAATTGTCTCATATCTCTTTTTGGTAATAATTAAATATTTTAATTACCAAACACACTACCATCACATTACATTAATAAATAAATATTTTAATTGTCTCATATCCATTTTTTATTCTTGCTACGGACCTACCCAGCACGCGATCCAATGTATATTTTAAATCATTAATAACTCATGTTCGAGTAAAAATTCTAAAAGTTTCATGTTTAAAACTACAAGACGAGACAAATCTAACAAGATCTCACTTGGCTATATTTTAACTTGTATAACTATGATAAAAATCTAAGTCAAAGTATTAGAGTTAAATGTAGCAAAATCCCGGAAGGGGCAAGAAAAAAAAAAAGTAGAGGTAGTATTTTAAAATTCCAAAACACACAACTATCACACCACACATAAAAAAATTAATTAAAAATTCAAATACATTACAGTCACATCACATAAATTCTTAATTTATCCCCACTTTAAACACTAATCTACCCCTACATTAAATAACAACTATCCACACATAAAATACCATGCCCAAAAAAAATGAGACACTATTATGGGGACGGAAGGAGTATATCTATTGTATGCAACAAACCAAAGCTCTAAGTTTCAATATACTACTAACAGTGAAAGCACAGTGACCATTTGGTTCTTACACTTGGATTGATGTCTCCCAATTGCATTGTCTATGGGCCGGGCCTAATAAATTATCCAGATGCTATTCTTAATCTTTCATTATGAGCCGTCTGAAAAGGCTAAAGAGTTCATAAAATTGGCTCATGTGATGTGATTGTCCAGTAACATGCGAGTGAAATATTCATTACAAGAAAAAAAGACTAGTTTTCACTCAAAAAAACCTTCTTTCATTATTCTTAGAGGGTGTTTGGATTAGCGATATAAAATAGATTATTTGATTATTGTGTTTTCAAAACACAAATAATCAGGTTTGCAGCACATTTTTTTAGCGGTTAAACTGATTATTTGCATTTTGAAAACGCAATAAGCAGATAATCCATTTTCTTGCCGCTTATCCAAACACCCTCTTAGTGGCTATATTAGGATTATCAATCAACAGAAAATGAGAGATCACCCCGCCACATAAAAACCTTCTTCTATTATGCTCAGTGGCTAAATTAGGATTATCTATAAGGGAGCGGCGACTTCCACAAAAAAAATTAAAATGACAAAGGGAGGGCCAATTTCTGCTAAAAATATTCATTACAAGAAAAAAGACTAGTTTTCACTCAAAAAAAAAAAAAGATTACAAAAATACCAATAATATCAAGCTTTATAGTAATACAAATATCTACTCTCATATCCATTATGGAGGGGCCAAACTCCTTCATATGACTATATATATATATAGTCTCAAATTATGGAGGGTATTTCAGTGATTGGAGCTTGCGTGACGAAGGTCTTAACATGTTAATACTTAACATCTCTCATGATGATTTGATGTAAGCACATACACATCGCGCGGGAGTGCGCATATTTGAAATTTTTATTAATCGGAAAAAAATCATATGCTTGGATTGTGTAAGGTTGTCATCATTCCCGCTTCAATGTGCTTAGCGTTGGGGTTTAGTGGACAATCAACTTGTTTGACTAAAATCCTATCGAGACAGCCACATGTATATTAAAACAGCAAAAATAGTAGTAGTACATAGAGTGGAATTTTGTGGCATTGTATGGTATTTGTATGACACTCTTCTTGTTTGACTGATTCTATCCACAAAAAAAAAAAAAAAACATGTAAATTATTTCAATATTATACTAATTTTTAGTGAAACCAATGGCTGGGGCCGAATAAAATTGATTTTTTCTTAAAAAAAAAAATTATTGTAGATATCAAGCAATTCGATGATGCAACCACAAACAATTACTCTCCCTGTCTCTTATTTCCATGTCTAGAATCCTTTTGGCACTCCCAAGGAATTTCATCTCAAACCTTTCTTGGAGTTGAAACTTAAACTCTATCTCTTCAAGGGATTTGCTTGCTACCAACAAATCATCTACATACACCAGCAAATACGTAGCAGTATGTTTTCCCTTATTTTCCAAATAGACACAACTATCATATGAACATCTTTCAAAACCAATTTCATTCATATACTCATCAAACTTCAAAATCATTGTATGGGGCTTTGTTTTAAACCATATAAGGATTTGTTCAAAAGATAAACCTTATCTTGCAGGTTGTGATCTGCAAGTCCTTGTGGCAGCTCCATTTAAATGGATTCATTAAGATCTCCAAGTAAAAAAGATGTCTTCATATCAAGTTGCTCCAATTCCATGTCAAAATGAGCAACGATAGCCAAGATAATTCTGATAGAGGCATGCTTTACCACAGGAGAGAATATTTCATGGAAACAATTCCATCTCTTTGAGTGAAACCTCTAGCTACCAATCTAGCTTTAAATCTAATGTGTTCGCCCACATCTTTGGGACAACACTTTAAGTTGTTTGAATCTCATAAACCTGCGAATGAAGAGGAAATTAATTATATTAAAAAGGTTCCTTATGCTAGTGCTCTTGGGAGTATTATGTATTTGATGATATGCACTAGGTCCGACATTCCTTATGTTGTGAGTGTAATAAGCAGGTTTATGGCTGATCCAGGAAAGACCCATTGAGAAACATTAAAGTGGTTAATCAGGTACATTAGAGGATCTGTGGATGTTGCGATTAAGTACAGTAGAATGGCATCAAATGAAGGTCATTTTCTGAAAGGTTTTGTGGACTTAGACTACGCTGCAAATCTTGATAATAGGAAGTCTCAAACTGATTATGTTTTTACCTTGTTCGGTGCTTCTATAAGCTGGAAGTCTATGCTACAATCTGTTGTAGCATTATCAACCACTGAAGCTGTGTATATGGCTTTGACGGAAGCTAGGAGGCCATTTGGTTGCAAGGAATTATTTATGAGCTAGGTGTGAGTCAGGACTGTGTTAACATATTTTGTGACAGCCTGAGTGCCCTATGTTTGGCAAAGCATCAAGTGTTTCATGAGAGATCGAAACACACTGATATTAGACATCATTATGTGAGGGATATGGTGAATAAAGGTGGGTAAGTGTGGAGAAGGTCTCCACTTATGGGAATGCAGCAGACATGCTGACAAAGCACTTATGCTCACTCAAGTTCAAACATTGGCTGGAGCTGATTTCACTTGGGTCACATGCATGTACCTCTGGTACAGATAGTGTTGATGCTTGATGGTTTGGCCATATACACATTTGCAAACAAGGTGGAGAATTACAAAGTGTGTCTGCTCATGTGTCTTCTAAGTTCTAACTGACATCAGTTATTTTGGTTAATAGTTAGAAGTTACTTTTCTCTATTTTTTTATTGCTGGATTTTGAGAGGGAAGTACAGCTAATTGAGAGAGAACTTTTGAGTGCATTTTTTGCTGATTTTGTCTTAGCTTCAAAGGGAGTTTTACACAAGAATTATTGTGGGATTACTTTTGTGATAGATAGAACTTGAGTCTTCGTGAGTGATGATCTACTTGTAATCATTTGTTCTTGTGTTTAGTGGATTGATTGAGCTCCCGTGGATGTAGATCATCTTGATCGAAGCACGTAATTCTTGTATGTTTTTTTCTTGTTTTTTGATTCAACAGTTTTCAATTTAACTTAGTGTTTATTTGAAGTTTGTGTTGAACTTTTATTTCAAGTTTAACTTTGTTGGATACTTGTGAACAAATACATGTTTTGGTTGGATATTCGATCTTCATAATGAAAATGGTGTTGAAGTTGGATGTTTGTGTATATATATTCTTTTTGCCTAAGAACAATGGAGATGAATTGTAGTTCACATTGAACGTGGTGAAATGGTTGTATGTTTATTGAGATGTGAATTGGTATTGTTTTGTTGTTGTAGCAGGGGAAAATGTTTCTGTGTCAGAATGGCCTGTTGGCCAGTTCCAGAACTAGCGACCGCATGCGGTCCCTAGAGGAGTCGTCGAAGAAGGTTAACTACGATTAACGGAGGGGGTCTGGCAACCGGCATTATAGTCGCCAGAGCGGTCACGAAGGGGCACGACCTCATATCCCGTGGGTCGGCGTTCCAATACCAACATGGCCTATGGCGACCTACTCCATATGGTCGCGAGTGGGTTTTCCAACCCAATTCAGCCCCTTACTGACTGTATTTGGTGGTCGCTATACATATTTATTCTTGTAGTGAACTATTTGAGTTGACTCGAATTTTTGAGTACAAGTCGTACTTTTTCCCAGCCGAGTCCTGAACTAAGTTTGAGCGAGAGTATCATTAATTACCCATAATATTTCATCGTCCTTTGTATCTTGGATTATCTCTTATAAACAATATTCAGTACATCTTTGTAAGGGTTAATATTTCAAATTGCATCTTAGTAAAAATTATATAAAATTTATAGTATAAAACTATGTAATTAGACAAATCTAACAAGATCGTACTTAATTATTTTTTATGATTATATCATTAGGATAACATTAAGTTTAAATTGAATAATAAATAGTACAAAAGTCAAAACATGCCAACCTTTACGGTATGGAGTCAGTATTATACTAAGATCGAGAAAAGGACGACACATCGATTGAATCTCCAAAAAGCCCGAACAGTTTACTATAATATTTGCTAAATTGCCATTTGATTTATTTCTTTCTATTATTATTATTATTATTATTATTATTATTATTATTATTATTATTATTATTATTATTATTATTATTATTAATCATTTCACTACATGATTTCTATTTAATTTATATTTTATTCATAGCTATTTTATAATATGTTGAGATGATTATCAAAACAGCCCATTATAAGGCGTCTATACTGATTTGCAGTCACTACTAACGCATATTATTATTGAATTATACCACTACAACGTCATTTGACTTTTTATATATAAAAAAGAGGGAAAAAAATGTAATGTTGCAGTGACCTATTTCAATGATATGTATATGTATATGTATATGTATATGTATATGTATACATATACCGCTTTGCAAAAAAATGATATGTATATGTAACCAACAGCAGTTGGCTTGAGTGGATTATGGCTCTAGTCGCTTAAGCAATGTCTCGGGTTCGAGCCTTGTGTATGCAAAAAATTGCTTTGGGAGAGACGCCCTTAATTGTCCATTCAGATCCTCGAGGGATTAATCTTGAATCTAATATGGCCTGGGGATACCCGGTAATTCATTGGGACTTTTTGTATTGTGCTGCAACCAAGGTTGTTAAGATCGGGATCCTATATGGGATCGTTTTTCTCTTTGCAAGATCGGGATCGCAGGATCGAATCGGGATCCTAAGATCTTATGAAATTGCAATAATAGATAAACTCAGTTATGCATACTGACAAGTAAAAGCATTATTTTGTGTGTTTATGAATCTTGCAAGTTAATTAATACAATACAATACAAAAATATCACAATCAAACATAAAATATTTCCACATACATACATATTATGTTTTTTTACACATCATACATAAGGAATACAAACTCTTAAGTTTAAAATTAAAAGAAACAAGTTATTTTGATCCCAAATTATAAAATACTACAAAAATTTTATGCGTTTAAGAGGGTAAGATCGTAAGATCGTAGAAGCGTTTGAGGGAGTATGACTATAAGATCGTAACATTCTACTACCAGGATCGGGATCTTACGAATTTTAAGATCCTACAAGGATCGGGATCGTTTTAGAGAGGTGTGATCGTAAAATCGTAAGATCCTAAGATCAGGATCGGGATCTTAACAACTATGGCTGCAACTTGCAATAGTGTTAGGTCATTCTATTGGTTTCTCTCTATTCGAGATACTAAATTCAGAATAGGGGATCTTTACAGGCTTTATGCTTGTGTTTTTATCCGTCTTATACTGATGACTACTCTAAATTATCTGACTATTAAATTCGTTTTCCTCTTTGTCGACAAAATTAACATTGACTAGAATCGGCAGAAATTATACTTTTCCCAACAAATTATTCTATATTAATTAAATGATTTCGTTGTACAAAATAGATAGTCGCCATCATCATCAAATTAAAAATTTAATGGCGAACGTGTCATACTACCAACGATATATATGCCAAAAAAGGTTTATAAATTCTTGTCGGCTTATACAATCTAGCTAGCAACAATTACTGAAATAAAACAGAACTACCAACCACCACTTTTGTTAGGGTGCCGAGACCTAATTTCTTTGATGTACCGTGGCACATTCAAGCTATTGATGAAATATTGAAATCAATGGTTGATATTAATACAAAGGGTACTATCGTAATTTCAAAAGATACAAATGCTCTCTATTCATTTTTATCAATTCTCATGCTCGTACTTTCCTCTCCCTCATAATATACTTTTTTCGAAATTTCAAAATTTTGATAGGATATTTACATTCCTTGCATCGAGTATGTAGATTTTCATATAAAGAATGTCAAAATCCGATCTTCTTGAACAACCACTTGCAGCTGTGTTTGGCTCCGGGTTGAGCCAATGACCTTTTTCTCCTCAAGGGAGGCTATCGGAAAATGATCAAACCGATTACAGGTCCGAAAATATTAGAACGCGCCCAAACTTGACTGTATATCACTGAATTGCAATGGCAAAATCAAATACGACGAAAAATCTACCAGTTGTTAAGAAACAACGGCTGATTAACCAAAATAAGGTACCAAACTACCAGTTGTTGAGAAACAACGGTGGACTTGGAAAAAAGTAACCGCTAACAACTAGGCTAAATTCTAGGGAAAGCTGTAAAGGAAAGCAGTAAAGATACAAAGAATTAAATTGCATAAAGGAAATTTTGGGGTGGATTGGTCTCTCTTGATTTTGAGCGTGGCATCCCCTATTTATAGCCGGAGATGTGATAACCGCTCCATGGCTGATTCCGATGAACCGATTCTGGACCTCCCTCCTTCGGCTACCCTCGGTCACACTTGGCCGATCGTTTCGTCCTGGGAGTTCTTATTCCCCTGAACTTCTCTTCTCCTTTCCCCTTCTGCTGGACTTCTACTCGGCCCAATCGTCTGATCTAATTTTCAATTTTCGATTCTTTAGTAGTCTCGTCATCTGCTCGTCTATTGTTGGGCCTCTCCCCGGTTCGTTTTTCTAGCCCAATTATTCCTTCCTCGGCCCATCATTGCGATGGCCACAACAAGCTGACTATCTTTTGATCTGGAGGTTTATCAACAACAATCCAAGTTTGATTCTTTTGAAGTGAATCAAGTTCTTCTTGCATGGCTATTTTCCATTCAATGCTCTCTGGACATTGAATGGCTTCCTCAAAAGATGTTGGTTCTGCTATTTTCCATTCAATGCTATCTGGACATTGAATCAAGATGTTGGCTATCTTCTGAATATTTCATGAGTGTATACTGGCAGCTTGTCGTATAGCTGCAAAAGATAATTTAATTCCTGTGTCACCAAGCACAAAATAAATATAGTATAGCGGTGACAAGGGTCGAGTCCTCAGGGATTGGAATACCACATTCTCATAATATTTACAATATTTAAAGGGGGGGTTTTGTATTTTGAGAACAAGAAAATGATAACAAAAACTAAAAACTAAGTAATTCTACAAACTATGAAAATGATGAGTGAGGTCAAGAACATAAATTTAAAACAAAGTATTGGAATTAAAAACCTCTAGTTCAAAGATTGATTTGGAATGGCAATTGGATAAGATCATCGATGCATAAACATTGTGCCAATTGATAAACCAGTTATAGTTGTCAGGTCCGCTTAGACAACCAACTTTTCCTTTCAGTTTAGACAATTAAGGTACGCCCGTTAATTGCCCCTAATCAAACTAATATTTCTAGGTACGCCCATAGAAAATATTGTTCAATTGCATTAGAATTTAGAAAAGCCCGATTCGAACCAATTACTACCTACGCGGAGTAATTCACAATTCGATTACACAATTCCCCGGGAAGGAACTAATCAACCCGGTTACCACCTATTCAATTCAAGTACAATTACGGATACCCAAATTGAATTGGCAATCAATTATCAAACTAGACAAATATTTGGGCCCTAAACATTCATCCAATTCAACAATAGTAAACCTTAAACATAGAAATTGCATAAATACCAACAAACATCAAGTTTCATAGTTCACAAATTACATCATCTCACAAATTCCAAAAGCCATTCTTAATCAAGTCTTTAAACTAGAGAAAATGAAAAACTACTCTAAATCCATAGAAGAGAAAACAAATGTAAAGAAGAGATACAACCAAACTCCAAGGATTAGAGCTTCTTCTTCTTCTTGCTATCCTCCTTCTCTTCCTTCTTCTCTTCTCCTTCCTCTTTTTTTTTTCTTTTCTTGTTCTCTTTTTATTCTTGCCTTTTAGTTCAAATGTCCCTTTCAATCTTTGTTCTTTTCTCTTTTTTCTTCTCCTATTATTTTTGTTCCCTTCCTTCTTTTTCTTCTCCTACTCTTGCATGATCCCTTTCTTCTTTTTCTTCTCCCTTTTTTGGCTTTTCTTCCCTCTTTTCTTCTTTTTGGTAATGTGTTCCTTTCTTTGTGGTTGTGTAATGGATGGGCTTGTCTACCAACTTTGCTTCTTTCATCCACTTTGCTCTAATTTTTCCATTGCCATGTCATTTTCCTACAAACAACAAAACAAACACAACAAGAGTAAAGTGCTACTAAAACACCACAAAAAACATCCAAAACATATATCATTAACAAACACAAAATTCACACTATCAAATTCCCCACACCTAAAGTATGCTTGCCCTCAAGCATAGAGTCAAATGAAACCAAATTAAATCATAGAGAGTTTAAAATCAACAAGTCCATTCAAGTACAATCAAATTAATCCAACATCAAACACATTAAGCCAACACCTCCCATGGGTAAAGTGTATGCACTCCTCTCAATATCAAGTGTGGTTGAACAAATAAGCACTCAAGTGATAAATCAAAATGACAATCCCATAGGCTTGAATGAAAATCACATTTCCCATGCAAAGATATATTATCCAACATTAAGAATCAAAGGGTCTTTCAAGAGGGTTATAACGGGGCCATGGTTGGGGTAGGAAGAAAAAAGGAATAAAAAGGCTAAAGTGAATGCAAGTACTTCCGAAGAGTCATCATAGAAAACATTATAGCACATCATGGTTGCCAAACCAAAACAAAACCAAGAGGTTCAAAAGAACAAAAATTACCTCTATTCTATCCTCCCAAAGTTTTCTAAAATAAACAAACCAAAAGGATCATCTATATACAACTTCCAAACAATCCCAAAATTTCCCAAGCAATAAACCAAAACAAAAACAAAACTTGCCAAACATATATCCCCTTTTATTTTTTATTTTTTTATTTTTTTATTTTTTTTTCTTTTTTTTCGTGGGCTTCAATAGCTTAGACATGTTTATTAGAGGAATTCAACAATCTGAAAAGTGCAGACGGAACTTCAACTCTATGTTCATAAAACTGAGGTCAGAGGAACACATGTCAAGCTATATCCATCCACTTCCCTTGTATTTTTTTTTATTATTATTATTTTTTTTAGGGGAATATGTATATACAAACATTTTTGACAATCAATCAAGTACTACAAGAATCCAACAAAATACCTTGAGAATTCCAAAAGAAAATAATTTCTAAGCTTTTTTTTTTTCTTTTTTCTTTTTTTTTTTTTTTTTTTTGCAACCAACACAAAAATTCAACCATAATGACTTATGAAAGTACTTCAATCACTAGGGTTCGAAAGCAATGGTATGACAAAAAGAAAAGGCTTAATAGGCTAAGGGTTATATATAAACAAAGAAAATTGATAAAAGGCTCAAAGTGGAAAACTAGGGATAGAAGTATGGGTTAAGGCCAACAAGAAGGCTAAAAAAAAAGTTTATCCTAATGCCCTTATCATGTTCAAAATATTGGATTCAATCAATGCAAGTTCAACATGTATAATCATTCAAATTCTAGAATGTTAAAATGATTACCACATAATTCACACAAGAAAGAAATTTCCAAAAGCTTGAGATAAGTGTATTTTTTTTTTTAGTAAAACATCAAGCTTTGGAAAGAGGCTCAATTTCTCACATGGGTTCACAAAATAGTTGCTTCACATGTTCAATGTCAGAAATTATCAATCATACTCAAAAGATTTGTCAACTTAAACCTCATAGACTCAATTCAGTTACCTATTAACATCAAATTCAAAAAAAAATTCACATAAAACTTAAAAAATTTATATAAAACAACTTAAAATTTTTTTTTTTATTATTTTTTTAAATTTTAAATTAATTTTAATTTTTTTTTATTTATTTTTTTTTAAATTTTAATTTTTTTTTTAACAGAAAATGGCAAGCAATGCATAGATAGTTCCTCCCCCACACCTAAAATCTACATTGTCCTCAATGTAAAACAAATGATAGAAAGAGAGAAACTTCCCTGAGTCCAAGGGGGAATCGATGCAACGACTCACTAGCGAGCCGGATGTGGTGGTTAAGTGAAGCCTGAATGCTGGAAAAATTACCACAGGGCATGCTGGAGAGAGACAAGTGAATACGAGTACGCATCATAATACCTGAAAAGCATAAACAACCAAAGCAAGCAGCACCAAGATAACAGAATATGTCTACTTCAAGATCATCAATTCAGAAATACCTATTCATTCTACTCCACACCTTAGAACAATGAAAATTTCAATCCAACATCATCCAACAATACCAAAACTAACCACTGCACCAAATTCAAGCACCAAAAATTTATGCTTATCATCAACCAACAATCCAAATCAATCCGATTCAACTTTGCACTATTAACTCAATGACATTATCAATGAAAGCAAGGATTTCCTAATTCAAATCAAAACGCAATAGTGCAAACTAAAATCAGAAAATGCCCAACAAGACAAATCCACAGCAAATAATTCCAACAACTTCATATCAGAAATCTGAAAATTCCCATCACCACCAAACTTCAACAGAGAATAGAAAAAAGGGAAAGCTATCCTTTACCAACCAATCCCGTCGAGCATTAGCAATGAAACAAATGAGGTCGTCGGAAATGGAGGACGGGCGCTGACTAGGAGGAATCGAGGAGGATGGAGGCCGGATCAGGTGGCGGCGCTGGTTGGGCGCTCGCGACGGCGATCTGCGGAGGGAGCGGCGCTAGGGTTCAGGGAATTGGAGGCGGCGGCGCGGTGCGATCTTCGCCGAACAGAGGGGCGGCGATGGGCGAGGTGGAGCAGCGGCGGTGCTCGAGCGAGGCGGAGGCGAAGGCGGAGGCGACGAAGGGCTGGGCGGCGTTCGCGAATCGGCGGCGGCGCTGGGAGGGACAGGCGGCGGCGCTGCGGTGGTTGGCGACTGAGAACAGAGACGCGACGTATGGCGGCGCTCGTTCGCTGCAGGAGAGAGGCGGCGGCCGACGGTGGTGCGGCGACGGGCGGCGATCGGAGTTTTGTGAGATGATGGAGGTGGCCGGAGCTCTTGGATTGGGGAAGAAGAAGAAGAAAATAGAAGTAGGAGAAGAAAATAATTGGGCCTTTCGTAGGGTTGGGAGGGAAGAAGAGAAGAAAATAATAGTTGTGTGTGTTTGAGAGTTATTCTTCAGTAGGGTTGGGGTGAGTTAGTCATGGGCATGAATAAAGATAGTGGGGTGCCCAGAAAAATATACTTTTTGATTCAGTGGAGTAAGTGAGGTTTAATCAGGAGTAAGTGAGGTTAAATCATGACCATGACTAAGAGTAGGGAGGTTTCCTGAAAATTAAAGCTCCAAATGATTTTTAACACAGCTTGGTAAAGTAGTGTTAGTCATGGCCATGACTAAAGGTACAGAGGGTCCCTGAATTTTTGTTTCCAACATAGGCTTCTACCAAGGTCTTAAACATGAGCATGATTAACATGTATATTCCTTCCTGAATTCAACTTGAAATTTTATATATATATATATATATATTTATTATTTTTTATTATTATTTATTTATTTTATTTTATTTTATTTTTTTAATTTTTTATTTTTTATTTTTTTTTTTTTGAATTTCAGCAAGTTAAATGCGATTTAATCATGCCCATGAGTACCCATTACCTCCTTCACTGAAAATTTCCTCCTTTAAACATTTCAACTTGTTCCTTGATCCCAAATTCCATCTTCACATCTACAAACCTACAAAATCACAAACAAAATAACATTAACAAATCAAAATTATACCAAATATATAATGATCAACATAACAAAATATATAGCATAAAAATAATTTATTTGCTTGGGTTGCCTCCCAAGAAGCGCTTTGTTTAAAGTCCTTGAGCTAGACTTCTTCCAAATTCTTCAACCATTCTCATAAGCATCATACCAAAATCCACCAAACTTCAACAATTGCAATTTTTTTCGATATCCATGATTATTCAAATCCATTCCACCATTTTTATCCCTTAATGCTCCAAGCCATACTTCCGGTGGATCTTTTCCATTCAACTTAAATTTTTTGTTAGACCCAAAGTTTACAGTATCTATCCATTCAATATCTCCAGGGTCTTTACCATTAAGCTCACGAATATCCTGCACACAAGGTTGAATAACATCAATAGCATATAAAGCTTTAGAATCATCAGGATGTTCGATAGTATTAGAAAGATTGAAAGAAAGTTCTTCTCCATCAAATTCCAAAGTAAGAGTGCCTTTCTTCACATCAATCTTCACTCCTGCAGTATACATAAAAGGTCTTCCCAACAAAAGAGGGGGTGGATTAAAGCAATGATCATCGTTCATATCCACAACATAGAAATCTACAGGAAATATTGCCTCATTAACTTGAACTAACACATCTTCTAACATACCATCCGGATAAGCATTTGATCTATCAGCAAGTTGAATAATAATTCCTGTTTCTTTCAATGGACCTAGATTTAGGGAATTATATATTGATCTTGGCATCACATTTATCGCAGCACCTAAATCTAACATGGCTTTGCTCACCTCTTTTGTTCCAATTTTGCAAGGAATTAAAAACATACCTGGATCACCTGTTTTGGGTGGGATTTTTCTTTTTATGACTGCAGATACACTCTCACCTGCTATTATATACTCATCTCCCCGAAGCTTCTTTTTGTTGGTGCACAATTCCTTCAAGAACTTTGCATACTTGGGGATTTGATTGATGGCTTCCAAAAGTGGAATGTTTAATTGAACTTTCTTGAATATTTCAAGCATCTCTTTCTTTTTATCAACCTTTGGAGGCTTCTTTAACCTGTCGGGAAAAGGAGGTATTTTAGTTTGATATAAATGAATCCATTTAGAATTTACCTTGTTAGAAGTTTCTGCCTCCTTTTCAATCTCCTTCTCAATTTGTTCTTCATTTTGTTCCTTTGACATTGGAGAAGGACCTTCAACTTCTTTTCCACTCCTCAAGATCATGGCACTCACGTTCTTTGGGTTTGGCTCGGGTTGAGCTGGCCACTTTCCTTTCTCTCGAATTTGCCTAACTTCCCCAGACACTTGATTGATTTGGCTTTGCAATTTTTCAATACTTGCCTTCGTGTCTTGTTGAAATTGCAAAGTTGATGTGGCCATGGATTTCACCAATTCTTCCAAAGATGGACTTGAACTTGTTATAGCTTGAGGTGGTTGCCTTTCAAATTGACGAGGAGGGTGCACTTGTTGTGGTGCTGAAGATGGATGATTTTGTTGTTGATGTTGATTGCCATACCGAAGATTTGGATGATCTCTCCAACCTGGATTGTAAGTATTGGAATAGGGATTATACTGTGGATGTCTGTTGAAATATTCAAGTGCATTCACATCCACCGGTGTATCTTCTTGGAGAGTTGGGCATGCATCAGTTGGATGTTTAATACTTGTGCAAATGCCACACGCCTTCACCTGGACAGTTGGCTTTATATTTCCTGTGGCCATTTTACGAACAAAGCTTGTCAACTCTGAAAGTTGTTGTTGCATTGTTTGCATTGAAGAATCACTTGGCATATTGGTTGGCATTGCATCCCTTGTGCCAAATTGTTGAGTATTCTCTGCCATTCGATCAATCAACTCCCAGGCTTGTGTTGGAGTCTTATTCACCAAAGCTCCTCCACTTGCAGCATCAATGATGTTCCTGTCCATCAACAACAAACCATCATAGAAGTATTGAATTAACAATTGGGGTGGGATTTGATGTTGAGGACATTTAATTATAAGCCTGTTAAACCGCTCCCAGTATTCATGGAGCGTTTCACCTGATTGTTGTTTGATGCCACATATTTCCTTCCTCAAATTTGCAGCTCTTGAGGCTGGGAAATACTTCTCCAAGAACTTTCTTTTCATGTCAGTCCATGTTGTAATGCTACCTGCTGGGAGATAATAGAGCCAATCTTTTGCACTCCCTTTCAATGAGAATGGAAATGCCCTCAATTTGATTTGTTCATCTGTAACTCCAGGGGGCTTCATGCTTGAACATACTACATCAAATTCCTGGAGATGCTTGTGAGGCTCTTCACCTGCAAGACCATTAAATTCAGGCAACAAATGAATCAATCCAGATTTTAATTCAAAGGGAGTTTCATCATCAATTGTAGGAAATGTAATGCATAAAGGCTGCTGTGTTAAGTTAGGAGCAGCCAACTCCCTCAATGTGCGGTTATCTTCAGCCATGACAATGTTTTTTTCTTCTAAAGATTTTGTATCACTTCCTTCACCACTGGAACTAGAAGTGTCCAGCTCTGTAGCCAATGACAAACCAGGAGTTGATGTAGAAACTTTAGATTTTTTTCTTAACTTGGCGTCCCTTGTCAATCTACGAGCTGTCTTCTCAATCTCTGGATCAAATATCAATTCACCTGTACGAGAAGAACGAGGCATAAACAAGGGAAATACCAATTAAAACTAAAAAGATAAAAAAAATATCACAGAATGTAGTAGTTGAACGCCAATCCCCGGCAACGGCGCCAAAATTTGGCAGCTTGTCGTATAGCTGCAAAAGATAATTTAATTCCTGTGTCACCAAGCACAAAATAAATATAGTATAGCGGTGACAAGGGTCGAGTCCTCAGGGATTGGAATACCACATTCTCATAATATTTACAATATTTAAAGGGGGGGTTTTGTATTTTGAGAACAAGAAAATGATAACAAAAACTAAAAACTAAGTAATTCTACAAACTATGAAAATGATGAGTGAGGTCAAGAACATAAATTTAAAACAGAGTATTGGAATTAAAAACCTCTAGTTCAAAGATTGATTTGGAATGGCAATTGGATAAGATCATCGATGCATAAACATTGTGCCAATTGATAAACCAGTTATAGTTGTCAGGTCCGCTTAGACAACCAACTTTTCCTTTCAGTTTAGACAATTAAGGTACGCCCGTTAATTGCCCCTAATCAAACTAATATTTCTAGGTACGCCCATAGAAAATATTGTTCAATTGCATTAGAATTTAGAAAAGCCCGATTCGAACCAATTACTACCTACGCGGAGTAATTCACAATTCGATTACACAATTCCCCGGGAATGAACTAATCAACCCGGTTACCACCTATTCAATTCAAGTACAATTACGGATACCCAAATTGAATTGGCAATCAATTATCAAACTAGACAAATATTTGGGCCCTAAACATTCATCCAATTCAACAATAGTAAACCTTAAACATAGAAATTGCATAAATACCAACAAACATCAAGTTTCATAGTTCACAAATTACATCATCTCACAAATTCCAAAAGCCATTCTTAATCAAGTCTTTAAACTAGAGAAAATGAAAAACTACTCTAAATCCATAGAAGAGAAAACAAATGTAAAGAAGAGATACAACCAAACTCCAAGGATTAGAGCTTCTTCTTCTTCTTGCTATCCTCCTTCTCTTCCTTCTTCTCTTCTCCTTCCTCTTTTTTTTTTTCTTTTCTTGTTCTCTTTTTATTCTTGCCTTTTAGTTCAAATGTCCCTTTCAATCTTTGTTCTTTTCTCTTTTTTCTTCTCCTATTATTTTTGTTCCCTTTCTTCTTTTTCTTCTCCTACTCTTGCATGATCCCTTTCTTCTTTTTCTTCTCCCTTTTTTGGCTTTTCTTCCCTCTTTTCTTCTTTTTGGTAATGTGTCCCTTTCTTTGTGGTTGTGTAATGGATGGGCTTGTCTACCAACTTTGCTTCTTTCATCCACTTTGCTCTAATTTTTCCATTGCCATGTCATTTTCCTACAAACAACAAAACAAACACAACAAGAGTAAAGTGCTACTAAAACACCACAAAAAACATCCAAAACATATATCATTAACAAACACAAAATTCACACTATCATATACCTAAAATATTTGGGTCGGATCTACTGCAAGATCGAAGACCCGACCCAAACCGAGAAAGACTAATATGGACCCGACCCAGAACCCATCCAAGACCCGAACCGAGCTAAACAGGTTGGGTCTGGGTCGGTTCTCGGGTCTACCGAGTTGAATTGTCATCCCTACTCCTTATTACAGCACTGTAATCCGAACGCCAAGGACCTTCAATCACCCTTTTTTGAAAGTTGGCTTTTATTTTTTATTTATTTCAAATGTATTTTTAATATAATTTAGGGGTGAGTCGTGGGTGTCACCGTGACGATGTGGTAGTTCTGTTTGTTTTCAGTAATTGTTGCTATAGTTATTATAATACTGCTATACATTGAAAAAAATTCGGAGTAGGATTGAAAGTGGGACGGGTAATTTCTGCCCGATCCGATGCCGTATTCGATTATATTCGAATCCGAATTCAAATTTTTATATTCTGCGGATATTTGGCGGATACGGGACCGGATATGGGATTGTAAATATCCTCATGTATATGAAAAAATCCAAATATCATGCGGATATTATTCGTATTTTCTATCTGAATATCTGGAAATTTATATATATTTATTCATGTATATTATAATATATTATAGTAACTATAAAATAAATAAGTAATACTATATGCCATATGTAATTAACTAAATCAAATCATATTAATCAATTCGACTACATCATTAGGTTCTTTGCATCTAAATTGTAGTACGTAACATCTTGTAGTGATGCTATATAGATGTCTTGAATGAAATAACTAATGGATAATCTTGAAAAATTTTAAAAAATCAGTTTAGCTTACATAGTAGTATATTCCGATTTTTCTTAAAAAATTATTAAAAAAAATTAATTTTAAATATTATAAGATTATTCGAGTTAAAATCCGAATCCGTCTCGTATTCGTTTCCCGAAATATTCGAATTCGTATTTTATCCGGCCTATTCGTATTCGACAAAAAAAATACTCCCTCCGTTTTTTTTTAAATATTAACGTTTGCATAGTAAATCATTGAGTAACTTTTATTCGACTTTTTAACACAACTAAATAAGTTAAAACATAGGCAAGTGAGATCTTGTTAGATTCGTCTAAACACGTAATTTTATAATATTAAAGTTTTATAATTTTTCATTTTATAAAAATTGAGATATTATTCTAAAAATGTGTATTGAATTGCGTGAAAATAAGAAATATTAACATTTTTTTAATACGGAGGAAGTATAAGATATGATACAGGACGAGTATTATCCACCCGTATTCATCCAGTTTTCACCCCTAATAAGGAGATTATATAAGCCGACAAGAATTTATAAACTTTATATTTGCCGTCTAAAATAGAGATTGGGCCTGTTTGGGAGTTTAGTAGATAGCAAAGCAGATAGTAGACTTGACCAGCAGATTTGATTAGTAGATTTGAATAGTAGATATGACCAGCAGATAGTAATAGTAGATTTGCTTAAAGATGTTTGGTAAATTAGCATATTCCAACAGAGATATGAGAGAAATTGGTATATGCTGCATGATATGCTTCAAAACAAAGCAGGTCAGATATGAGCAGAATCAACCAAATCTGCTCCAAAATCTATTCCAAAATCTGCTCCTTACGAAACGCCAAAAATAGCATATCATATTGGTCAAATCTGCTCATATCCATATGCTGCTCAATCTGCTTGCTTCCAAACGGGGCATTATAAAAAAGTTGGCAGCGTGACACGTACACCATTATCTTTTATAAATTCGATTATGATGGCCACTATCTTTTTTTTTTTTTTTTTTTTGAAAATTATTAAGTATAGAAGAATAATTAGTTGGGAAGAGTATAACTAATTTCTGCCTAATCTAGTCAAAGTTAATTTTGTTAAAGAAAAAAACAAATTTAGTAGTAAGTTAATTTAGAATCATCATCATCAGTATAATACAAAGATCCCATATTCTGAGAATCAAGTATCTCGAATACAGAAACCAACATAGCAATAGTATCATGACCTAACACAATTGCAAGTTGCACAATACAAAAAATCCAGATGAACAAATAAATACTCAACTACAGATAGGGGTGAAAGCGGTACGGTAAATATCCGACCGATCCGATGCCGTATCCGATTATATTCGAATCCGAATCCGTTTTCGACTATCCGGCCGGATATTTCAATATTCGTATCCGAATCCGAATCCGTATTTTAATATCCGCATTCGTATTCGTATCCGAAAATACTTAACCGTATCCGAGAATATCCGACCGTATCCGAAAATTGATAGGATATTATCCGGATTTTAAATATGGATATCCGAATATATTAATATATTATTATTTAATAATTTAAAAATACTAATAATTATAAAAAGTATCAAATTTTCAAAAAAGATTATAAAAAATTATCCGATAATCTGTATCCGATTGAATCCGTATCCGTCATATATCCGTCCTGTATCCGTACCGTATCCGTAATCCGAAATATCCGAAACCGTATTCGTATCCGGCCCATCCGTATTCGATACCGAATTCGACAAAAAAATATGGATAATATCCGTATCCAACACTATCCGACCGTATCCGTACCGTTTTCATCCCTAACTACAGAAAATGACTAACCCGGCCCATTTCCCATCACTCCATGGTAGAGATAGGGTGCAGCCAGGTGGAAAAATATATGATGGGATAAATATTTCGTGTAATAGTGAGATATTTTTTGTGATGTTTGCTTGCATATGCGTACTTATAAAGAGGTTGTACCGTAATTAAATTGCACATCACATGAATACTCATGCGACGCAATTAGACCTAGAAATAGGTTGGTAAATTGGACGGATAAGATTATTTGAGTAGGATACAGGTAGGATCGGTTCCATAATTTTGTTAATTAATTATGTTAATTTATAATATTAATTAGGACGATTTGACAAAAAAAATAATAAAATTATAGAATCGAATAGGCAAAGCAAAAGTTTAGGAGTATTATTTCCTTTTCAACTATGACTAAACTTAGTCGATTGACTTGTTTTAGAAGAGTCTCGAAATCTTGTTCAAACATAACTAAATCGCTTTAAAATATAACCAAACTCAATTGGTCTGAGTGGTATGAGGCTGTATTCACCTAAAAAAATATATATAGCCATAATAAATACTAGTACTACTACAAATCAATGAATGAATAAATTGTTTTCTTAGGGGTTCGATCCTCACCTGGCTCTCTATTCCTCCTCTTTTATCGTTTTTGTAGTTTGTATGGTTTGGACTCCCACACACCTTTACCGACACATAGTATCACTGTTTATCAAAAAAAAAAAAAAAATTGTTTTCTTCAGTCAGGTGTTGATTTCGACCGTCTCGTGTGTTTAAGCAGGGCTGGGTAATTTTAAACAAGGAGACTATACTTCTTAACAATTGAGTGAATCACCATTTTAGCCTTTTGTTGAAGGCGAGGAATTGTTGTCAGCCTATAATAGTGCTGAATAATGCTCCTCCTACTTCTATGTTGGAGTTGGAGGTCGTACAAAAGAAGAAATGAAAGCTCCCAAATTTGCCACCGATCGGCATCCATCATCCCCAGACTGAAAAGGACTCCACCTTTGGCAGTTTCGCAGTGATCAGTGATGGCAGCCTCCATCTCCATGTTGTTTTCCCTTCCCCTCTACCATCTCCCAAAACCCATTTCCCCCCGATATCTCTTCTCCAGTGTCTCTTCTTCTCACTCGATTCTATTCCATTCGCACTCCCAGTTTCGCCCTCAGACCCAGAGAATTTTAAAATTCGGGTTATTGGCTCTCAAAACCGATGCCCAATCCCAAGGGGAACAAGGTTCGGTTTTGCCGGCCGAGGAATCTGCTCGAAATGGAATTCCCCTCCTCTTGGGCGAGGATTCCGCCAAATTCGACCTCTCCCACCAGAAGGTTTCTTCCTGGCTCTATTTTACCGGGATTCTTGGTGTCGTGCTTTATGTCCTCAACGTCGCTTGGCTTGACAACTCCACTGGCTTTGGAAAATCCTACATCGATGCCGTTTCCAGCGTTTCTAGTAGCCCTGAGGTTTGGCTTTCAACTAAGTATTTTGTAACAAAATTGTTTACATAGTCTTGGTTTTTGTATGTATATGCTGTTTTTTTCTTACCTTTTACTTTGGTGTAAGGTTTTCATCAGTTTTTATGGTTTCTTGTAATACTTGTGCAATTTGCAGGTTAAATTTCATTTAATAGACTCATTGGTATTTCTTTTTTATGAGTAAAATGGTTTCTGTATTCAATTTTGTGACACAACCTTTTTTTTTTGGTTTTAATGCTATGCAGATACTCTGTAAAACACAACTAGAGTTCTTAAATGTTTTTGGATTGCTGCTGTGAAGTTCTGACCCCCTATGTTTATGATCATTGCTCACTGTTCGTTATTGATACCTTTTATATGCAGGTTGTAATGTTATTACTTACGCTCGTCTTTGGGATTGTTCATAGTGGCTTGGCTAGCCTCAGGGATACAGGTGAAAATCTCATTGGGGAACGTGCATACCGTGTATTATTTGCGGGGGTATCTCTTCCTTTAGCTGTTAGTACAATTGTGAGTTCTTGACATTGTGTTTTGGTTATTTCCTTCTTTTTCCTTGTTTGATTTATCTTGGTTATATGCTTTTCGGTATGTCATAAAAATGCTCAATGGATAAACTGTGCAATTTTAATCAAGGGATTATGCTCTCGTTGCAGGTTTATTTCATCAACCACAGATACGATGGCGTGCAGCTGTGGCAACTTCAGGACGTTCCTGGATTGCACGAATTTATTTGGGTTTCGAACTTCATTTCCTTCATTTTGCTTTATCCATCAACCTTTAACTTATTAGAGATTGCAGCAGTTGACAAACCCAAAATGCACCTCTGGGAAACTGGAGTAATGAGAATTACCCGGCATCCACAGGTATGAAAATCAATCAGGAAATTTACTGTTGATTTCTCTATTGCCTGTAGCGTTTGCAAAATCCCGTCCTCCCACTCTCCTTTCCCCCACCACTGAATATCAAGCAAAGAAAATTCACTTATTGAGAACAAAAGTGTTTAGGCAAAATTGTGATACCATTATTTCTGACCCTATACAGTAATGAAATTTAGTACCAGTTTCGTGACATTGCTTGTAATGAACTAATGATTTGAGATGGTATGGGCGAACTTCCTATTGCTTTTAAAATGTCAATTGTATACGCTTCCAATATTCTGATCTTGATATGATATGGTAAAAAATGAACTACTGTAATGAAGAGCCATCTTTGTGAGTTCACACCAGTAAGGTGTAAAACCATTCGTATGCTGAAAATTTTAGTGTTTTGAGCATAATCATTCTTTCGTATTTAAAATCGTATATCTTAATGGTGTGATGGTACTGAGTGCCAAACTTTGTTTCATGGGCATTATCATTGCACACAGTTTACCTTTCTTCAGAAAGGGAACGAGGTATTTTGTATCTGGCCTTCCTTCTGATCATTGTTCTAATTACTCGTGAGTTCTGAACAAAATTGTTTATGCAGTGGAACCTCATAACTATGCCTATGATCTCTCTTCTTCACACACATTTGTAAATAACACTTGAATACCCAATTCCCCATTTTCACCTTATCCTGGGATGCCAATTTTGTAATTTGTGACCCTTTACAATCCCTAAATTTCAGTTTGCACTTTTTACAGATGGTTGGACAAGTGATATGGTGCCTTGCTCACACCATTTGGATTGGTAACTCAGTTGCTGTAGCAGCATCCCTGGGTTTGATCACACACCACTTATACGGTGTTTGGAATGGAGATAGAAGGTTGGCCATACGCTATCCTGAAGCTTTTGAAGCCGTAAAGAATAGAACCAGCATAATTCCATTTGCTGCCATTCTTGATGGCCGCCAGAAGTTGCCCAAGAATTACTTGAAGGAATTTATCCGGCTTCCCTATCTGACAATTACGGGGTTGACATTAGGGCTATATTTTGCACACCCATTAATGCGTGCTGCTAGTTCACAGCTCCATTGGTAGTTAAAATGCTTGATTGTTTCAGAAAGCTGGTTTCAGGCGACAATGCTACATACTTGCATATCAATACAACTATAAGAATTAGGATACAACTATCAGAAGCAGAAGTGAAAGCCAAAAGCAGAAGCAGAAGTGCTTTGCAAGATTGTGTTTAAAGTCGGGTCTCATGGCCTTGCCCTCAGAAGTTCCTTTAATGTGTAAATGGTGATTGATATAACAAATAAATAAATAAAAATTGAAGTCTAATTATGTATTAGAAGAATATAAATTTAAAATCATATTGAAGTCTAACGGCTCGTTTGGATTGGCTTTTGAAAAAAGCAGAAGTCAAAAGCAGAAGCAGGTAACTTTTGTGTTTGGACGGAATGTTTGAAAAGCAGTTTTTTTTCAAAAGTGTGTTTGGATGTGTAAAGTTAAAAGTGCTTTTAAAATGTGTAAATTACCAAAAACAATATGCTACTTACATAGGATAGTATATATTTATAGTGTAATTTAAATAAATAAGTAAGGGCATTTATGACTCTGCACACATTACTAGGTACTTTTGGTTTCTGCTTTTTAGATAAGCACCCCTGGGCAGTTTCTTCTAGAAGTACTTTTGTAGTTTTTTGAGACGATTTTGCTTTTTTAAAAAAGGCAAAACAAACACTCTTTTTTCATCAAAAATACTTCTGGCAGAAACAAAAGCCAAAAACACTTAAAAAAAAAGTCATTCCAAATGCTCCCTAAATCTACAGGTATAGCATTACCGCTTTTTCAAATAGGGAGTTGTTTCTAAAGGGTAAAGAATAGTGTTAACCCAAGCAAAAATATTTTAGGCCCAAGGGAGCTGTTTGTCTAAAGTATCCGGCCCAGTCTGTGACAAGAATATATCCGGAGGTAAGGACGCAGCCCAGAAGACATATCCGGGAAGAGGGTGGGCGGCCCAGTCCAGTCCGGAAGAGAGGTTTTAGGGCGGTATATGACGAATCCTCAAGCTTCCTTCAAGATCAAGGTGAATCGTTCAATTGGGAAACATATCAGGTGAGGGCGCCAAATAAGGAAAGGAATCATGGCAGACAAGGAAATTGAACCCAAAGGCTGAGGACGTCTCACCATTATAAATATGGACGGCATCATATGTAGAAGACATCTCCAATCTTCTCCTCAGAGAGCCAGTTTTTATATTTTTACTTTCTTTATCGCTTTCCCGCATTTTACTGCTTTTTTGTTCTTCAATTCCTTTACTGCTTTCATTCAATTCCTGTACTTTTCTATTTTTCTCTGTAATCTTTCCCCAAGTGTCAGTAATAAAAGAGAGATTCCATTCTCCCAAATTTCATCGTTAACAAATTGGCACGCCCAGTGGGACACGATTTGTGACCATATCCGCTTCGAGTTGTGTATGCGTCTTAGATCCGGAAAAGTTATTGTTGACTTGACACAGAAGTTTGAAGACATGTCCCTACAAGATCAGACGATCAAGCGAACGGAAGAGGACGCCGGTGAAACAACAAGCACCTCTCAACCGCTACATGGGATTATGCAGACCCCTACATTGTCCGAGCAAATACGACTATCGATAACTGAATCGATGGCCGAATTCATGCCTTTACTTACAAGGCACTTGATGGACGTTCTGCGGCCTGCTATGGCCGACCAAACCAGCCAGATATGCGGTTCCTTGCGCGATGGAGGCCCCCCGGCACCCAGTACCACTATGACACCAAACACTCCATACCCGGGACTGTCAGGAGGACAACAGCGAATGTGGGGAAACACACCTGACCAGCCGCCATTCCAGGACTCCGGAAGCGTGGCCAGTATGTTTCCACACTCGTACCAGACTGCTTACACTTTTACTCCAGCGGCACCCACCATGCCGAATTTGGGTTACGCGGCACCTCCCGTGCCGGTATATGCTCCATCAAGCCCTTTGATGGCAACCGGTGCTACGCCGGGCAGTACGGCGGCCGGATCTAGCATGGGACCACGACAGGCCGCACTCCATGTGCCGAACATTCCGACCACACCCTATGTGGCGGCACCTCTAAACCCAGGCTGGATGCCACCAACCCTAGGGGGGCACGCGCCACAGCCAGGTGGAGTGGTGGCGGCTCCCATGGCACCAGTCGCCATTCCTACCCAAGCTACTGCCATAGGAGGGCAGGCACCACAATCATGTGGAACACCCGCGACACCTGCCACTATGCCTCCTACGCAGACACCAGTGATCTCACCGGAGTTGCTTGCAGATATGATGCAGCAACACTTCGGGATTCAGCTAAAGCCGATGGAGCGGCCTACATACCGGAAGCCATATCCTGACTGGGTAGACACCATGCATCCCTACCCAAGGGGCTTCAAGATGCCCGAATTCACCACTTTTACAGGGGATGATGGCAAGTCCACTGTGGAGCACGTTGGAAGGTTCACTACTCAGTGCGGGGAAGCAGCGGCCAATGATTGACTGAAATTAAGACTGTTCTGTTCATCCCTCACCGGACCTGCCTTCGCATGGTTTGCTTCCTTGCGGCCTAACTCAATTCAAAATTGGGCCGACCTCGAGCGGGCATTCCATGATAGATTCTACACTCCACTATCACTGGTAAGTCTTGCAGACCTTACTAATGCCAAACAGTATGCCGATGAGGCGGCAAGTACTTTTATCAATAGATTACAACGACTGAAAGGCCGGTGCACCATAGCAATCCCGGATAGGGAAATAGCCAATATAGCAGTGGCTAATATGTTGCCAAAATTAAAGGAACATTTAATTGTGCATAATGCGACTGATCTTGCCCAGTTGGCCGAGAAAGCGGCCCGCTTGGAAAAGTTCTTTGAGGAACAAGATGAGAAGCGTCTACCTATACACGTGACTCGTTTTGAGAAATTGAGACACGATAAAGAGAAAGACGAACCAAGTGTGGTGGCCAATGCAGTAACCTTGGGTGATAAAAACCCTGGATAGTGGCCCTGGAACACAGTCGGCAGCGGCCTTGGAGGCCGAGTAGTCGGTGACTGAGGACGGCGCTCACGGCCTTCGGGTGGTGGCCTGAGCTGATGGAGTGGCGACCTGAGCAGCGGCGGCTGGTGTCTCCTGAGTGGCGGCCGATGAAGACCCGAGGTGACTGTGAGTGGCGGCCTAAACCAAGGCAGGCGGCCTTCGAAGCGGGCGGCCTCGGTGAGGCGGCCTTGCGGCCTAGGCGAAATGGAGCGCCCTCACGCGAACAACGGGCGGCCTCGGGTGGGCCTCGACGCGGGCGGCCTTGCGCTAGGGCGGACGGCCTTGCGCCCAGGGCGGGCGGCCTTGCGCCAAGGGCGGGCGGCCTTGCGCCAAGGGCGGGCGGCCTTGCACCCGCGGGCGGCCTTGCACCCGCGGGCGGCCTTCGGTGTCACGATGAGGACGGCCTCGAACGACGGGCGGCCTTGCGCAATGACTCCGACAGGACGGCTTCGCGGGCGGCCTCCGGAACTACAACGGACGTGCGCGAAAAGGCAGCCTCCCGAGGCGACAGAGGCGGCGGCTTACTTATTTCAGAACGGCGTCCCAGGCGACAACTCCGGCAGCTTCCCGACGAGCGGCTACCTGGTGGTGGCGGCTGAGAGAAGAAAGGGAGAAGAAATTTGGAAAGAGGATGAGGCATAATGGGCTTGGGCCTCCAAACTCGAATTTAAGCGCGCAAAATTGTCTTAAAATGCTAATCAGACAAAATGCGCGGGGGGGGGGGGGGGGGCATCTGTTAACCCAAGCAAAAATATTTTAGGCCCAAGGGAGCGGTTTGTCTAAAGATCCGGCCCAGTCTGTGACAAGAATATATCCGGAGGTAAGGACGCAGCCCAGAAGACATATCCGGGAAGAGGGTGGGCGGCCCAATCCAGTCCGGAAGAGAGGTTTTAGGGCGGTATATGACGAATCCTCAAGCTTCCTTCTAGATCAAGGTGAATCGTTCAATTGGGAAACATATCAGGTGAGGGCGCCAAATAAGGAAAGGAATCATGTCAGACAAGGAAATTGAACCCAAAGGCTGAGGACGCCTCACCATTATAAATATGGACGGCATCATATGTAGAAGACATCTCCAATCTTCTCCTCAGAGAGCCAGTTTTTATATTTTTACTTTCTTTATCGCTTTCCCGCATTTTACTGCTTTTTTGTTCTTCAATTCCTTTACTGCTTTCATTCAATTCATGTACTTTTCTATTTTTCTCTGTAATCTTTCCCCAAGTTTCAGTAATAAAAGAGATATTCCATTCTCCCAAATTTCATCGTTAACAAATAGTTACTAGTATATATTGAAGTCTAAATCCATAGGTATAGCAGATTGAAGTCTAATAGCCGCAGATTGAAGTCTAAATACACAGGTATAGCAAATTGAAGTCTAATAGCAGATTGAAGTCTAAATCCACGGGTATAGCTCCCAAAAAACACCGCCTTAGACTTCAATTTGTGAGTAAATCTAAATAACTTCTTCAGCCTTTCATAGGCCCAAGAAGTCAGCATAATTAGTTTTCCATTGTTACATTCTTTAAATAATTAATCATATTTTAAATAGTTACTAGTATTATCCTTTAAGTTTTAAATAAGGGAATTGGGGAAAAAATTATACTCTCCACTAGATTGTGCTTAATTGAATTCAAAGATAGGTATTACAGCACTACTATTATTTATTAAAGGGCAAATTGTACATTTATACCGTGAGTCGGGCATCACGTACATATATAGATGCATGCATCTTATATAATTTGACATTTGACTTTTTTTTTCTTTTCTAAATTTAACTTTCGAAAATACATGCATAAATAAATAAGTCATACTGAATTTGTCGACACATAGGTGTCAATGTTTACCAAAAAAACTAACTCGAGTTAAATAATTTTTTAGGTCACTACAAGGAGTCATTTCCGTTTTTAGGCCATCAATTGTACCTATTATGATTTTCGGCCATCACATGCATTGGGGCCGAATTTATGGCCAATTTGACCAAGTCAACGCCCCAACGGGCCGCGTGTGTTGCACTCTCCACGCGGTGGCCTAAATGTGGAAATGTTCTCCTTCTAATGGCCAATTTTATTTTATTTTACTTTATTTTGCGTAATTGATATTCAATCCCATTATTTATGTCTCATTTTCCTTTTTATCACCAAACATGCACCATCACATAACATTAATAAATAATTAAAATTTCAAACCCACCACATCAATAAATTCTAACCAATAACAGTTGGCTTGAATGGATTGGGGCTCTAGTCGCTTAAGCAAGATCTCGGTTCGAGCCTTGTGTATGCAAAAAGCAGCTTTAAGAGAGACGCCCTTAATTGCCCATGCAAATGCTCGAGGGATTAGTCTTGGGTTCAATGTGATCTGGGGACACCCAGTTATTCACCATAAAAAAATTCTACCCCACAACTATAATATCATACATAAATAAAAAGAAAATTTTTGTTATTTATTGATGTTATATGATGGTGTATATGTTTGGTTATTAATATTTAATTATTTCTTATAATGAAAATGAGACAAAAATATTATGGTGGATAAAAAGGAAAGTGAGACGTAACTAATGAGATGGAGTATCAATACGCAAAAATATATATATATATATATATATATATATGTGGAGAGTGCAACACACGCGGCCCCTTGGGTGTTGAATTGGTCAAGTTGGCCATAAATTCGGTCCAAATACCCTGTGATGGCCGAAAACCATAATATGAACAATTGATGGCCTAAAAACGAAAATGACTCTTTGTAGTGACCTAAAAAAATATTTAACTCAAACAACTCTCCAATTTCCCAAATACATAGAATACAAAAATAACACTCGAAAAAAAAAAAGAAAAAAAAGCTAGGGTTGGCCGTTGAGACCCTCACGCCACACACGATAACCCATTAAAATTTTCTATCTATTACAGTGAAATTAAAATACATTAATTTTACCAAAGATTAGCTTTTAATTTTTGGGTGAAATAAAGGAATTTTCAAGGCCTTCTTAAATTTTGAGAGTAACATTTTGAAGGACGGAATTTGTGGATAGATTTACATAAAACAGCTCAGTTTTCTACATTTAAAAGCGACCCTTTTAAAAAACAATTAAGTTTTAAATTTCTTATGTCATATTAAATAAATAAATAAAATTAATAACCTTTCACTTATAAATGTCGAAACCCAAATTCTGTTCTACGAGATGATTGAATAATGATTCTCTCGTCGGGTTATTTATCAAGTTATTTGTAAAATTAATTTTTTGTTTTTATGAGCCGAAGCCAGAGAAAGAGTGGTGGGAGCCAAAGGCACACAAGGGAACTTCTAAAATTAAAATTAAAATTATGTTATAATTATATATAGTTTATAATATAGGGGAAATTAATTAAAAATCCATTTTGCAAGTTTCAACTTGCTAATCAGTCCCATATAGAGAAACTTAATATGTGCCATTTTGAAGTTTCAATTTAAAAAATAAAAATAAAAATTCTAATCACGGTACGGGCACAATTTAAGCAAGTGTAAAATCATATCACTGGCACAATTTAAACAATCGTTGACGAAATTGAACAAAACCTATTAATGATGCACATAAATACAAACATAGAAGTACCAATAACACATACCATACAACAAATTCAAAACTATTTCATTCAAAGAACATTGTTAATAGGAAGAAAATCCTCTCTTTTGATTGATAAACGTCGAAGGTTACAAGAATTGCAGAAAGAAATTGAACTGGAAAATAACAACGGGAATGAAAGAAAGCTGTAAAACAAAGGAAATTGCAGAATGAAAGAAAGCGATAAACAATTTAAGACAGAAAGCGATAAATAAATGGAAAGGAAAACAGAAAGAGAAATTAAAGAAAAAAAAAATGTAAAGGCTGCTTCTTGAGAAGTGTTGAAGGTGTCCTTCACTTGGAGGCTGTCTCTGATATTTATAAGTTGATCTTTCATCGTGAATTGCATAACCTCCCATAAAGCCATGATTTGTCATCTCTCAACCGCCATGAACTGCTCCAGCCTCGAGGAACCGCCATACATCATCCGCCTCAACTTTTTTCCTAAGCTGTGCAATGTAGACTGGGCCAAAAATAAATTGGCCCATTGTCCGTTGGGTTAACACTAGTAAATTATTGAAGTCTAAATCCACAGGTATAGCTTTACCGCATTTTCAAGAAGGGAGTTGTTTCTAAAGGGTAAAGAATAGTTACTAGTATATTATTGAAGTCTAAATCCACAGGTATAGCAACTTGAAGTCTAAATCCACAGGTATAGCAGATTGAATTCTAAATCCACAGGTATAGCCGTATAGCTCCCAAAAAACACCGCCTTAGACTTCAATTTGTGAGTAAATCAAAATAACTTCTTCGGCCTTTCATAGGCCCAAGAAGTCAGCATAATTAGTTTTCCATTGTTACATTCTTTAAATAATTAATCATATTTTAAATAGTTACTAGTATTATTTTTCAAGTTTTAAATAAGGGAATTGGGGATTGTGCTTAATTAAATTCAAAGATAGGTATTACAGCACTATTATTATTTATTATTAAAGGGCAAATTGTACATTTATACCGCGAGTCGGGCATCACGTACATATATAGATGCATGCATCTTATATAATTTGACATTTGACTTTTTTTTTTCTTTCTAAATTTAACTTTTGAAAATACATACATAAATAAATAAGTCATACTGAATTTGTCGACACATATGTGTTAATATTTACCAAAAAAAATTAACTCGAGTTAAATAATTTTTTAGGCCACTACAAGGAGTAATTTTCGTTTTTAGACCATCGATTGTTCCTAATATGGTTTTCGGTCATCACAGGGCATTGGTGCCGAATTTATGGCCAATTTGACCAAGCCAATGCCCCAACGGGCCGCGTTTGTTGCACTCTCCACATATTTCTGCTTGTGTCTTGGGTTCAATGTGGTCTGGGATACCCGGTTATTCACCATAAAAAATTCTACCCCACAACTATAACATCATACATAAATAAAAAGGAATTTTAGTTATTTATTAATGTTATATGATGGTGTATGTTTGGTGATTAATATTTAATTATTTTTATAATGAAAATGAGACAAAAATGTTAGGGTGGATAAAAAGAAAAATGAGACGTAAATAATGAGATGGAGCATCAATTACGCAAAAAAAAAAAAAAAAAAAATGTGGAGAGTGCAATACACATGGCCCGTTGGGTGTTGACTTGGTCAAGTTAGCCATAAATTCGGCCCAAATACCATGTGATGGCCGAAAACCATAATAGGAACAATTGATTGTCTAAAAATGAAAATAACTCTTTGTAGTGGCCTAAATTAAAACAATATTTAACTCAAAAAAACTCTCCAATTTCCCAAATACACAGAATACAAAAATAACACACGCGAAAAAACAAAAAAAAAAGTTGGGGTTGGCCGTTAAGACCCTCAGGCCACACACGATAACCCATTAAAATTTTCTATCTATTACAGTGACGTTAAAATACATTAATTTTACCAAAGATTAGCTTTTAATTTTTGGGTGAAATAAAGGAATTTTCAAGGCCTTCTTAAATTTTGAGAGTAACATTTTGAAGGACGGATGAATTTGTGGATAGATTTACATAAAGCGACCCTTTTAAAAAACAATTAAGTTTTAAATTTCTTATGTCATATTAAATAAATAAAAAAAATTTTAATAACCTTTGACTTATAAATGTCGAAACCCAAATTCTGTGCTACGAGATGATTGAATAATGATTCTCTCGTCGGGTTATTTATCAAGTTATTTGTAAAATTAATTTATTTTTTAAGGAGTCGAAGTAGAGAAAATGTGGTGAGAGTTAAAGCCACACAAATTACAAAGGGAACTTGTAAAATTAAAATTAAAATTATATTATAATTATATATAGTTTATTATATAGGGGAAATTAATTAAAAATCCATTTTGCAAGTTTCAACTTGCTAATCAGTCCCATATGGAGAAACTTATATGTGCCATTTTGAAGTTTCAATTTAAAAAATAAAAATAAAAATTCTAATCACGGTAAGGGCACAATTTAAGCAAGTGTAAAATCATATCACTGGCACAATTAAAACAATCGTTGAAGAAATTGAACAAAACCTATTAATGATGCACATAAATACAAACATTGAAATACCAATAACACATACCATACAACAAATTCAAAACTGTTTCATTCAAAGAACATTGTTAATATAAGGGTTTCACATTAGTCAATAAAACTTTACCAATTGCATTACAATTTCCCCAAAGGGAATCAATCACTTGTGATATTTTATGACCTAGTGGATATATGTACTAATTTCCATAAAGGGGTGGGTGTCATAGTTACATGTGTGATCTAAATCTTTTTCATAGCTGGTTAATAATTCAGCCCACAAATTACTAATAAGGTCAAATAATATAAACATTACGTATGTACATATGAAATCCACATATCAATTACTTCTAATTTCATCGTGGCCAAACGTATAATACTAGCATATGTAGCCTTATACTCCATCCGTTTTCCAATAGTTGAAACGTTTGGAAATTTAACACTATTCACACACGCACTTTAATTTAAAGTTTTATCATAGTTATATAAGTTAAAATATAGCCAAGTGAGATCTTGTTAGATTCGTCTCGTTGAGCAGTTTTTAAATATCGAACTTTTAGAATTTCTACTTGTACCGAAATTGAGTTATTAATTATTTAAATGTGCATTGGACAGCGTGCACTGTGGGTCCGTTTCAATTTTTTGAAAACGGAATTGGAGTACTATTTTATATGGTGTTAATTGATTTGACTTTTTGAAGACACATCTTGCAAATTAAATACTCACAATATTGGAAGTTATCTCTTACCAATCAAGCTACATCTAGCCATTATTAAACAATTGTTAAATCTTGGGAAAGCAAAGAAACCCCTTATAAATAAGGGGATGGATTGCCAAATCTGTAGTTCATCAGGAATATAGAAAATAACAATGGCTTTAGAAGGTGCAAATTGTAGCAATGTGGCAGCCATCTTTGGAGTGACTGGGATGGTGGGGAAGGAGCTTTCAAGAACGCTGCTTTCGAGTGGTTGGAAGGTTTATGGCATTGCACGACGGCCCGAGGAGACGAAGAACGCCAACGGGGAATTGTCAAGGTATCATTTCATTTCATGTGACCTGCTTTCTCCCTTGGAAGCTCAACAGAAGCTCTCTTCTTCACTGGAGGATGTGACTCATGTGTTTTGGGTCACTTGGACTGCACAGACCGTCGATTCCTACGATCAGAATAAGGCGATGATGGCAAACGTGTTGAATGCTGTTCTCCCAAAGGCCAAGGGGCTGAGGCATTTTTGTCTACAAACAGGTATTAAGCATTACATTTCATTGACCAATTTGGTGGAACATGATGGCTTGTATGATGAGGAATACCCCAGAGTGGATGAGGGGGGAGATTTTTACTATGCCCTTGAAGACATGTTGAAAGAAAGGTTGCCGAGTTACAATGTGGCTTGGTCGATCCATCGCCCGGGTTTGATCATGGGTTGTTCTCGGAAGACCTTTTACAATTTTGTTGGTGCTATATGTGTTTATGGAACTATATGCAAGTACTTAAATCTTCCCTTTGTGTTTGGGGGCACAAAACGGTGTTGGGAAGAAATGCACGTAGATGGAGCCGATGCCCGTCTTGTGGCTGAACAAGAAGTTTGGGCTGCCACTACGCTGAACTCTAGCAAAGGTGAGGCTTTTAACGCGATAAATGGTGATTCCTACACGTGGAAAGAGATTTGGCATGCCATCGGGGCTAAGTTTGGAGCCGAGGGAATGTTCTCGGAGGATTTTGTGTACTCACAGGCCATGAATGATAAGGGGGAAGTTTGGAAAGAGATAGTAGAGAAAGAAGGGCTTGTGGAGACAAAGATGGAAGATTTGGCTAATTGGAGTTTCTTGGATATGAGCTTGAGATTCCCCATCAAGGTTTTGGTCACCAGAAAGAAGATTGATATGATGGGATTTAGAACAAGGTATAGTGTTTTGGATTCAATCTTGTATTGGATTGATGTCATGAGAGCGGAAAAATATATTCCATGACATAATATATATATATATATATGTATATATATATATATAAAAGTCGCTGTCTGTGCGACCGATCTGGTTAGGGTACTAATTTTAATATTAAACATATGCAGAATGTGATGTATTATAGGGTTTTTATATGATGTTTTCTGAGTTTTTGCTCTTTTCAATTTTTGTCAATTGAGGTATAATGGTGTTGTATTTTATTTTGTTGTAATGTTACTTATACAATACATAACATTTTGTATGTAAATTTAGCACCCAAATCGTACCCCTGGCGATGTACAATATAGTGTGAGTTTACTATCATAACAGGCTACTACAAGGCGCATGTACTGACTTTTGGCCACTATAATAATGTTGAGTTATTGTTATTTTAGGTCAAATTAGCTTGTAGCAGCCTATATTGATTATTATCTACTATAATATAATACATTAATCTTGTAGTGGCCTATTTCAATAATAGGTGTGTAGAAATATGGTTTTTTTTTTTTTTTTTTTTTTTTTTTTTTTTTTTTGTTTTGTTTTGTTTTGTGGGTAACACAGACGCAAGAAATATGCATCTTGTAGTGGCATATTTTGATAAATATCTCATACTCCAATGTAGTCCGTTGTGAGAATGAATCTAGGCTTAGATCCATTAGTTCATTCTTCTATGGGACCTTTAATGTTTAAGAGTTGTAACATTTTATTTTTGCATTAATTTGTATTTTTACAATTTCTTTTTATAACACGGTATCTTTCTATTGCAGTTTTTTCTCATTTACTGAAAGTTCTTAATGTTTTATAAATCATTTAAATCTTCGTCTCTGATATGATCTATGAAATTTATTTTAGAAACCCATAGTTCTGATTTTCTTATTTCAATTTCTCATAATTTTTCTTTAATAAATTCTTCACATAAGCTTGCCATTTCAAATTGGGAGCTTAGGTATTGATCATAATCTAGCCCCGTAAAGGTCTCATCCTAGTTGTTAAGGTCTCTAAAACGATTCCGATCCTTGTAGGATCTTAAAATTATACGATCTGGATAAGATTCCGATCCTGATCGTAGAATGTTATGATCTTATGGTCATACTCTCTTAAGGGCTTCTACAATCTTACGATCATACCATCTTGCACGCATAAAATTTTTGTAGGATTTTATGATTTGGGATCAAAGTAACTTATTTTCTTTAATTTTAAACTTAAGAACTTGTACTCCTTATGTATGATATGTAAAAAAACCATAATATGCATGTATATGGAAATATTTTATGTTTAATTGTGATGTTTTTTTTACTGTATTCTATTAATTAACTTGCAAAATTCATAAACACATGAAATAATGCTTTTACTTGTTAGTATGCATAATTCAGTTTATCCATTATTGCAATTTCATAAGATCTTAGGATCCCGATTCGATCATACGATTCCAATCTTGCAAAGAGAAAAACGATCCCATATAGGATCCCGATCTTAACAACCTTGGTCTCATCTTTATATTCAATTTGGTCAATATCCATGGCTTCTTCACATGATTCTTTTGAGACTCTCTTAAAGATCTAACCAAATCTTTAAGGTCTTTTATTTCTTTTTTCTATCTTTCACGTGGTTTCTCAGAGTTTTCCACATACTGGACATATATCAAAAAGTTTAGTCTGTCCATTTTAGACTAGTTCATCATTAACATCACACTATCTTGAATGATTTTCTTGTAGATTTCCCAAGACTTTATACATTTTGGCTTGTTTTTTGTATCTGATTTCCAGAATTTCTAGTTCATTTTTTAAAAAATCAGTTTTTTGAGTCACTTTTTATTTTATAATTGTTATCACAAAAAAATTAATTAAATTGATCGGTGAAAAATAAAAATAAAATAAGAGCAAACATTGGCATAGAACAAAGATGCTATGCCAACTAAAAAAAATGAGACCATGAGTCCTGAGACGGAGAACCATGAGCAGTGCCAAGCGATGGATTAATAGTGAAGTTTAAGACCCAAATGGACATCAGGGTGAGGAGTGCAAAGTGATCGATCAATCACCACAAAATGCTTACTAGAGCCCAGTACCTTAGAGTGAGGATGGTGGACCAGGATCTGTGCCAACTGATGGCAAAATGGAAAGTGGTCGACCAATCGCTACAAGAAGGTTACTAGAGGGCCTAGTACGTTTAGAGTGAGGGTGGTGAACCATGAGCAGGTGATGGATCGGTAACAAGATTGTCGACACCAATAGCTACAAGGCAGTTGCTAAAGGCTAGTGCTTGGAGTCAGAATGGTGGATCATGAGCAGTACCAAGTGATGGGTCACTAGCAAAGTTATGACCCAATGGACCTTGGGGATAGAAATACAAAGTGGTCGACGGTCACCAGAAGGCTTAGGTCATGGGATTGGCAGTTCTCCCAAGGCAGTTGCATCACCTCCTATAAATACCAAACAAGGAAGCAGAGGCAGACACACAATCAACACCCAAGCAACAACTGCTCCTTACTTTCATAGTTTTAGCATTAGAATAGTTTGTAGTTCGTAGTTCATAGTTATTAGATATTAGTTCTTGTAATCAAAAGTGGGCAAGGGACTTGTTTCCTGTTCATTGTTCTAAAACTTTTTGAAGGCGCAATCCAACGAAAGAGTTTTTATTCAAATTCTATCGTCTTAGCGTGTAAAAGACTTACTATTTGTTGTTATTCAATTTTACACGATAACAAATTGGCGAACACAGTGCGAGTCGATTGAAATGTTTACCATAGATCAATTATCAATCTTGGAAAGTTTGGATAGCTTGGTGTTAAGGTCACGAGTGATATCCCGGATAAATATGTCCACACCAAGAAGATCCACTAGCACTACTACTGGCGGAATTCCGCCACCACCCGTGCCGGCCACAACAGGGCAAAATGCTGGTGTGAATCCACCAATGAATTTATTACCTGCGAACCTAATGACCCAGCCTGGGAAAATGTTGGATAGCTGCTTCCAGGCTATGAGGAATGAGTTATCTGCACAGGCATCCCTGAATCAGGGTTTTTACGCCTCTGGGCTGTATGCGGTTGGTATGGGCGTTTTTCTTAATTGGGCAACTAATGCCCCTGTGGGACAAGTTTCGCCAGTACCACCCCCTCCTGGCCTTACACCATCCTTTGGTGGAGGGGTCGATAGGCCTGAGTCCAGCAATACTAGGCTTCGGAGGCCTGTCGCCACATACCCGAACAACATCCCATTAGGTGGGAAACCTGCCTTTGTCCCCAAGGATGCAGATCACTATCCAATGGATACATCTCCGATCAGGCCGATGGGGGATTTAAGGACAGAGCCTTGGAGACCACCGATGGTTAATCCTACTGCTCCTAATGTCCAATTCACCCCACCGGTGATGAATGTTCATCCTCCAGATATACAAAACCAAGGACAGCGACTTGATGGCGTCCATCCTAATCCCAATCGACCAGCACATCAGCAAGGCCCCGTGGTTGATCCAGATGTCCTAGCAGATATGCTACGGACTCAATTTGGCCTAAATGTAAGGCCAACTGGTCGGATGGCCTACAAAAAGCCATACCCTGAGGCCATCACTCGCGATCATCCTCTTAGTAGGGGTTTCAGAGTGCCCGATTTCTCCACTTTCTCAGGAGAGGATGATTCATCTACCATCGAGCATATAGGGCGCTTTACCGCCCAAATGAGAGAAAATGCAAGAAACTTCTACTACAAAATGTAGTTATTCTCTTTATCTCTAACCAAGACTGCATTTTCGTGGTTTGCCAACTTACCTCTTGGTCATTTCAGAATGTGGGAAGACATGGAGGAGGCGTTCCACACCCGTTTCTTTAACCCAGTACCAACAGTGTCGGTTACTGACATAGTGGATGCTAAACAAATGCCCAAGGAAACAATCATAGCTTTCATAGAAAGGGTGAGACCGTTGAAGTCGCGATGCTCAACCGCCTTGGATGATTCTGAAATGACCAAGATCGTGGTCAGAAACATGGCACTCACTTATAGAAAGCAGTTAACTGCCCACGATATCCCAAATCTTTCATCACTAGCCTCAAAGGCGGTTCGCCTAGAAACATTATTTAAGGATGAGGAGTCTGCCAATCACCCTAGAAAATACAACCGACCCATTTCGAATATCGAAGTACTAGAATATTCAGATATGGATATTGACGGCGAGTTGTCTGGTGTGGAGATCGCCCGCATGGAGGTAGCTGAGCAAGCGGTGGCAGAACTAGTGAAAGGGAAGCCTTTCCCTTGCCCTAAACTACAACCCAATGCCGCCAAGGCTATCTCAGAGGCAAAACCGCCCAAGAAAAATGGCACCAATGAGGAGCCAATGTTTGATGTGAGCAAGGCCGATGAGATTTTTGATGTCCTCCTCAAAGAAGGACAACTGCGGCTCCCTAGAGACCAGTGTTTGGCCACTGCAGAAGAAATCAAGAGAAGAAGTTACTGCAAAATGCATAACTCCTTCACACATACTACAGCCCAATGCCACCACTTTAAGTTGGAAATCAACAAGGCCTTACGCACTGGCCGCTTGAAGTTTTTCCAGATGGGAGTAGACGAAGAGCCATTCCCACCTGTCACGATGGTTACTATGCAGGCAGGCCCTTCAAGGCAGACGGGTTTGATGGAAAGGGAGCCACAAAAAAGGAACGCAGATCGCTCACCTGAAATGGATTTAAAAGGAAAATGTATAGATTATCCACGCCAGGGTGACAAGAGGAAACAACCCTCAACCTAACCTTGATGGGATATTAAAATAGAGTCCACGATTTACTGGCCAAGATTGCTGATGTGGTGTTTGAGCAAGTGTCGCGAGGCCAAAATGAAGAAGCCAATCGATTGGCACAATTGGCCTCAGACCATCGGTCCAAAGGAAACACCAACAAAATTATGGCGATAGATCTACCTAATAAGGAAGTGGCTAATCAGCTCACCACAAAGGTAATCGACCAAACAGATCAACACCCTGTGGAAGAAGTGCCGGGGGGGGGGGGGGGAACTATTCCCTCTCCCGAGTTGGGGGACACGCAACCATCTCCGAACGATTGGAGAACGGAGTTCATTCGGTATTTTCTTAATCCAACCGCGCAAGAGGATAAAAACATCAAGGCCAAAGCCCTGAGGTTCAACTTGGTTGGAAATGAGTTATACAAAAGAACAATCGATGACGTTCTTTTGCAATGCTTAGGGCCTGAAGATGCCAAGAAAGTCATGGCTGAGGTTCATGAAGGAATTTGTGGTGTACATAGGTCCGGCTTGAACATGCGATGGACTATACATCGATACGGCTACTATTGGCCTAACATATTTGAAGATTGTATAAAGTACGCCCAAGGGTGTGAAGCCTGCCAAAGGCATGCCAACTTAAGACATATCCCAGTGTCTGATCTAAATTACATGATCAAGCCATGGCCTTTCAAATCATGGGCCATCGATGTGATAGGGATGATACACCCACCATCAAGCAAGGGCCACAAGTTCGTCATAGTGGCCGCCGACTACTTCACAAAATGGGTGGAAGCGATACCTCTAAAGTCCGTGGCCCAAAAAGACGTGATTGATTTCATTGATTCCCATATAATCCATCGGTATGGGATCCCACATTCAATCACTACGGACAGGGGAACGGTGTTCGTTGGGGATATGTTCACTAATTACTTGGCATCGTTTAAGATCAAACTAAATCACTCATCCCCTTACTATCCTCAAGCCAATGGCCAAGCTGAAGCGGCCAATAAAATATTGATTAATATCATTAAGAAGATGATTGTTGACAAGCCAAGACAGTGGCATGAAAATCTATCAACTGCTCTATGGGCGTGTAGAAACACGAAAAGTACTTCCACAGGGTTTACACTTTATTGGGTAACATTTGGCTAGGATGCAGTACTGCCCATGGAAATCACAGTACCTAGCACCCGAACGAAAGGGAGCGATGAGATCATACAGGATACCCATGAGACCATGCTCATGAGGGAACTAGAGCAAGTTGATATTGATCGACTACAAGCAATTGATCACATGGAGTGGGAAGCCCAAATGAGGGCTCGATATTATAATAAGTGGGTTAAATCAAACCCATTTCAAGTTGGTGATTTAGTTTGGAAAACAACACTGCCACTACAAAAACAAAACAATGAGTTTGGGAAATGGTCCCCCAATTGGGAAGGACATTTTATTATTCATTCAGACATTGGTAATGGAGCCTACAAACTCATGGATAGCAACAGAGAGGAAAAATATGGAAGTATAAATGCAAAATATTTAAAAAGGTATTTCCCATCATGTTTGGAAAACCATGCAGAAAAATGAACAAAGCAGACACTCTGAGGGGCCAACCAGTGGCCTGGCTTGGGAATGGGATTCTCGTCCAAAAGGTCATCGAATTGGGGCAACATGTCTTCCCAGCTAGATTGAAATTCCTTCTCTTCGGTCTGCAGACGCTAGCATAGGCGGGTCATTACATCAACTTCATGTTCAGTAGTGTCCTGGAGTTGAGCGAATGGCGCGCCATTGGTTTCAAGATCATTACGCCATTCCAGGAAATTAACAAGATCATAAGGGGATGATCTAAATGCTTCAAGTTTCTGTAGCGCCTCTCTGCACCGGGCTAGGTCATCCACTGTACGAACATAGTCCGTGTGAAGCCGGTATGCAAGATCAATGCCACGATCTAGGGTTCGTTTGCCCCTAACAAAGAATGAGAGTGTGGCGTCAATATCGACAAGGAGCGCTTCTAAGTCGTCGACAAGGTCTTCGATTGGATGGTTGTTCACTAGAAAAGGCTGGAGTTGTTCTAACCAGTTCTCTTGAGTGACTTTCCTAGGTAGGGCCGACATGATGATAAGGATTGGAAGTGGGAGAAGGGCAATTGAAGGTGTTGCAGTGATGAAGATGTAACCCACATGGCTTTGCTAACCCTTTTATAGGAGAGTGTGTCAAAAGGCCAAGGTGGTTGACGAAGAAGACGGGATACACCTGATGACAGTCACTCATGACTGTCATTTTCATCCAATTTAGTGTCTTGATGATAAGTTTCTGATCATGTTTTCATAGATTTTTAATGAATAATTGGAAAAGATATGCAAAGATTTTGGAAAGATCAAGATCATTAAGATATTTGGAAATTGCATAGAAATAGCCTGAAAGTTATAGATTTTAACATAAGTGTTTCACGCTGTGTTTTTATCTGAACTAATCCTCGCTTTGTTGATTGAGCAGGAGACAAGCTGTAAAGCTCACAACAAACATTGCAAGGAGGGAATAGGAACATTGCGAGGACCTCAGGCCTGTAATCCGGACTTGATCAAAGAAAATGAGCAAAACTGAAGGCTACGCGATAAGTAAACTGACATTGCGAGCTGTGAAGCCAAAAGAGTTATAGCGAGAGGAAGTCTTGAAGAAAGATTGGGAATTATCTCGCTGTAACATGAAAAGCACTTTATGTTAACTCATGCTTTTACGGAACTGGGACAAAGCGTGAGATGAGCTACTCTGACGCGAGCGGTTATCACCCAGGCGGAAAGAAGTTTCTGAGCACATCTATAAATAGGACCCTTGGGAGATCAGCTTAACGAACTGGAGGACGAAAGAATAGCTCAAATTCTCCCTTTCTTTTTTAGAGTTTTCATAGGTAGGGGTAGTTAGGGTTTAAATCTGCAAATTTATCTTCGTGTTCTTTAGATTTGTAATTCGATTCGCAATTAGATTTCTTTGAATTCTGTTTAGTAGTTTAGCTTGAGAGTAATCTGGAGAGAGGATTTGCTATTAGGATGATTCTTTTCAATCATTACGATGATCGCCATCTTGTTTTTACCGACTTCATCGATCGAATTCACGATATTCTGATTTTAATCAGATTTCCAGGTGTACTCGTTTACATTTCCTTTTGGAAATTATGTTATGAAGGAAGATCAGATGTTAAATCTTTTGTTTTTATCTTTCTGATTGCAATCTTGAATGATTACAGCAGAATTCGGTATTCTTTAATTCTGTTTGAGAGAAGTATAAACCTTGAATGCAATGTTCGCTTTTGAAATCATTATGAATTTGTTAATCAGATTTCCAGATTCATGCTGGTGTCATTTTTTTTTTCAACTTGTAATCTGGTTGGCGTAATTACTCAGGAAGTTTGAATATTGTTATTGAGTTAAGTATTAAACTGGCAGAGTTATTGATTCCATAAAATCTTCTGTTGTTAGTGTACTTTGATCTTAATTCTTAATGCAATCTTTAAAGATAAATGCTTAGAATTAATTGAAGTTCCTAAAGACCCACGCAGTGTTAGTCATCGCGTGATAATCTTTAAGAACTAAACAACTCTAAATTCTTAATCTCTCTGAGGTTTCGAATGCTAACTTCGCTATATTCTCAAAGAATGAATAATGCGAGGAGAAGTTTTATTCGATCTCAGGATTTGGCATTTTCCTTCATAAAAGGACTAATCCTCGCTACAATTGTCACAAAGATTGGCGCGAGGAATAATCCTAATTACTTCACTTTTAAACAAGTTATATCAGAACCCTCGCGATGTCCTATTGGACAAAGCGAGGGAACAATCCTGATGTAGCATCAGAATTGGTTCCTATTTTTAGGAAGTCAAAGATTTATCTTTTATATACATATATATCCTCTATTTTATAAGTGGGAGTTAAGTAGCCTCGCTGCATTCTTATAGATTCTATTACGAGGGACTCAATTTTCGGTATTATCCAAATCTGAGGAACATTCTATGAATAATAGCTCCCCCCACTCTGTACAGATATAGCGTGCGGAAAATAGAGTGTTCATAGTTTGAAACCCAAGACAGTTACTGCAAGTTGTCTTGGACACTTATTTTGCAGAATTATTTCTTAAACCTTTTTTTTTTCATGGGAAAGTAATTTCCTAATTCTGTCTAGCTCCCAATCTATATTTTGGGAGCACCCTAGCATTTTGCTTAAGAGGATTCAGAACCCTCATCGTTTCTTTATACATATATTACTACTTTTACCTATGATATTTTGGGATATTTCCCAGACTAAGATGAGTATTCTTAATATAAATCCACATTTTATATCATTACTTTCTTAAGCACATTGAGGGAGATGATGATATAAGTTTTCTTAAACATCTTTTACTCAGGATGATTAAGAACAAACTTGTTCTTTAGTTGGGCATTTAGTACCTGTCGTTTAAAAGGGAAAGATGTTTCAAAAACCATCTTTTGTCCTAATAATTAATGAGAATTTGGAAGAGTTAACCTCCAGGGTTTATAGCCTTATGATATTCTAATCATCTGCTATGGGTAGGAGGTTAGGCAACTTGCTCATTTTTATTAATCCTGAGTTGAGTCATGGGTATTTGGATTTATTTACAGAGAAATCTCATGCTAAAACATCTGTGTAAATCTGAGTAGTTCAGATAAGTCAAGGACTTTGATTAGCAAATTCATCTTGAAATGCTTACAGGACTATCATTTCTTACAAATACTTGATGGAATTACTTTGAGAAGTTTGAGTCTTGAGCAACCCTTGGTTGATAGATTTAAATACTAGCTTTTCATATATTTTTTTTTTTTTTGTAGAGGACAACCAAGATAGGAGCATAAGATATCTTCCTATCCTCAAAGTAATGAGAGGAAAACTTCAAGTTCAGACTAATGCATGATGGTTTAGATGTGAACTTGAGTTTTCAATGGCTTAATCTGAATCTGAAAGAGAAATTAAGTGATAATTCTAAAATCTGTTATTAAGAAATGAGTCTGACCGATCATTTCTTAATAATAGTATCTCATGATTACAGTGCTTAAAATGTTATGACACTGGATCACCAGTACTTGTCTTGGGAAAGTGATCGAAGACATGAAGAGTTGATTAACTTGTTTAGAGGATTCATCTTGACTCACTGAGCTTCCATTTTACTATTCTTCATTGAAGTAAGACTGCTCTACCTTATTTTTGTATTATTTGATTGTCATTAAGTCCATAATATCTTTTAACTCATGAATCTATAATTGAACTTAATCCATTCATTTTACTTTTAATACTGCTTTCTTTTATATTCTTATGGCTTTTATGCACTTATTTCTCAACGCTTATTCATTAGAAATACTCCATCATTAACCAGAGGATGTATTGGTGTTCTAAGATTTAAAATGTTATTAACGCACTTCTATCGTGTTACTCTCTAGAGAACGATCCCGACAATTAAAAAAATAAATACTGCAAGCTTGATACCGTGCGCTTTCGGTAGGCAAATTAGGCATGCTCTTGAACAATCCTATGAGAATTATAGTTTAAAGAGAGTTGAGAGTTATGTAGCAGGTTTGTGCCTAAAAGCTTCAACACCTCATGACTTAGTAGCAAGTTTGTTGAGTGAAAAGTTTGAATCTTCTTGAAATCTGGATTCAGGTGTCCCTCGTGTATCTAGCCTCATTCTTGAAACTAAGGGCAAAGCTTGGTAGGGTGCATAATAAGTTAGGAATTTCTTCAATTGAGGATATGAAGATCCCGAAAGCGTAGGAATCAAAAACTTATTGCATATGTATAAGTGGCATGTGTTTAGCAAGTCGAGTGCTTAACAAATCATGTATTCTTTGGGGAGATTCATGAGTATCTTATTGAATATACATTGCCCATTATTGTTAATCAACCATTTTTGTGTTGGCCATTCCGTAATATATATATATATATATATATATATATATATTAAAATATGATAGTTATCGGGACTTAGAAGTTGCAAAATACCAAAAACAAAGAAACAAAACCATTTAAGTACTAAGCAAGAAATAAACATGTAACAACAGCCTCTCAGGGCAAAGAGTCCAGGGACTCAGAAAGATCATCCCACATCTTTGAAAAAGTTTCAATTTTCTCTCGGGCTACTTCTCCGTAAACATGCTGAAGGGACCGACATCTCCGGCCCTCAGTAGCCAAATGGTTTGCCAAAACAGTGGACATACCTTCTGCCTCATGTAGTTGGCCATCGATCCCGTGCTTTTCAGCCTCCAAAGTTGCCAGCTCCGCCTTTAAAGATTCCAGTTTTTTCTTTTTCTGCTGAATCCTCTCATCCACTACCTTATCCTGGCGACGTAGTGCCTCGACATGAGAAGTAGATGCATCAAACTTATTCCTTAGCGTGATTCGATGGGGAGAAGTGGCCATAGTCCCTAATTGGTCGTATTCCATCACAACACCGGGTAGTCCGATGCGAAGATGGGCTATGACGCAAGGCCTCACTAGCAATCTTAACCTGATCAGCAGTAAGTTCTCCTGTAACTGAATAGTCCAACAAGATGATTTCTAGTTGGTCAATGTTTGCAGTAACCACACCACATATTGGTGTCCCCTTCAAACGCTTTATGAGCTCAGCTAGACTAGGAGTCTGTGGCGGAACATCATCATCACCCAAGTGGACCGAGGCACCCTACACGATAAAGGACTATGATCAGTACAACCCATGAGCTAGTTAAATCATGGAAAGCTAAAGAAAAGTCATTACTTGAATCTGCAAGCCCACACCAGTCGTGACTGAAACTTTTGACAAGTTTCACTAACACGAGTATTTTTCAATAAAATATATCAGGCTTGAATTTATTAAAGAAAGGAGTTATGATTCACGGGAAGGGGTTTAAGGATATATTTCACTTTTTATTACTCATGTGGGAAACTTTGATTTCAAACGGCGCGATGAAAATCCCTGGCCATGAAACTTTTGACAATTTCGCAATATAGGAGTATTTTCTGAAAAATAATAAACCCGGTTTTTTCAATTTTATTTAATGAAACCACTTTATGAAGGCGGAGTTAGGATTAGGGATATATTTATAGGTTGTCACGTTTTTATTTACTCGTGTTAAGAAACTGTGCCCCCGAAAGCGCACGGAGTCAAAAGTTGCAGTATTTATAGTAAGTACCGGATCGTTCACTGGAGGATGTGCGATGGAAGCAGGGCCCACGTCGTTTACTAAGATTTTCCACTCGGTTACTCGATTCAAGTGTGTGTTTTGACTACCAACTACTTGACATAATTTAACTCTAAGCTATGAAAACAATAAAATAAAGCAAATAAAATTTTTGCCAGAAAGCAAAATAGCTAAAGTCTAATACATCAACTAAATTACTCTAAGAAAGCGGTTAAGATTATTCTAGGAAAGCAGATTTAAAATGAGTCAGAAGGGACAGGGAGGAAATAATAAAAATTGGACAAGATTCAGATGAAACACAATTAAACTTCCATTTTAATACACAGATCTTAGCTTGGGATAATCCTTTCAGTTAACTAACTCTCATGCTTTCTGTATTATGTTCCCTTTAACAGACAGGTACTTACAGTAAGAATTTACATGCTCTTAAGACAACAAAATCTAAGATACCACAAACTTATAACTCCCCTTGCAATGCCTTGCAAGAGTATGTTAGCCATCTGTGGTGGACAAGCAACACCTGACAAATCATTAGTTGAAGTGTCAAGTACTGTTATCATTCTCCCATGTCACACCCAAATATTCTAATCGAGCCTGAACTATCCCTTAACTCTCAGTCCTAGTAGCAGTTACGCAACTCTCAATACAACCGAGTGACCTCTAGAGAAAGCAGTTAAAAGAAAGCGGTAAAGAAAGCATTTGAAATCCTATCACTCGGAGGTTTTTGAAAGTCTGACCTTGGTAGTAAAAGAAAGCCCCCAGTCAGAGTGACCGGATGTGGATCAAGAATTCTCGGCTCTCGGTGAACTACTCGTGTGTTCACTTCCTTCTGGGTGGTTATGAGATACAAACTAATGAAATGAATTAATAAGTTAGTTCATTCCGGATGCACTCATTCAGGACTCAAGAATAGGCTTTGGCAGAAGAGGATAACAGTTGAAAGGAACTCAACCCTACCATAGAAAATAACCAAGGCCCACATGTTGTTCTTCTAGTAATATCTATTACACCTTATCTAAATCCAAGCGGACTCTGATTCAGTGCAATATTTAATATAAGATTTCCAACATACAGCAATTTTGGAAAATACTTGATATTTGAAAATCATTCCCTAAACAGGTACTAGACTCCCAATTAAAATACAGATCCTTTCAGTCTAGGTGAGACCTAATCGCTGACTCTGCTTCTAATTTCCCAAAATCAATCCCCAGTCAAATATGAATTAGTCATAACAGTGGAATTTATCCCTTACTCAGATCTGGATTTTATAAAAGAATTTTTGTTGGAAATTTATTGTGAGGCATCTGATTTAAATCAAGACTTCTATGTCCAAGGGAAGGATCCCAAAATAACATTGACCACAATATCTACATAATAATATCATGCATAAATTCATAGAGAAGTGTAAAATTAAATAACTCAAAATATAAGGCGGGTTTAGACAAAAGTGAGACACAGAGATGAAATAGCCGGAGATGAGAAGAATTTTGGCTAAAGAGATGACAAAATAATTAGGGTTAATTGGATTGCAGTTATCTGTGGTCCAGTTCCCTAATCATTAAGGTGAAATGAGTTTAGACAGCAGGAGGCCTTAGACGACAGTAATCGCTATCATCAAGACTTCCACTATCTGTGATATGAGAGAAGAACCTACATGTTTTCTCAATGTAATACTATTCAAACAATGTTGATCGACACCGTTTGATAATATTACAGCTCAAAATTTGGGTTTGAAATTAAGATAAATAAATAGAAACTGTATCCGAATAGGAGTCAGCTGAGTAGCTATTATTATCCCGGATGGACGAACCGCCAAGGCTTCCACCGACCACTATCCGGACCATGCAAAATAACAACTAGTAATTAATATACAGACCACGAGCTAGTTTATCCGTGTGGGAATACCCGCCAACATTGGTCTGTCATATCTCTTACTAGCTGTTTCACACAACACGAGTAAAGACAAAATAAATAAAAGAAAATATTTTTGGATCATCTTGTATGAGAGACATTGGTTTCTCATCCACGGTTATGGAAATTAATCCATAATTACTTATTATGTTCTAAATAATCTCTCATTCCATAATTAATTAATTACAGTCCGGATTATATACTTAGATCATTAGAGTTTAATTCTTGTACAAAAATCTTTTAATGGATATTGAACAAAGTTCTTTACATTAAATTAATCACGGGTTGAGATCATTGGATTTCAGCCTCAAAATATTAATATAAAGGTCCAATTAATTAAGTGAGGAAGTGGAGAATTAGGGAAATGGGCAGAAGTGCCAAATTACGACGCTAAACAGTTTTAACGACGCTATCCTAAGATAGCGTCGTAAGGATAGCGTCGTAAGGTGAATTTTTAACATGTTTGATAAAATTGGAGGGTACGACGCTATGTATTCAATGACGACGCTATCCTAAGATAGCGTCGTAGGTATAGCGTCGCAGGTGGGTTTTGTGAAGAATAAAGTATTTTGGGGACCTACGACGCTAAACAAAAATTACGACGCTATCCGAGGATAGCGTCGTTGGTCTAGCGCCGTAAGGCAAATTTTTGTTAATTCTGGGCACTATGGAGCTAAACCTCACCTACGACGCTATACTAGGTTAGCGCCGTAGGGCGGTTAGCGTCGTAGCTAGCCCAGAAACTTTGTTGTTATTTGGGGGATGCAATCTGTGCGATTACAAACCCTATTTTCAAGTTTATGGTGCAACTCATGCAAGAACAGTGATAGGGGAAAGCAATAACAGTAGCAAAGATGAACTAAAATGTAAAAGGAGCTCAAATAAAAAGAAAGGAAGAGGCATGAGTGAACCATAAACCCTAGTGAGGGTTTTCAACCTACAAATCATGCATGAGATCCCACAAAGAACAGAAAAACACAAACCCACATAAAACAGTGAAACTAAATGACCAAGTGGTCATAAAACCAAAAATAAAGCAATAAATCCATGGACTCATGTCCATTTCATGATTTTGGGTCTCTTTTTGTGATTAACTTCCCATTTATAAGAAATGGCTTGATAATACCCATCATTTGGGTATTTCAAGCCTTAATTAAAGTTTAATAAAGCTGGAAATAAATGTAACAATGGCTAACTAAGGTAGCAAATTCTAATGAAAACACTGGTCTATAATAAAAATCTAATCTAGGGCATAAATATAAATAATACAAAAAAAATAAAGTCCTAACTACCTAACTAACCTACACACCTCAAGAACACTAGGTTGTCTCCAAGTTTGAATGTTGTCTGGATGCTGATCATTGGAGTCAACTGGTCCTTATATAGGTGGGAAACCCTAGGCCCATGGGCCCCCAGGCCTTGAAATTGGAGTTCTGAGGCTCAGTACGACGCTATAGCTGGGTACGGCGCTATCCTACTACGGCGCTATAGGTCTAGCGTCGTAGTCTTCCGTCCCGAAGACACTTCTTTGTTTCTGAATGGACAGCCTACGGCGCTATCCATGCTTACGGCGCTATGCTCGAATACGGCGCTATTCATGCTTAGCGCCGTCCACCCTCCTTTGGACGCCAACTTCAGTTTCCTCCTAAGGCGCTAGACCAGGCTACGGCGCTATCCATGCATAGCGTCGTAGTTGTGTCTAGCGTCGTAGTATCCTGTAAAATCAACTTTTTGTGGGTTTTTCATTTCTTTTCCCATCTTTTTGTCTCCTTTTTCTTTTCTTTTATTTTTCTCATGTTTTTGGATTTTTCTAACATAAATATGTAATAAAATTACATATTTATGCATTTTTCATACCAGCTCAATATTTTTACAGTTATGCATAAATCAGTCCAATTCAACTGCTTTCTTATTTAATACTCCCTCCGTTTAGAAAAGATAGCTACATTGGTAAAATTGACACTATTCACTTAAACACTTTGATTTGAAGTTTTATCATAGATATACAAGTTAAAATATAGCCAAGTGAGATCTTGTTAGATTCGTCTCATCTTGTAGTTTTTAAATACCGAAGTTTTAGAATTTTTACTTCTACCGAATTTGAGTTATTAATGGTTTAAATTGTGCATTGGACTGCGTGCTGGGTTGGTCAGTAGCTATCTTTAAAAAACGGAGGAAGTATAAGACCGGAATGCGATCAAATGCCCGTTTTAGACACGGAAATGGATTGAAAATAATGGTCATTTCTGGCCATTATCAACATCCTCACATTTAATACTGATCGTCCCCGAGCAGTCAGAGTCGATGTTCCTAAGAACACGGGCTCTGCATATTCAATTCATTTTCGTGGCTTCATAAATCTTATTCTTTTTAGATTGGGATAAGATAATCCCCTTGATTGTAGTGTTTAATGAAATGATACTTGCTCACTATATCGGGCCTACAAATCAAACATTATTATCAATCCTTCATGAACATCATGTTTGAAAGATGCAAAGATTAAAAATGAGAATTAAGGGATGACATGAGCATGTTTCATGAAATAGAGCCTCACATATTACGAGAATCGGAAAGTTCACTCACTCTCAATGGGGTTTAATCAGTGAACACTCATAATCAATTTTAATTAAATTAACCCATAAGCTTGCAATCAGACCAACTCGCCACAGGCTTATTTCCTCAAATCAAGATCATGAGGTCTTATTTAAGGGTTATAATGGGGCATACGGTTGTAACATCAGGTGGGAAAGGGGAATTATTGGGCTAGAAGTGGCAAAGATTTAATTCTATCATAACTTGGCATGTTTATTTAAAATTTATGATCGTCATTATTTTTCTTTTCTCTTTCTATTGCATGACATTAGACTTAGTCTAATTTGCTTGTCATTTGCAATCTATTGATGTCGAATAAAGTTCAAATGTTTTTTTTTCGGTTTATGAGATACCGATTTACACAGCTTTGATGATCACAAATTCGATGCCTTGATAAAATTTATCCTTGCACACTTGGGTTGAATATTTTGGTCTTTTTATGAGGCTAGGAAAAATATAGTGTGTTTCAAAGAAAAATTAGGCTCATAGGCTCAAATTGGTTAATCCTAAAGGGAAAATATTTTTGGGTTTGGAATTCAAAAGAAGGCCAAAAATTTTGGGTTTCTAGGTGCCTCGATCATGTGCTCGATCTCGGGAATATGGCCTGGTCTTGAATCGGTCCCAATTGCAAGTTCTAGTTTCCTTTAATCAAAATGATTCACACATCAAAGGAATAAATGAGTAAAAGTGACTCATGGCTCAAATCTCACAAGGTTGGGTTGATTCATGTCATACAATATTCTCAAATTTAATCAAAGCTTAATTCTAACACTTTATTCAATCAAAATTTCTAACATGCAGATTTATTACTCAATAAGCTGATCGCATCATTAAATTTTTATAGCTCAAAACCTTAGGAATTCATGTCATGCATGTTCTCAATTATATTATCCCAATTTAGAAGTCTGAAGATCTAATCACAAGCCTAAATTCAACATGTGAATTTAGAGCAGGTTTATGCATACTGTTGCTGATTATTTAAATTAAAGCAGTAAAAGAGGCACAGCTGACATACGGAGCATGTCAACAGCGTATTTTTGGCCTGACAGTCACTTATTCATCTTGGACTGTCAGACATCTTTTCAAAAATAAAATTGTTTTTGGACTGCAAAATTCCTTTTGGAAAGCGGAAAATACATCAATTACAAGAGATTTCATGCAATAAGAATGAACTTGCACAAATGACAGAAATTCTCTTATATGATGTTTACATTTAAGCTCAAAAATGAATAGGGGCGGATCAGATTCATTCTTTCGGCTCTTGCGGTTGAGTTGAAGGCCCAGCATCGTCTGTTGGCGGAGGTGGCGGCTTCGGGAGCTGTTGAATGAGTGCTTGCATCACCATTTCCATCATCTTGCGTTGACGTTCTTCACTCTCCATCATCATCTTCCGTTGCCTCTCTTCGCTTTCCAGCCTTTCTCTGTAGTGTCTTTCTTCTCTTTCCAACAGGAGTAGTCTGAATTCATCTTCTCTTTTCCTCTGTTCGGCTCTCTCTTCCTCCTTCCTCTTATCTCTCTCTTCTCTGATTCTCCTATCATCTTCCCTCCCCAGAATGATAACATCTGCCAACTGCTTGACACTCTCTGTCATGGTTTTGTTCATTGAGCTCACAAGCTCGACTACATTTGAGTTAGCAGGCTGTTGTGAGACGTTCTGGCTTGGAGGAGGGATTTGTGAGGGCTGAGCTTGCTGCTGAGGGGCTTGAACCGGAGGTGATGGAGGAATTTGGCTGGGACTTGGCTCTGCTGGCTCGTGTTGATGCTCTTCCACTTGTGTTGAAGGTCCCGCCTCAGAACGGGCCTTTCTTCTTCTTTTAGGAGCGGGGGGAGGCATTGGATCTCTTCTTTGAATCGATGGTGCTTCTTCACCGGATATGAACGAAGATTGCACATTCGATTCAGCCGGGAATGGAGGAAGTGCATACGTAATCCTCTCTTGATTGGGCATGGATGGGACCCGGATAGGAGGATTCAGAATGACCAAGGCATCAGTGTCAAATTCTCCCATGTCTACCCCTTGAGCTGTGCAGATTCTTCTAATAAGATTCGGGTAGCAGAGAGCATTCTTTTTCTCGATCCGTGTAGTCATGACTCTGAAGATATGTTCCCCAACGTTCAGTTTTCGCCCATGCCACAGCTTTGCAAATCCCATCAATACACTGCATGAAGTAGTTTGGGGGTGCGAGCTGGGCCTGATTCTAGCCATGTAAAATTCGAATGTTGGCATGAACTCTATTTTCAGCTTGGATGTGCTGAATGTTCCCACCAAGCCTGGCGTTCTGGTCAGGGAGTCGGCGATGGCTTGATATGTTGCTTTCATTTTTGTCTTGCCATGCCTACTCAAGATCTCCTCCTCCGTAATCTCACTTTGATAGCTGGGTGTTTGGAGGAATCTGTTTAGATAATCCGGAGATATATCTATTGTCTTCCCTCTGACCCAGGTTGTTCGTCTTGCAACATTAATGTTGCAATAGAACTCCCTAGTCAACTCCATATACCCAGGATCTCCGTGATGTAGTAAGAATTGCTCCCATCCAAGCCATGTTCTCCAAAAATCTACATTGGGGTGCCTTAGCGATTCTGGAGCAAACCCCTTGTCGGGTATAATGCTTTCCAAAAGCTTCTCATATGCCTTGACTGCTTTTGGATTCCCGTTGAATTTCCGAATCACGTCTTCCTCCTTTATTATCATCTTGGTGTTCTCCATTTTCTGAATTCCCATTCTGGCGCGAACTCCGGTTTCCTCCCAAAATCTGGCTGGCTTGACTGATCCAACAGATTCATCTTTGCTTGTGTGCCAGTCAGATGGTTCGTCTTGCCCCTCCTGGATGGGTTCATGCCCGCTTGGTTCACCTCCTTCCTGGGCTGCTTCGTTCATAGGTTCATCTTGTTGAGCTTCCTCTATTTTGATGTTTCCCTCAGCTGCTTCATTCAATGGGTCCTCCTCAACCTGTTTAGTTACAATTTTCATTGTATTGTACTCAGTCATTACAGGCTTTGAAAAATTAAGTACAGGAAAGTAAGGATCAACACTAGTTGATACCTCCTCCTCCTCCCTATTTCTTGCAGCTTGTCCGACAGGACGTTGGAAAATAGGCGCCATTTGCTCCATAAATTCCTCTTCTTCTTGCATGGCCTCCTCTCTATCTTCTTCTGCAGCCTCTATCCTGTTTTCGGCCAGATCTTGGGGTTTATCCACTTTAGCTTGTGTCTCTACAGCTTTCTGTTGCTCAACAGCTTTGTCCTTTAGCAAGTCTGCCAATGTGATTGGATTTGCAGAAGTTTCAGCATCTCCAATTACAGCTTCAATTCTAGCAGTGCCTACGAGTGGATCAAAGATTCGGCATGCTTCTGTCTGATGACGGATTTGTTCAGGCATCTCTCCTTGATCGATCCCCGCTTCGATTTGCTCATTCAGCCTATTCCTTATGTCTCCCAAGATGGTCTCCTTGTCGTGAGCAGTGGGGCCAGTCCATTCAGGAGGTTGTTCTTCTTTGATTTTCAATCCACGCCCTGGCACTTCTCCAGTGATCATCAAATCTTCATCATCTCCCTTTTCTTTTTCCACTTCTGTTGATTTCCTTGTCTCCAATTCTGCTTGGAGTTTTTCAGCAACTTCTTTGTCATGAGCTTCTTTCTTATTCCTTTCTTCCTCTGCTTGAGTTTGCTGCATATTCTTTCTAATCTGCTCCTCTTCCGCAGCTTTCTTTTCTCTTTCAGCTCGTTCCTGCTCATCTGTTTTATCTGTCCCCGAACCCCCTGTTTGTTCAACCAGACCGGCCATTGCATTCTCTTGTTCTTGCAGTTCTCTGGCTAGTGCAGCATCGCGAGCAATTTGTTCTTTTCTTTTTGGTGGTGATGGTGGCATTACCCCCTTGTCTTTATCTGCTGGATTTGCAGGTGCTACTGCTTTTCTCGCATTTGGCTGGGGTTCTTGAATCACCACTTTCGGCTCCGGTGCCTTTGCTGGATTCTCTTTCTCAGCCAATTTTATCAACCTTCTTCTCGTCTGAGCTTGAGGCGTGGCCGGGCTTTCGGATGCAGTAACAGCAGTAGATGCTTGCTCGGGCTGGGTGGGTGGCTCAGTGGCAGCAGGATTTTGCTCTCTTTGTGGTAAAGCTGAGGCTTGCACAGCTGGTTGGATTGGCAACGGGTTGTCTTCATTGAAAACCTGAGGGGGTGACGCAGCACTTGTGTACTGATTGATCAGCACATCAGTTTCATCTTCACTCCCTTCTCGTGCTTCCTCATCCACATTAATTCCCAGATTCTTCTCTGCATCTTTCACATATTTGTTAATGAAGACGGGACTGGAGATACGGTTTAGTCGCTTCACCCATACCTTCCGGATGTGATTACAGTAGTAGGCCCTATGCTCCCTCTTGTAATGTAGTGGAGTGTTAGCTTTGACGGTGTTGCAGTAGTTCAGCCCGAAAGCATCCATCTCCATCAAGAAGTGCACGAAATCCATTCTGTTCTCTTCGATCAGTGACTCAACAATTGGCTTGGTCTCTGGCTTCACAAAAGACATGTCACAGGTAAATTCAACTCGGATGTATTCTTCAGCCTCGGCCTGAGTCAGCAGTCGGGTTTGCTGTCTATTCTTTCCTAGCACCTTCCAGGATGTGTTCTGAATATATCCAATGATTTGATCCCTGAGCACATTGAGTTGGGCCAATCCCTGCGGTCTCTGCTCAGCGAGTTGAGTCGGCTTGTACACATCTTCCAAGAAAATTGTGTCAAAATAGTCCTCCTCTGATAGCACCAGGTCCTTATCCAAGACGGGTTCTGTAATGTCCTTTCTGCCTGTGCCCCATAGTGTCATCAAGGCGTGCCACTGTTCCCTAAATTCTTTAGTTAAGTCTATCATAGTCTTAACTATTGGGGCTTGGTTTTCCTTTTCTGATGCCATGGCTTTGTTGGTGGCACTGTTCAGATTGTGACTCACTTCTCTGTGCCTTTTCCTCGCTTGCTGTGTTAGCCATCTCTGCTCCTTTACTCCTTTGTTCTCCAACAAGCTGGGGTTGTATAGAAATGGCAGGGCCTTTTGCATCATGAAGATTCCATGAGTCACTAGTTGGCTGAGGTTGGGTGCTTTCTCTGTGAACTGCCTCCTAACTCTCTCATCCACTTTATTGGGCACCATGATAATGTCAAACTCCATGCAGGCGGGATCTATTGTCTTTGAATGCTGGTGCCTTTCCCATCGGGCCATAAATTCGTGAAATCTTCTCAAAATTCTTTCAGTGTGTACATCTTCTGGAAACTTCATGTCATCTGAAGTCGCATCCATTTGTTTCTCCCAGAACTTCGACAGATAGTAGTAAAAGTCCCGTTGGAATCCCAACTCCTTGAAATTCCTTTCCTCAGGCTTGATGTGCTTGTCCCATCCTTTTGGCAATCTAAAATTCACTTCGGTTTTATCCACGATTGACAGTTTATATGTTGATTCAAGAGCCTCCCGGTAGTCGTTAATCTTCTTGCGGAATTGAGAGCCTTCCAGGACCCCTTGGTCCTGTGTGTAGGGAGGTAGTCCTGCCCGTGACTCAACCACTAACTTTTCCCTGAAAAAATATGAGAGTATTAAATCCAGTTTTTATAATTTTTGCAAGAGTCATTCAAATTGAAGATCAACATCCTCACATTTAGAGCTTTGCTCTGAATGTGAGGTTATTAAATCTTCAACTTAAATTTTATTGTAAAGCAGAGGTAAATTTTTCTTTTTACAAGTTTTGAGACTTTTAAGAGAGATTAAATTATTCTTAGAACTTAGGAGTCATTGGGCTCCCAAATATTTAGTGGACTATGAGTCCAAAATAAAATAAAAATGGTCATTGGACCAAAATATTTTTGATGGGCCATTGGGCCCAAAAATTTTGATTTTCCCATTTTTAAACAATCCCGAGGTGATTGTTGGAAGTGCAATGGAAAATGGATGGAATGGAATGGATCACGAATCGAGGAACGTGAAAGTGGAATGCAGCGGCTCGGATCTGCTCATTTGGAACTGCTATGGAACGAGATGGACAGTCCAAAACATTCTCACAACCCAACTAAACTATTTTAATTTTTTAATAAAGGTTGACTCAATTTATTAAATAAAAGTGGGATTTTATGGGTCCCATTTTGGATTTTTCAAAATAATAGCAGCCCCACATAGGAGGAACAAGAACTGCTATTTTATTATACTAGCTTTATGCTCCTTTGGGAGCAAAAATAAGTGAGTCAACTTATCAAACCAAATCCTACCAACTATTTTGTCTTTTCTGAATCCCTTTTCCTGAAAAGTGTAACAACACTTGTTTGTTGGTTTGTGCAGTACTTCCACATCCAAACACACATACCCTTTTCACAGTTCTCCACATATTGAGACAGACACACCAAATAAACATCAAATTTAATGCTCCCTGCATTCCAAGACTCACCACAGTGGCATGCATAAACACCAAACATGAGAATAATAGCAAACTCTGTGCATCAAAACATCAAGAACATCCAGTTCTACACATGCCCAATAAACCAAGAAATCGAGAATAGTATACCAACAACATAGGAATACTCTTAAAGCACCCCTATGTTCATTAGCCTTCCAGTTTCGATTTTGGAAAGCTTGAACAAAGCAGAAAAAGACTTACAGTAATGTTAAGGACCTAACCACATAATAGCAAAGATTCACAGAATTAAGAAGAGTCCTCAAGAACCCTAGAAACTGCATATGTTCTCTCACATCCCTAGGGCTAAAATTTAAATCCCCAACATCAACCGAACACTAAAATGCAGCCTCAAGAAAAATGCAACAACACCCTCCTCCTTCTAATCTCATGCTCGGCCAACATTGCAATATTCAAAGAACACCAAAACAGACTGCCTCCAACATACATTCCCCAAAATCGAACTCGAAATAAACGAAATAGAACCCTATCGCACCTATTTGCATATTGTCGAGGATTGAAGCACAAAAACACCCAAAATCGCAAGAACAGGGGTGCGCAGAAATCGAAAATGGGCGACTTACAGGGCTTTTCGGCTGCGGATGATGATGTAGAAGCCATTGCGATGGTTTTCTGAAAATTTTGGCAGCGTTTCCCCTTGGTTTGGTGGTTTTGTTGCGAATGAACTTTGCGTTCGTTCGTAAGAGTGGGTTTCGAGAGTGGTTTTGAAAGTGTAAGTGTGGGAATGAAGAAGAAGAATGGTCGGTTTATTTATAAAAGGGGGAAAAAGGACTACGGCGCTAAACTTGACTTAGCGCCGTAGGCCTTGTTCAGCGTCGTAGATAGGAAATAAGGGAAAAAGGGGTACTACGGCGCTATCCTATTAGTACGGCGCTATCCGAGGATAGCGTCGTAGTAATGGATTGCGCCGTAAGGCGGTGGAGAGGTAAGGAAGCACTACGGCGCTACACCTTTAGTACGGCGCTATCCTAGGATAGCGTCGCTCTAAAGGATTGCGTCGTAGGGATATATGAATAGAGGTTTGGGAAGTGCCCTACGGCGCTATTCCACCACTACGGCGCTATCCTAGGATAGCGTCGTAGGTGAGAATAGCGTCGTAGCTGAGAGCGGGATAAAGCTGCACTTCAATTTTGAAAATTTTCAAAATTTACGCGGACTAGGCCCGCGTAGGTGAAATTGGGCCTCAGTTGGTTTTATTTGTTTTGGACTTAAGAAATTTTAGTCCAAGACATTTTTGCAGTGTTAATGGGCTACCTTAATTAATTCAAATTGCATAAAATAGGTTGGATTAATTCCATTTGTTTGCAAAAATTATTTCGGATTTTAAATTGCTTTAATTTCCGAAATCAATTTCTTAAATTCATGGACTTAATCCAACCGGGAACCTGGTTTTCTGCTTTATTTTTCTGCATCCTTCTTTTTGGTGGTTCTTAATTTCCTGCAAGACAGATAAATACCCAATAGGTTAGATTTTCTCCTCAAATCAACATCCTCACATTTAGAATCTTATTACTCTAAATGTTTAATTAATTTGAGGGTACTTCTATGTTCTGCAATAAATAAAATAAATTACACTAACTAACTATGAGTAATCAGGAGTGTAATTCTCTTAATAAACGACGCTGCATCCTCTCCGCCAACGGCGCCATGAAACTTTTGACAAGTTTCACTAACACGAGTATTTTTCAATAAAATATATCAGGCTTGAATTTATTAAAGAAAAGAGTTATGATTTACGGGAAGGGGTTTAAGGATATATTTCACTTTTTATTACTCATGTGGGAAACTTTGATTTCAAACGGCGCGATGAAAATCCCCGGCCATGAAACTTTTGACAATTTCCCACTATAGGAGTATTTTCTGAAAAACAATAAACCCGGTTTTCAATTTTATTTAATGAAACCACTTTATGAAGGCGGAGTTAGGATTAGGGATATATTTATAGGTTGTCACGTTTTTATTTACTCGTGTTAAGAAACTGTGCCCCCGAAAGCGCACGGAGTCAAAAATTGCAGTATTTATACTAAGTACCGGATCGTTCACTGGAGGATGTGCGATGGAAGCAGGGCCCACGTCGTTTACTAAGATTTTTCACTCGGTTACTCGATTCAAGTGTGTGTTTTGACTACCAACTACTTGACATAATTTAACTCTAAGCTATGAAAACAATAAAATAAAGCAAATAAAATTTTTGCCAGAAAGCAAATTAGCTAAAGTCTAATACATCAACTAAATTACTCTAAGAAAGCGGTTAAGATTATTCTAGGAAAGCAGATTTAAAATGAGACAGAAGGGACAGGGAGGAAATAATAAAAATTGGACAAGATTCAGATGAAACACAATTAAACTTCCATTTTAATACACAGATCTTAGCTTGGGATAATCCTTTCAGTTAACTAACTCTCATGCTTTCTGTACTATGTTCCCTTTAACAGACAGGTACTTACAGTAAGAATTTACATGCTCTTAAGACAACAAAATCTAAGATACCACAAACTTATAACTCCCCTTGCAATGCCTTGCAAGAGTATGTTAGCAATCTGTGGTGGACAAGCAACACCTGACAAATCATTAGTTGAAGTGTCAAGTACTGTTATCATTCTCCCATGTCACAACCAAATATTCTAATCGAGCCTGAACTTCCCTTAACTCTCAGTCCTAGTAGCAGTTACGCAACTCTCAATACAACCGAGTGACCTCTAGAGAAAGCAGTTAAAAGAAAGCGGTAAAGAAAGCATTTGAAATCCTATCACTCGGAGGTTTTTGAAAGTCTGACCCTGGTAGTAAAAGAAAGCCCCCAGTCAGAGTGACCAGATGTGGATCAAGAATTCCCGGCTCTCGGTGAACTACTCGTGTGTTCACTTCCTTCTGGGTGGTTATGAGATACAAACTAATGAAATGAATTAATAAGTTAGTTCATTCCGGATGCACTCATTCAGGACTCAAGAATAGGCTTTGGCAGAAGAGGATAGCAGTTGAAAGGAACTCAACCCTACCTTAGAAAATAACCAAGGCCCACATGTTGTTCTTCTAGTATTATCTATTACACCTTATCTAAATCCAAGCGGACTCTGAGTCAGTGCAATATTTAATATAAGATTTCCAACATACAACAATTTTGGAAAATACTTGATATTTGAAAATCATTCCCTAAACAGGTACTATACTCTGCTTCTAATTTCCCAAAATCAATCCCCAGTCAAATATGAATTAGTCATAACAGTGGAATTTATCCCTTACTCAGATCTGGATTTTATAAAAGAATTTTTGTTGGAAATTTATTGTGAGGCATCTGATTTAAATCAAGACTTCTATGTCCAATGGAAGGATCCCAAAATAACATTGACCACAATATCTACATAATAATATCATGCATAAATTTATAAAGAAGTGTAAAATTAAATAACCCAAAATATAAGGCGGGTTTAGACAAAAGTGAGACACAGAGATGAAATAGCCGGAGATGAGAAGAATTTTGGCTAAAGAGATGACAAAATAATTAGGGTTAATTGGATTGCAGTTATCTGTGGTCCAGTTCCCTAATCATTAAGGTGAAATGATTTTAGACAGCAGGAGGCCTTAGACGACAGTGATCGCTATCATCAAGACTTCCACTATCTGTGATATGAGAGAAGAACCTACATGTTTTCTCACTGTAATACTATTCAAACAATGTTGATCGACACCGTTTGATAATATTACAGCTCAAAATTTGGGTTTGAAATTAAGATAAATAAATAGAAACTGTATCCGAATAGGAGTCAGTTGAGCAGCTATTATAATCCCGGATGGACGAACCGCCAAGGCTTCCACCGACCACTATCCGGACCATGCAAAATAACAACTAGTAATTAATATACAGACCACAAGCTAGTTTATCCGTGTGGGAATACCCGCCAACATTAGTCTGTCATATCTCTTACTAGCTGTTTCACACAACACGAGTAAAGACAAAATAAATAAAAGAAAATATTTTTGGATCATCTTGTATGAGAGACATTGGTTTCTCATCCACGGTTATGGAAATTAATCCATAATTACTTCTTATGGTCTAAATAATCTCTCATTCCATAATTAATCAATTACAGTCCGGATTATATACTTAGATCATTAGAGTTTAATTCTTGTAGAAAAATCTTTTAATGGATATTGAACAAAGTTCTTTACATTAAATTAATCACGGGTTGAGATCATTGGATTTCAGCCTCAAAATATTAATATAAAGGTCCAATTAATTAAGTGAGGAAGTGGAGAATTAGGGAAATGGGCAGAAGTGCCAAATTACGACGCTAACCAGTTTTAACGACGCTATCCTAAGATAGCGTCGTAAGGATAGCGTCGTAAGGTGAATTTTTAACAAGTTTGATAAAATTGGAGGGTACGGCGCTATGCACTCAATGACGACGCTATCCTAAGATAGCGTCGTAGGTATAGCGTCGCAGGTGGGTTTTGTGAAGAATAAAGTATTTTGGGGACCTACGACGCTAAACAAAAATTACGACGCTATCCGAGGATAGCGTCGTTGGTCTAGCGCCGTAAGGCAAATTTTTGTTAATTCAGGGCACTACAGCGCTAAACCTCACCTACGACGCTATACTAGGTTAGCGCCGTAGGGCGGTTAGCGTCGTAGCTAGCCCAAAAACTTTGTTGTTGTTTGGGGGATGCAATCTGTGCGATTACAAACCCTATTTTCAAGTTTATGGTGCAACTCATGCAAGAACAGTGATAGGGGAAAGCAATAACAGTAGCAAAGGTGAACTAAAATGTAAAAGGAGCTCAAATAAAAAGAAAGGAAGAGGCATGAGTGAACCATAAACCCTAGTGAGGATTTTCAACCTACAAATCATGCATGAGATCCCACAAACAACAGAAAAACACAAACCCACATAAAACAGTGAAACTAAATGACCAAGTGGTCATAAAACCAAAAATAAAGCAATAAATCCATGGACTCATGTCCGTTTCATGATTTTGGGTCTCTTTTTGTGATTAACTTCCCATTTATAAGAAATGGCTTGATAATACCCATCATTTGGGTATTTCAAGCCTTAATAAAAGTTTAATAAAGCTGGAAATAAATGTAACAGTGGCTAACTAAGGTAACAAATTCTAATGAAAACACTGGTCTATAATAAAAATCTAATCTAGGGCATAAATATAAATAATACAAAAAAAATAAAGTCCTAACTACCTAACTAACCTACACACCTCAAGAACACTAGGTTGTCTCCAAGTTTGAATGTTGTCTGGATGCTGATCATTGGAGTCAACTGGTCCTTATATAGGTGGGAAACCCTAGGCCCATGGGCCCCCAGGCCTTGAAATTGGAGTTCTGAGGCTCAGTACGACGCTATAGCTGGGTACGGCGCTATCCTACTATGGCGCTATAGGTCTAGCGTCGTAGTCTTCCATCCCGAAGACACTTCTTTGTTTCTGAATGGATAGCCTACGGCGCTATCCATGCTTACGGCGCTATTCATGCTTAGCGCCGTCCACCCTCCTTTGGACGCCAACTTCAGTTTCCTCCTACGGCGCTAGACCAGGCTACGGCGCTATCCATGCATAGCGTCGTAGTTGTGTCTAGCGTCGTAGTATCCTGTAAAATCAACTTTTTGTGGGTTTTTCATTTCTTTTCCCATCTTTTTGTATCCTTTTTCTTTTCTTTTCTTTTTCTCATGTTTTTGGATTTTTCTAACATAAATATGTAATAAAATTACATATTTATGCATTTTTCATACCAGCTCAATATTTTTACAGTTATGCATAAATCAGTCCAATTCAACTGCTTTCTTATTTAATATAAGACCGGAATGCGATCAAATGCCCGTTTTAGACACGGAAATGGATTGAAAATAATGGTCATTTCTGGCCATTATCAGTGACCAAGAAAGGAGTATCAACTCTGATACCCTGAGCATCAGGAAGTGCCTGTACGATGAAGACAATTAAGATAGGTGAAGTTGGGTGATGGTGTATGGACTTAGAGAGAAAGCAGCCTACATGGCTTGTCGATACCACGCCCATGCCAGGATCAACATTACCCGCTGTGGCAGATGGCAAAGCAGACGTATCCCTAAGACTAGCTACCATCGACTCAGGGTTGGTGACAGATGAGAGAGGAGCAGTAACGAAAAATCTGGTAGCCTCGTTGGCCATTTGAGAGATATCCGAACAAGGGTGAGCCACTACTACCTATGGAAGATAAAAGAGCGTGGAAATACCTCTATGGCAGCGGGATTAGATACAGTCAGAGGTTCAGTGTGGGCCTCCAAGGATGTTCCAATATCATCCATAACAATGTTACCTGAAGGTAGAGAGGGGTCACCTGGCCTAGAAGGAGAGACACCTACACAGTCATCAAATTGATTTTCCACAACTTGGCCCATTAGTCGGTCTTGTTTATGTTTAGATCTCTGCTCCCTCACTGTTGGGTTCACGACCCGATCATGGTCATGCTTGGATTTTTGTTCCACTTCCCTTAACTCAGCCTACAAAGGGAAAGGTCAATTAGTGGCCCAGAATATATAGATATATATGTAAAAATAAGAAATGGCAAATATACCGAGTTGAGAGGGGAAAGAGGCGCATCATCGCCTGTCAGTGAATCAGTAGCTTGGCCAGCCGAATTGGATCTAGGACAAGGTCGATCAACTTTTGGATGGTCATGCCTAGGTTTGGGCCTGCGCTCCATCTCTATGTCATATGACTCATCCCGTGCAAACAATTAATTTATAAACAAAAAAGTAAATGAAATCTCAGAAAACTAATAATGCATACCTCTGACTCTGGGCAAAAGGAAACTGAACCGTCATCATCAGAATTATTGGCCTGTATGAACATAAGGCCTAAGAAGGTGAAACGAAGATACATATAGCAAATACCCCAAAATAATAATGCAACAACCTTACCTCACCACCCGAAGAAGTAGGTGATCATGAGGCAGGAGAGTCACGAGAAGGAATCTGACTCCCAGACGCCTGTCAATCCAGGATGAGTGAGACTTTGACAACTAAGGAAGCAAAGCTTGAAGAATAAAAGAGTACTACCTGTCCAGCAGAAGCAGATACTAGAGGAGGCCAAGTCGTCGGGCCATGAGATGGCCTAGGGAGGTATCTACCTGCAAGCATAAGAGTGCAGAAATTAACTAACAAAATATGAACATCCATTAAGAGTTAATGTACTGGCCAGTTTCCTGAGAAAACGATGGGGGTTGCACTTGTATCCGTAGCCTTCTTACTAGGGGAATGGTTGCACAATCCCGGAATCTTTTCACTTCTTAGAAGACCAAAGTACTTTAGGGCTCCTGGGCGGTGTAGCACTGGTGGAAGCCTTGCCTTTTTTCTTCTTTTTTTGGCCACTACTTCTTTATTAGTGCCTAGGGCTGTAAGATAATGATCAATGGAACGACCATGTTCACGCCAGAAGCCCGCCCACCAAACCGGGACCGTGGTAAGTGAACATGGATGTAGCCTAAAATGAAGTATGGATCGATGCACCAAATAAGACTGGATCCGTATAGCATAGGAGGCCGCATCCTCACGGGTAACTGAACCCTCAATTGTCTTCTGGGGAGAGAGGTTGGCCAAAGTAAGTTCAGCAGGAATGCCCTGGCAACATCCAAACTGACGAGCAAAACATTGGGGCATGTATGGCTCTGCGGTGACCCATACTTTGGGTGTCATAAATCTACTAGTTAACAAATGGTGTGGCCTAGTGATGGAATCCCAAGATGTCGTGTCTTCTCTGGTGAAAGGATGATCTTCATAAGGGAATGTTTGGGTTGTGTCAGTCCATAAAAGGAATGAAGCAAGGTGCATGCAGTGCTTATAGGGAAAGAACCTATCATCCATAAGGGGTCAAAATAAAACCGCCTTAACTAAATCACCCAGTTTCTATCTATGAGATGTTGGTGCCATCACAGTAGCTAAGGGGGTAACAGATGAGTCCACAGGGAATTCAATCTGTTGCCCAGGAGGTTTTTCAAGAGCAAAATACAATCTAAACCAAACCTCAAGAAACCATATGGGGCCACTTATACTACTAGATGAGACTACTCCTGCCCTAGTCCTCTCAACAAACTTGTTGATCCCCTTAGATCAGCCAAAAATAAAGTGCCTAGGGCCACACGCCTTCCTGAGGCTAGAAGACATGCCAAGTCGGTGTGATGGAAAAGAATACATTTGCTGCCTGAACAAAAGATGTACTTGTTTAGCCAACACAACAAGGCAGCATGTTCATTAACGGAAACTGGTGAACCTGGCTCGCCTCTATTTGCAGCAGTAAACCATCCAAATGGAGCACCACTCTTGTCCTCTCTAGTGTGGATAGTATGTGAAGGAGCATCAGCATCACGGATAGTGGCAGCATCTTGCCCAGCGATAGGAAGTCGAGCAAGCAGCGCTACATCTAGTAAGGTGGGACTCATCATGCCATGAGGGAATAGAAAACCATTTATTGATGAGTCCTAGAAACACATCATGGTAGTGAAGAAACCTTCCATGACCTCAACGTCCTGCGTAGAAGACTTAATGGCTTCATAGATCCCTTGCTCACGCCATTGTCTCTCTGCAGATGAACGAACCCTCTCGTACCACTCTCCATACGCATCTATAATCGGTGGCAAAGACTTGATTCGCGCTCTCAGACATTCCAGCTTAAGTGACTTTTCATGAGCTAAGATCCTCTTGGAACGATCCAGCAGACAGTTAGCTGCATCTCCCGCATCTGTAGGGGTAAGGAAAAATGATCTGAGGATCTGCACAGTTGAGCCTGAACATTGTAAAGGTGGATCCAGTGGAGTTTTGCCCACCAATGACAACTCAGTGGCTGATTTCTTGGGAGCCACCTCAATCAGGAAAGGGAAAGGTGAATCTGGCGCAATTGTTGCATCGACCATACCTGCAAAGTCATCCAACAACACATGCTTAAGTGGGTCGGCTATGTAAAAGATAATAAAAATATATATAATGCTAGGCCAGGAACATTAGTTATCACTGAGCATGGCTATCAAAATGGCCAACTACTAATCATCTAATGTAAATTGCCGATGGATCAATTACCAATTACTGATATAGAATTGACAATGACTAATGTGAATTGCCAAATACTATTTGGTTATATATGACCTCCAGTTCTTAGGTCACTTGGTAGAGTTGGCAATAACTGACATTGGTAATGACTAATTATTCTCATCTGACCATGTTTGTGGGACTGATTAACACCAAAAGGTATGTCCACTATTGATTATTGGTGAACAGAGTGGCCAATTCAAATTTTTGTACATGGTGATTTCAAATGAAAATTTACCAAATAGTGTCAAATTATAGCATAAAATAATTGGAATCAAATAGTGGCAGTAGAAAGCAAACATTCTACTATGCTAAGCCTGAACGACTATGATTATCAGAGAGCCAGAGACATAGTGGACGCATTGCTATTATATTTCAATGATCATACCACTCTGTAATAATGCTAATGGCTATTATATAAATTCTTAAATGTTTTTTAAGTGATCATAGTGGACGAATTCATCAAATATCAAGGTTGTTAAGATCGGGATTCTATATGTGATCGTTTTTCTCTTTGCAAGATCGGGATCGTAGGATCGAATCGGGATCCTAAGATCTTATGAAATTGCAATAATTGATAAACTTAATTGTGTACACTAACAAGTAAAACCATTATTTCATGTGTTTATGAATCTTGCAAGTTAATTAATGTAATACAGTACAAAAACATCACAATCAAACTTAAAATATTTCCACATACATACATATTATGTTTTTTTTTACATATCATACATAAGGAATACAAGCTATTAAGTTTAAAATTAAAAGGAAAAAAGTTACTTTGATCCTAAATCATAAAAATACTACAAAAAATTTTATGCGTTTGAGGGAGTATGATCATAAGATCGTAACATTCTACTATCAGAATCGGGATCTTACTAATTTTAAGATCCTACAAGGATCAGTATCGTTTCAGAGAGATGTGATCGTAAAATCGTAATATCCTAAGATCAGGATCAAGATCTTAACAATTATGTCAAATATGAATTGATGATAGTTTCCTGGCCTATCCGAAATGTTTCTAATGACAGATATTTAATTCTAGGCCAGAAGGTCCCTAGCTTTGTTATCCCATTCAATCGCCAATATTGATGCCCAACAATTTTTAACAAGGGCGCAGCAAGGCATACAACTTCGATGACAAGAAGATTTCGTACACAATGCAGAGGGGAAAAGAATGCCCATACCTAAATAGCAGTGGCGGAAATGGTGAATTCGGAAAGGGCGGCACTCAACGATTGTGGCGTCGGCTACTCAGCGATTGTCATTTACTCCAAATTCCAACAAATGAGATTCTAATACATAAGAACGACCCACTAGTTGTATTAAAAATTGGAAGTAAAGTGACCGCCGCTACGCAAGAAAAGATAGAGAGGTAAAGCACAGAAAATGTTACCTGCGCAGTTCGGGGAAGCCGGCTATGATGTGCGAATATGGAAACCACGATCGGAGGTGATTCCATATGGGGACCAACGGGTACGAGAGGAATTGAAAACAGCGGAAGAGGATAACAAAAAAAAATTCACCGGGTACTGGGTTTAGAAAGGGCCTAGGGTTTTTGAAACAATTTGTGTTTTCTCAGGCCTAATAAGACGACATTGTAAGAAACGGAAGGTTGGGCAGTCAATGGATGAGAAGGATCAAATATTTACCTGTGCCCTAGCTCGTCGACGGATGTTTGAAAAATCCTTTTCGAGAATGGTCACCTGTCGACAGGTAGAAAATTCAAGGCCAAATGGTTGGGTTGTCGATGGTTGAGGAGTCAAAGGGGGTCTTTCGATGAGTAGTCTGTCGATGGGTTCGTTGTTTAGGGGTATGGTGTGATCAATCGATGAAGGAGTAGTGCCGTCGATGGTTGAGAAAAAGCAAAGGGTTGGGCCGTCGATGGATACGCTGTCGACGGGTCCTTACTGAATCATCGATAGGACAGATTGTTTGAGCTATGTCAAAGGGCCAGTGGGTAAAGATCAATTTAACAAGGGTATCGACGGATTGGCAATGAAAGTCAAATTCTGACCTAATTTTTAATGAGCAACAAGGGCCCTTCGACGGAGGTTGTTTCAATTTATTATGATGTTTGGTCAGCCATAATGAAGGAAATGGCTTCAACTGAATAGTTAAGAAAATTTTCACCCACTTGACGCCTGAACAGAAGTAAGTTCCCCCCAGAAATTTATCAAAATATTCAAAAAGTTCAAAAAGTTTTGCTTTTGAATATTTGAATAGGGGGCAAATGTTATCACCAAAAAATTAATTAAATTGATTGGTGAAAAATAAAAATAAAATAAGAGCAAACGTTGGCGTGAAACAAAGATGTTATGCGAACTAAAGAAAAATGAGACCATGAGTCCTGAGACGGAGAACCATGAGCAGTGCCAAGCGATGGATTAATAATGAAGTTTAAGACCCAAATGGACATCAGGTGAGGAGTTCAAATTGATCGATCAATCACCAAAAAATGCTTACGAGAGCCCAGTATCTTAGAGTGAGGATGGTGGACCAGGACCTGTGCCAACTGATGGCAAAATGGAAAGTGGTCAACCAATCGCTACAAGACGGTTACTAGAGAGCCTATAACGTTTAGAGTGAGGGTGGTGAACCATAAGCATGTGATGGATCGGTAGCAAGATTGTCGACACCAATAGCTACAAGGCAGTTGCTAAAGGGTAGTGCTTGGAGTCAGAATGGTGGATCGTGAGCAGTACCAAGTGATGGGTCACTAGCAAAGTTATGACCCAATGGACCTCGGGGATAGAAATACAAAGTGTCTACGGTTACCAGAAGGCTTAGGTCATGGGATTGACAGTTCTCCTAAGGCAGTTGCATCACCTCCTATAAATACCAAACAAGGAAGCAGAGGCAGACACACAATCAACACCCAAGCAACAGATGCTCTTTACTTTCATAGTTTTAGCATTAGAATAGTTTGTAGTTCGTAGTTCATAGTTGTTAGATATTAGTTCTTGTAATCGACAGTGGGCAAGGGACTTGTTTCCGGTTCATGGTTCTAAAACTTTTTGAAGGCGCAATCCAACGAAAGAGTTTTTATTCAAATTCTATCGTCTTAGCCTGTAAAAGGCTTACTATTTGTTGTTATCCGAATTTACGCGATAACAATAATGTTTTCAAACAATCTTTGGTTTTTGCAAATGCTGTCAATTTGCTTAATATTGATAATTTTTGCCTAATTTTCTCATTCTTGGCATATGACGTACCATTTTGGGCAAGATATAATAGCATATCTTGTTTCTGTGTTTGTTTTTAGAGTCTTTGTTTCGGAAAATTATGTTTTAGGTTTTCCAGCAGTTTGTCAATTTTGCCATATGTCCTGATAAATAATATGAAAAGATATGCTTCCTTCGTCCCATTACAAATGTTCTACTTATTATTTTTGGATGTCCCATTACAAATGTCTTCATTCTATAAATAGAAATAATTTTCCCCTCTAACAATTATGTGGACCCCGTCATTTACTCACAAATCAACCATACCTTAATTCTCGTATCCAACAATAAGAAGACATTTGTAATAGGATAGAGGGAGTATTTTTTTTAAAACAAATTTTGAAACACAGTTTTCTTACATGAAAAACTTATATGTCGTCTAGGTACTTGCCATCTCCTATTATTCTCTCGGCTATGTTTTTTTTTGATTATATGTTATGGATCCGATTGTCCTTTGTTATGGAAATAATATCATAAACATAAAACTAGTCCTTTTATTACTTTCACTGATGAGACATTTTTCTGGCATGTTTCGGGTTTCAAATTCAAATTAGTATTATCCATATCAAAATATGAAATGTAAGAGGGGGTCTAAGGGGAAAATCAAATTTTCGGTCGCTATTTCGGTCTGTAACATTGACTCATTTCAAATCGGCCACAAAATTGACTTTTTCTTGTAGTGTTCAATCAACAAAACAATACCATTACAAGTAATTTTCACATTGATAATGGCCAAACACTACAAGAAAAATTGCGTTTACCGACCGCACCTGCGGTCGGTAACCCCGGGATGCGGGTCGTTTCAAGGCTTACCGACCGCACCACCGACCGCAAGGGTCGGTCGGTAATATCTTGGTAGGTCTTTTTCCTCCGACCAAAAAAATTTGCCGTCGGGATCTTGCCGACTGCATTACTCACCACACGGTGGTTGGTAAATTTCCCGACAGAATTACCAACCGCAAATGCGGTCGGTACTGTCTGGTCAAAGGTCCCGGAGAAATTTACCGACCGAATTACCGACCTCAACTTGTGGTCGGTAATTCTATTCTATGAAAAAAATGTTCTCGGGAGGGCTCGAACCATCCACCTCACCATCACCATCCTCAACCCTAACCACCTTTGCCAACCCTTCACATTACCAATGGAAACTCGCCATGTTTCATATATAATAAATTCTTCACAAGTACTCCCCAAATGCTGAAGAGAGGAACCCTGGCCTCCATGAGTTCTCACACGCGCGTGTACCACCCGTACGCGCAAACTTTCATGTCATTATATGCATTGTGTAATATAGTATATAATATATGTAACTATAAATGTATAAATTAATAACAAAAAAAATAAAATAAAAACTTATATTAATTGCATAAATAATAAAATAATTCATTAATTAAATAAAATATAAAATTAAATTAAATGGGTAAAATTAATTAAATCACTAATTAAAAAAACATTTTTAATATTTATTTTTTTCTTTATATTATTTAATAAATAAATAAATTATAAAATAAATATATAATTAAATGGCTCCATAAATAAATAATTAAATTTTAAAAATAATCAAAGAAATATTTTATAAAAATATAAAATAAACGGAAAAAACTTTAGAGACCGTAAATTCGGTCGGTAATGCGGTCGGTAGATTATATTTTTTTAAAAAAATAATTAAAATTTAAAAAATTTGAAAAATAACTATCGACTGCATTTGCGGTCGGTAATGCGGTCAGTAATACCGACCGCAATAATGTTGGTCGGCTCAGTGGTTGCCTTAAAAGCCGGGCCCCATTAACGGATCCTTTTTACCGACCACTAGTTGCGGTCGGGAAATCCGACCCGCAACCTGACGGTCGGTGATTTCGGTCGGTATTTTTTATTTTTCTTGTAGTGAAAATTGACCATTATTTTCAATCTATTTCCGTGTCTAAACATGGATATTTGATCGTATTTTGATATTATTTAAACTAGTATTTTTTGCCCGCGCTCCGCGCACGGGCGATGCTTTTTTTTTTGTTAATTGTTAAGTTAATTAACAAAATAAGTTTACTATATTTTTTTTAGAAACCAAATTAATAAAAAAAATAATAAAATTGTTTGAAAATCAAATAATAAAAAAATAGTATTAAAACGTGAGATACATTAAATGTCTTAATTCAATAAAATTGTTTGAAAATAAAATAAAGCTAAAAAATATACTAAAGAAATTAAAGATCACGGGCATGCATAGCTACCATGTCGTCAATCAGTGACCACGATACCATTAGACCTGCATATTTAAGTCAACTAATAAGCAACAGAAAACTTTGTAATTTTATTACGATGAGAAAAGTAATTAGAGAATCTAATTTGGCCGCATGGAAACCCTAGCCGCCTCCGCTCCACGTCAACCCTAGCCGCCTCCTGCCATGGCTTCTCCGGCGGGGAACTTCTCTCCGACTCCCCTCAACACCATATCCCGCACTCGCTCCTACTCTCCTGGCGATCTCTCTCGACTTTGTGAAGCCTTCCCCTGGGTGGAAGACTTTATTCGGCAACCACATGCCCGGTCCGCTGCTGCCCCTATGCATGACGCCGCGGCGTCTCCTCCGGTCTTCTTGGAACATTCTGACACTCCTGATAATCGGGTTCCTCACAGCCCTTGCAAGACTTCTCGGACCCCAGGGATGGAACTCCCTCATCGCTCGCCTCCCAGAGGCCAATCCTATGCAGACACCCTAAAGCGTGATCATGTCTTCGCCGAGCCTGACTCCCTTAAGACATTCCATGCGGCCCTACGTGAAGGAGGCGTCTGCCCTCCGGTGGCGCGGCCGCCTGACCGATCAGGTGATATCGTTTCTATTACTTTGGAAAAACATTTCATTGATGAAAGGCTTAAGCTTTTTTCAAATTTTGTGATTATTAGGGTATTCATGGATCAAGGGCAGCAGCCATTGTCGCATGCCACCCTCGAAGCAATTCTAAGCAAGTTGTGGAACACATCTCTATTTATCATACCGCTTGGTCGAGGTTACTATAATGTTCTCGTTGAAGACGATACTTTGCGTGAGGAGCTTTTACAGGCGAAGTTCTTTAATTTCCGCCATGGACGGATCAAGGTGCAACCCTGGGTTCCGAATTTCAATCCGTATAAGGTGAAGTCTTCTTTTGCTCCGGTGTGGGTTAGAATCTATGAGCTCCCCTTCGAACTGTGGCACAAATTGATTATTAAGCATATAGCTGAAGTGGTTGGAAGTGTGATCAAAGTTGATGAGCGCGCGCTAGATGGTTCGCTTGGCCATTTTATTCGTGTCTTGGTCGAAGTTGATGTATTGGAAACCCTCCCCCAAACGGTTAAGCTGGAGCTTCCAGACACATTTATTCATGTCTCTCTGTCTTATGAAAACGTTCCAGCTTTCTGCACCTCGTGCCACACTTTGGGACATCTTCCGCAGGACTGCAAAAAGAGGAAATCAAAGACTAAGAAGCCATCACTCCCAGACGACCTCGCGGACCAGGACGCTGGTTTTACTGTCCCAAGGCGAACTTGGAAGCCTCGGACTGCTGTGCACCACACACCAGTAGCTCCAGATAAGCCTGCTCCAAACCACTTCGAGGTTCTACAAGATCAGGAGGATGAAGATGAATCTGCTCCTAGCAGGCCTCCCAGGGCTGACCCTTCCGGACTGGATCACTCTCCGGCGGACATCAGAGACCCCAATTTGGTGGATGCAAACTTGCAACTGACTATTTACAACAATAATTCTGGCTCGGACTTTCCTAACATGGAGAATCCAGATATTACCACTGCGGAGACACCCCCTTGCGAAATTTCGCCCTCTAAGCAAATCATTCCTTTTTGTAGTGAGCATGTTGAAAAGGATATTGTTCCCCCATCGCACCCGTCTTGAAGGGCCGGTTACTCGGTCTAGAGGTCAGATAATTAATATTGTAGCGCCCAACTCTGAAGCTAGTACAATGATGCATCTTGCTGCGGCCAAGCAATGGGATGATTTGCCGCCAAAGCATGGCAAGGGCCGGCGTAAAAAATGAAAGTCCTGTTTTGGAATATCCGTGGGATCGGAAATCAACCGTCCCAGATTGCGCTTAAAGAATTGTGTAATCGGCACAGGCCGTATTGGGTTGCCATTGCGGAACCAAAAATTCTTCTCTCTGATATCAATACTTTCTTCTGGAGCCATATCTCATTACAACTTGCTGGAGCTAATTCTCGGCATAATAAGCGGCCGAATATCTGGGTTTTCTACAATGCGACCTTCATTTCCAAGGTCAGACAGGTTTTTTCCTCTGATCAAATAATGATTTTTGATTTTGAATTCTACAACACTACGTACAGGATGGGATTTGTTCACGCCCATAATGATTGCTCTATCCGCTCGGCCCTTTGGTTGGATATTGCAACTTATATTCATCCCAACATGCTTGTTATGGGGGACTTTAATACTACTCTAGGGGCGCATGAGCGGTTGAACCAATTAAGCACTGATCTTCGCAGCTCCACCTCATTCTTGGAATTTTTGCAAGCAACCAGCCTCAATGACCTCTATCTTAAAGGTCACAAGTTTACCTGGTATAAACGTTCTAGTTCTCGCAACATCCAGGCCTCTCGGATCGATCGGGCTATTGCCTCGGACGGCTTCATGGAACTTTGGGATGATATTACTCTTTTATCTCTTGCTCGGCATAATTCGGATCACACTCCCATTTTTTTGCAATGCAGCTCCAGCCCTCCCTCTCCCAAACCGTTCCGTTTCCAATCGATGTGGCTCACCGACACCAGTTTCTTCGTTATGGCCGAAACTTCCTGGCATGGCAACATTATTGGTCCTACCCCGATTCACATCTTTGTGGCTAAGCTCAAACGTCTCAAAGCTGATATCAAATCCTGGAACTCTGACTCCTTTGGAAATATTTTTGATGAAGTTGACTCGGCGTTTGGCCAGCTTCAGGAGATCCAAAATCGTCTGGACATTGAGGGTGACAGCGAGCTAATTTTCTGTGACGAGGTGGATGCTCTTCTTCATCTCAATAATAAATTAAAGGCCAAATATGACTTCTTTTCCCAAAAGAATAGGGCTTCTTGGTTGACAGATGGTGATCGGAATACTGCATTTTTCCATAAATACCAAAGGATTAAACGCTCCAAGTACATCATTACCTCAATGCTCATTGGTGATCGACTTTCAGAGGATGCGGATGAAATTGCAAACCATATCGTCAATTACTATCAGACTTTATTCCAAGCTCCAGCCGACACTCCCAATTTCTCGGACCTAGATTTCATTGCCCCGGTAATCATGGATAGCGAGAACCTGCTGCTCACTCAACCGCCGGATGTGGAGGAAGTGCACAAGGCCGTGCTGGACCTCTCGGCAGTTAGCTCTCCTGGGCCGGATGGATTTGGTGGCGTGTTCTATCACAGGTGCTGGTCTTTTATTCATGACGACCTCTGCAAGGCGGTTCAATACTTCTTCGTTCAGGGTCATATGCCTTTGGGGATCAATAATAATTTCATTGTTCTCATCCCTAAAAAAGATGGGGCGGTCAGGATTGAAGATTATCGGCCAATTAATCTTTGCAATTTCTTCTTCAAGGTCATTACCCGAATTATCTCTGATCGGCTCGGACCGCTTCTCGGTAAATATCTAAGTCCGCTTCAATTTGGCTTTATTCCCGGTCGTAATATCCATCATTGCATCTCCATTGCCTCCGAATGCTTCAACTGTCTGAGTCGTTCTAAAAGGGGAGGTATTGCTCTTAAAATTGATATTACTAAAGCTTTTGATACGGTTCGATGGGATTTCCTTTTGGCCGCAGCTCATCGCATGGGTTTTAGCTCTAAATTTTGTACTCTGATTACATCCATCCTCTCTTCTGCTAAAGTATCGGTTCTAGTCAATGGCACGCCCCGTGGTTTCTTTGCTTGCGGCCGCGGTGTTCGTCAAGGCGATCCCCTGTCTCCGCTCCTTTTTTGCTTGGCCGAAGAAGTGCTGGGACTTTTGATTAATCGTTGCATTTCGAATGGGGATATTAAGCTAGCCCTCGCTAGCCGCTCCTGTCGACTTCCGCCGTTTCTCTTTTATGCGGACGATATTGTTATCTTTTGCAAAGGCGATAATAGCTCTATTGATAATATTCATGCTGTTCTGGGGCAATATGCTGCCGTATCTGGACAATCTCATAATCCGGCAAAATCTCGAATTTATTTCGGCAAATTTGTCAATAACCATCTCAAGAGGCGCGTTCTTGCGGAGTATGGTATTCCTACTGGCCACTACCCGTTTAAATATCTGGGTTGCCCCATCTTTATTGGCTCGCCTAAAAGTCAGTATTTTCGGGAGTACACAGACGCGATTATTCAGAAGTTTGCCAGATGGAAGGGTAATGCCCTTTCCATGGCACGTAGAATCTGTTTGGTAAATCATGTTATTATCGCGTCCACGGTGCATTCGATGATGATCTATAGATGGCCTCGCCCTCACATTAAACGTATTGAAGCGGCTTGCCGGAATTTCATTTGGTCTGGCGATATTACTAAAACCCACCACTTTACTGTAGGGTGGAAACGCATATGCTGTCCTACCACTGAAGGAGGACTTGGTATCCGCTCCATCCGCTCGGCTAACGAGGCCTATATCATGAAGCTGGCTTGGGATATTCTTCGGGGTCACCCTTCGCTTGGATTTCTGCAGGATAGATGGTTTACGAAGGGTGTTCCGCGGACTACTTATCTTCTTTCCTCCATCCGCTCTCCTTGCCTGGGGCACGCTAGGAGACTTATCGAGGATGAAGCTTGGATCGTTGGCTTTCACTCCAATGTTAGATTTTGGCTTGATAACTGGGCAGGCTGCATTATTGCGGACGTGCTAGAAATTCCAGTGGCGCTTAGGGAATTCTTTGAAAAGCCCATAAGCGAATATTTCTTCAATGGTGAATGGCATTTCACTGCTAACTTTGTTGGCAACTTTCCGGCTCTAATTCAGGCGATTATGGGTGTTCGTATCCCGGAAAGCTCGGTTGATCAACGAGTGTGGACTAAAACGACTCATGGTAAGGTTTCATCCCGGATTGCGTACAGACATTTGCGGCCTTCCTTTCCGACGACTTCCTGGGGGTCGTGGATATGGGATAGTTTCATTCCCAGTCGTCGATCTATTGTGGTGTGGAAAGCCATCAGGGGTATTTTACTCACTTGGGAGGTTCTTCAGTCCAAAGGGATTTACGGTCCCTCGGTGTGCTATATGTGTCACGCCGCTGCCGAAAGCATTGATCATCTCTTTCTCCAGTGCGAGGTTTCTTCCAAGATTTTGCTCCATTTTGTTCAAGCTTTTGGATTTCATAACAGGCTGCATTTTTCTGGTAGCTTTATGGATTTCCTTTTACAATGCATTGCTATCAAAGCCAGCAATCAAGTTCGATCGCTCTGGCGGTTGTTCGTTGTCACCTACACCTGGCTTGTCTGGACCACGCGTAATTCGCTCTTGCATGATGAGGGTCCTGCTACTGCTTCTGTCAAGCCCCTCCGGACATCCAAACTCATGGCGTCTATCTTGGCTTTGATGAAGGAGGCGGACACTCTCTCCCTGGGACACATGCACAATACTTTGGATGATCTCCGTATTATTAAATTTTTTGGCCTTCATGCATCGGTGGGAAAGGCGCCTAAGGTGTCCAGCGTCCGTTGGAGACCGCCGCTCCCAGGATGGACCAAATGCAATGTTGATGGACATGCCTCGGGCACTCCTGGCATCATTTCTGGTGGGGGACTCTTTCGCAACTCTAGAGGCTTCGTCAAGGGATGCTTCACGTGCGGCTACGGGCCTGGCTACGCTTTTGAAGCGGAACTAATCACAGCTTGCCTCGGTATAGAAATGGCTCACTTGAACGGCTGGACCAACCTTTGGCTGGAGACAAATTCGACCTATGTGGTGCATGCTCTCACTCACCCTACCCCAGACATCCCCTGGCGTGTTTATGGGCGATGGAGGGCGGCCAAGGACTTCATTCAGAATCTCAATTTTCGCATATCTCACATATTCCGGGAAGGCAATGCTGCAGCGGATGCTCTCTCATCAATTGGCGGTGATTTTACTTGGTATACTTATTCACCTCAGTTCCTGACTAAACACATCTTTCAAGATATGCACACTGAGTACTATAGATTTCACTAGCTTTTTACATGTGATCGTGTACGGTAGTTTTTTTCTCCTTTTCTGCTTTGGTACTCTTTTTCCCTCTCATGGGTTTTCCCCATTGGGTTTTACCATGAAAGGGTTTTAACGAGGCCAGCGGGGAGAACTTTGGGCTCTTGCCCGGCTACCTTTTCGGCCTTGGTCACTGGCCATTTTCTTTTCCCACCGTGTATTTTGGTGGTTTGCCTCCTGTGGCTTTACTCTTTTTCCTCTGTTTGTTTTCATTTTCTTTCTTTTTAATATTATCACTTATTGGTTATTACGATGAGAAAATTAAAATAAAATTGACCTTCTCTTTCTTGATTTTTTTTAGGGAGACTTTTGTTCTTCCCGAACCTTCACGATCTCCATTCATGTTTCCATCGCCAACGTCAACATCAGTTGTGGGCATTGCAGTGACATCTAACTCATTGAATCTTTTGAGCCGATTCGAGTTCACAGATTTATCGGGATCGGGTGTCTTCAATGCATTCGTTGTGGTGGATGATGGGTGCTATTAAATAAATTTGTAATATATCAATAAAAATTCAACATGTATAACAATAATATATTTTTATCATAATGTATAAGGACCCCCTAAGAAACATAGTTGTAAAGTTACCTCGGAGGTCTCGCATCCTAAACTGATGTTCTTATCATCAATGGTGATGTTTTCAATAGAATCAAATCTATTGTGGATGCCGACAACAGATTACTGAGTCGAACTCTTTTCCACGTTCTCCTCATTGATGCAAATGGTTAGAGCAAACTTATTCCCCATAAAAGTCTTCAAAATCGTTTATTTATATTCCAATTATATACAAAGTATATTATAAGAAACAGATAAATTAGGATATTTTTTTTTGATGATCGGGACGTCGAACACGACGTCGGCTAAAAGAAGAAAAAATAAGCAGAAAAAAAAAACCATAAAAAGATTGTGAATACATAATCTATATTTATTTAATATAGATTTGAAGATTTTGTGAGTATCTTTCATTAAAATATAAATTGGTTATTTATACTCGAATTATACTAATAATCTTCCACTCAAGGAAAGAAAAAATAAAAATATAATTTATAAAATTAAATATAAAATAAAAGTATACTTTATAAAATATATTATATTAGTCTTGAGTCATGAAGGCCTAGCATACCCTCTTATTAATAATTCAAAATTTCAAAAACCATAAAACATGCCTGATTATCCATTAGAGCAACTCCAGCGGTTGCGCTATTTTAGTGGAAAACGTTAATTTGCAGTGAAAACTTTCTCCAATAGGAAACTGCAAATGTCAAACGGGGCGCTAGTTTTATGCTGGATGAATAGTGCTCCACTATTTCTAGAGGGGCACTGTAGCCCCACGGCAAAAATGTTACTCTCTTTTAACTTTTTTTTTTCTCTTTTTCGGTGGACTTGAAACTTTTGACAAATTTCCCACATGAGTATTTTTCGAAAATAAAATAGGAATTAATCCCGGGTATGATTTTTATTTAATGAAAATCGATTTATGATGGTGGAGTTGGGATTAGGGATATATTTATAGGTTGTCACGTTTTTTTTTTTTTTTGAGAAGAATACATATTTATTCCACCAAATGGTCTGAATACAATGTTTCTGGTGATATGCATCCATCTCAAAACTCATTCAAAGACATAATGCCAACACCCAGGAAACAAATCATCATTTTGAAACCACTACCTAATACTTTCACACAGGATCAACACCAAAAAAAGACTCGTTGGAGAAACAAAACCTGCCTACTTCCGCAGCAAAATTCTTCTGCTGCCCTTCTCAACGCAGCTGCTTCTTCTGTTGGAAACAAGGACTTCTGTGTTTTCAATGCCATTCATCCACCCCTCCAACACCAAGCATGCATGAATACACAAAACATGACCTCCCTACCAAGGATACCAAAAACTGTTCACAGCTTCTCCTTCGGTATTCTCTCATTTCATACTCCCATGTAATAAGTCGCATTGGCATTCCATCCACTGGTTACAAACAACTCGTCTCCCCTGCATTATCGATCTAAACCAGTGCATTGAAAGAATCGGGCCACTCAGGAAGATAAACGAAACATTAAAGAAAGGGCCAAGGTTATGGGTAACACGGCAACATGACAAAGTGGACGGCTAAGAAGGAAATGAGGAGCTATCTATAGATGCCCACACTGATAGTCGGATCTTATCACACAATCTTGAACCTAGCGAGGTGATGACCAAACCATTCTCCATAATAGCAGACAAGACCATCAAGACTCTCACTAAGACTTTGATCCCTATCTCTCTAAGTATTCTTCCCACCACTGCTATTCTTTACTGCTCTTTCAATAACAGCCCCTTTTCTATCCAATTTTTTTTTCTTTTTTCTTTTTTTTTTTAATTCTTCCATTCTTTTTTTTATGCAAATCCCCCTGATAATGGCCAAAATTGTCCATTATTTCCAATCCATTTCCGTGTCTGAGACGGACATTTTGATCGTGATTCCATCTTATTTCAATAAGAAAGCAGTTGAATTTGACAGATTAATGCGAGTTTGTAAAAACATTGAGCCGGTAATAAAAAGACACAAAATATGCAATTTTAATTGCATTTGTGTTAGAAAAATCCAAAAACATGAAAAAAGGAAAAAGAAAAGAAAAAGGAATGAAAAGATGGGCAAAAGAATAAAAGAGCCCACAAAAATCCAAAAAGATGGGAAAAAGATTGAAAATCCCACAACTGAAAATTTGGTTAAGTGATTGAAGCACAATTCGAATTGTGAGCAATTCGAATTGCACAACAATTCGAATTGCTAAAGAGAGCAAGAAATGGTTAAGTGTTGGAAGGGATGCAGAAGGCTAGTTCGAATTATTCAAGTTCGAATTAATTCGAATTAGGGAATGAAGAGAGAAGAAACCCAAAGGCAGGAAGAAGAGGCAATTCGAATTGTCCAAGTTCGAATTAATTCGAATTGGCAAACAATTCGAATTGCCAACAAAGTGCAAGGAGCCAAGCAGAAACCCTCATCCAATTCGAGAAAAGATCAATTCGAATTGTCCAATTCGAATTAATTCGAATTGGCACAAACAATTCGAATTGACCACTGAAGGCTACAATTCCAGCTTAAGGAAGAGATCTCACAATTCGAATTAATTCGAATTGGTTGAGATAATTCGAACTTCACTCAACAACTCATCCAAAGAAAGCTGAGCACAACACTGGTGGGCCTAGGGTTTTGAAGATTGTCTATAAAAGCAGACCTTCCACAACAGAATCAAGAGATCAAGAATTTTAACCAAAAGGCAGCTTGGGACAAAAAGAACAGCAGGAGGTTCCACACCCCTTAAGGGTTAGGTAGGTAGTTTAGATTAGTTTAGTTTATTTGTCTTGCAAGTATTTTAATCTTTACATGCTGTAATCTTAGTTTAGTATAGAAGCAGTTTGTGTAACCCTTAGAGTAGCCATTTTCCATATGTTTACATGCTTTCTAGTTAGAATAAACCCTACCTTCAAGCTAATGATGGTGTTGGGTTCTTATTTTGCTTTCAAGTGTCAATACAAGGAAAATTTCCAGAAATGGTTTTATCCATTTGTTTTGGCACTCTTTAATGCTTTCCCTAGAAATAAATGCTTAGTGTTTGTTTGTTTCAACTAGGTTACATTTATTATGTCCTAGTTGACATTCAAACTTAATAAATGCATGTTTGATGGGTTTTTGGCTTGATTTAGTGCCTTAGAGCTTCAAATAAGTGTTCTTAGGTTTTAGATGTTTTTAATGTCTGTGTTAATCTTTATTTAAGTTTTATTTCTTCTTGTCTTAATCTCATTTCGTGCTTCCTTAGATAACTTGTGTGTTCTTAGTTTACTCATGTAGTTCTTAGATAACTAGATGTTTTAGGCTCTTTGATCTCTGATTTCTTGTTTGTAGAAATAGGGTTGAATCTGGCCAATACCCACTAGACATGTATTTGTTTATTTCTTGAAAATCTCACTAGGGTGGCTGTGAAATGACACTGATGTGAGATGAAGGATTTAGCAAATCTAAACCCATCATTACAGTACAGTGTTCACCTAACCCACACTTGTGAGAACAAAAATTGTTGTGTCTGAAAATATGCGATTCGAATTGAGGCAATTCGAATTAATTCGAATTGCCAAGAGAAATTCGAACTGCATAGCCAAACAATTCTCTTCATGTGGTTTCCAACCAATTCGAATTATCCAATTCGAATTAATTCGAATTGCCCAACAATTCGAATTGGCTTGAAAACCACATTGTATCCATTGCCACACATTCATGCTTTAGTTTATTTTCCATCCTCTACCAATTCGAATTGTTGCAATTCGAATTAATTCGAATTGCTGTATAATTCGAACTCACCCTCCCTTTGAGGTAAATATCTTAGTCAATTTGAGCAAAGAAAGGGACTTCGCCAATTCGAATTGTCCAATTCGAATTAATTCGAATTGGCCAATAATTCGAATTGGATGATGCTCCAATTTCTAGCAATGATCAATTGAGTAAGTAATACTTCATCCTTCATGCATCCTCAATTCGAATTACCCCAATAATTCGAATTGAACCATCCCTTCTATTTTGGAAACTCCAAAAATATTTTCTTTCATGATTTGTGTAAGTTGCATGGGTGTATTGGGCCTAGGCCCAATTCATCAGATTTCTATCCATTACACATCTCAACCCACTAGTGTCCATTTATTGTGTGCTTAACACCCACACAATACCAAAAATATTTTCTTACTTTCCTATTTTCTCTTTCATTGCGTGTATGAACGGATAATGAGGAACACATAGATTAATGTTGGTGAAAGGTCCCTTCACAGGGATATCGACTAACCCGTCTTCAATGTGTCAATCATTATCTGTTATTTTGCATGATCTGATTAGTGGTTGGTGGAAGCTTCGGCGAGCGTTCTCTTCACTAAGAGTTTCGATTAGTCACTCAGCCAATTCCTAATCAGATACAGTTTTAATTTTCTTTATCTTAATTTCTCAACCTGAATTCAAGTTGCAATAGTATCAACTGATGTCGACCAACATCAGTTGAGAAATATTACAGCAAGAAATATGTGGGTTTTTCTTCCACTCACAGACAAAAGAAAACTAAATAACGGCGGTCACCGTTGTTTGGGATTCTTTCTGTCTACAATCAGTCATCTGGGAAAATTGGGAACCGGACAGCAGATGTTTGCAGTCCGGAAAAATCCCAACTATCTCTGGCACTCTTTTTAGCCGATTTCTTCTCATCTCAGGCTAATCCATCTTTGTGTATCGCATTCTGTCTAACCCCACCATATATTTTGGGGTACTTTATTTTCCTTTTCATATACTTGTATGCATGATACTATTATGTAGATGTTCTGGTCTTATTATTATTTTGGGGATCCTTCCCCTTGGACATAGAAGCCTTGATATAAATCTGACGTTGCATAATAAACTTCCAACAAAAATTCCTTTATAAAATCCGGATCTGAGTAAGGGATAAATTCGACAGTTATGACTAATTCATCTTCCACTGGGGATTGATTTTGAGAGCTTAGAAGCAGAGTCAGCGATTAGGTCTCGTCTAGACTGAAAGGATCTGTGTTTTGATTGAGAGTCTAGTACCTGTTTAGGGAATGATTTTCAAATACTCATTTGCTTCTCAAAATTGCTATGTGTTGGAAATCTGATATTAGATATCGCATTAAGTCAATATCCACTTGGGTATAGATGAGATGTGATAAATAATACTAGAGGAACAACATATAGGCCTTGGTGAATTTATAAGGTAAGGTCGAGTATTCCTTCGACTACTATCTTCTTCTGCCAAAGTCTAAAATTGAGTCTTGAGTGAGTACATCCGGAATAGGTTCATTTATGGATCTGTTTCATTTAGTTTGTATCTCATAACTACCCAGATGTTGTAAGCCCTGTGGCTTATTGATATCTTGGGAGTTCTTGATCTGCATCTGGTCACCAAGACCAGGGGCTCTTTTATACTAACGGAAAGAGACGTTTTTAAGGATTCCGAGTGATAGAATTTAAATGCTTTCTTTACAGCTTACTTTACTGCTTTCCTTTTAAATGCTTTCATAGAGGTCACTCGGAAGAATTAGGGGCTGTCCATCTGTTAAAAGGTTTGAGAGTTATGGAATGGTTTGGGGTTTGATTTGAAAACTTTGGGTGTGACATGGGGGAATGATAGGAGTACTTGGCATGTCAACTAATGATATGTTAGGTGTTGCTTGTCCACCACAGATGAATGATACGCCTTAGCATGGCCATGTGAGGGCAGTTGTGAGTCTGTGGTATCTTAGAAATTGTTGTCCTAAGAGCATGTAAATTCTCACCATAAGTACCTGTCTGTTAAAGGGAACATGGTGTAGAAAGCATGAGAGTTAGCTAACTAGAGGATTATCCCAAGCTAAGATCTGTGTATTAAAAATGGAAGTTTAATTGTGTTTCATCTGAATCTTGTCCAATCTTTATTATTTCCCCCCTGTCCCTTCTGTCATATTTAAACCTGCTTTCTAGATAGTGTAGCATAATTTTATATTGCTTTCGTAGTATAGATTTAATTGCTTTCTTCGATCTAGTTTACCATGCGTTGTAGAATAATTTTTTACTGCTTTCATGATCTGGTTTAAATTATGCCAAGTAGTTGTTAGAAACCTTTGCAAAACTTGAAACGAGTAACCGAGTGGAAAATCTTAGTAAACGACGTGGGTTCTGCTTCCATCGCACATCCTCCAGTGAACGATCCGGTACTTACTATAAATTACTGCAATTTTTGACCCGTGCGCTTTCGGGAGCACAGTTTCGTGACACGAGTAAATAAAAATAACATTTTGGGAAAATACTCATACAGTGGGAAGATGTTCAAGAATTTCAAGGCAGGTATCTTCTTGACATGAAATTAAGAGAAGCATCATGGTGCATATACCTAGAACTTTCAGGGTGACAGACTGAAGGTCCATCCCGGTTGCACCGTGATACTTGTCAAAAGTTTCATGGCTGGAAGAACCACAGCGCCATTTGAACCCCACAGGAGTAATAAAAAAGGGAAATCTTAATATATCCTTAAACCCTTTCCCCCAAACATAACTCTTTCCATTTTAATAAATCCAAACTTGGAAATTGTATTTAGACGGTTCTTCAACCCCCCAGCAGCAAAATGAAACTTGGCTTGAGTGCAAAAGTTTCATGGCCGTCACCGGGGACTCTTGAGGTACCATTTGAAATCCCAGTTTCCTCCTTAAGCAATAAACCAGTAAAGGAATTTTCAGAAAATTACTCGTGTCGGCGAAGCTCGTCAAAAGTTTCATGGCGCCGTTGCCGGGGAGGATGCAGCGCCGTTTACTAGGAGAATTACATTCCTGATTTACTCATAGATAGTTCTTGTATATATTCTTGAACTATTACTAACCTGGGGGTTGTACAGGTACTGTCAAAAGTGTGATACCAACTGCTTATGCAACGGAGAAGGAGCACATTACCGGAGTTACCGTTCGATCTAGAAATAGAAAGGACCGCTCGCCAACTGAGGGCAGAAGCCAGAAGACGGAAGGAGCAGGAGCGTCAAAGCCGCACTTCGCCTGAAACATCAAGCAGCGATCTATCAGATATGGCAGAAAACCAAAACATTCCCCCGATCTTACCCATAGACCAACCACCAAATAACCCTGGTAATGGAGCTGGCGGAGGAGTGGTAGAGCATCCTAATCGTGCCAACGGAGAGGAGAATCTACCAAATCCAAATCAGCAACAATACCAGCAATTCCACCAACAACCACCACCACCAGTAAACCAATTTCACCAAAACCAAAACATATCAAACCAACAATACCAAAACCAAGCTTTCAATCCAGATCAATTTCAGAACAACCCACAAGATCCACATAACTTCCAGCAATTTCCAAATTATCACCAGCAGTACCAGAACCAAGCTGAACAAGGAAATCAACAGCAGCAGCAAGCAGCAGCAGACTTCATGCAACCGATAGTGGAGCCCTATCTGGATGGACCTGGGAGAGCACATTTTCCTGCACGCAATTTCGAGCTCAAACCGGCACTCATTAATTTGGTGCAAAACAATCAGTTCTGCGGCGCAAATCATGAGGACCCTCATGATCATCTCCAGACCTTCCTGGAGCTCTGCGACACGATCAAAAATCAGGGAGTCTCTCCTGATGCTATAAGGCTAATGTTGTTCCCATTTTCTTTGTATAGTGGTGCCAGGGACTGGTATAAGTCATTGCCTATCAATCTGCGGAGCACTTGGGCAGACTTGGTGAGGAGCTTTTTGCTGAAGTATTTTCCAGAATCAAAGATTGAGGAAGGAAGAGCTAAGATTGGAGATTTTAAAATGAAGCCAGACGAGTCATTATATGATGCGAAGGAGAGATTCTTGGGCCTCATCAGGCGATGCCCCCAACATGGGTACGCACCATGGGAGCAATTGAGGAAATTCTACGGAGGACTCACCCATCCATGGAGAACAATGTTAGACGCCGCTGGCGGACGACATTTACTCCACTTGCCTATGGACCAAGCTTGGGAGAAGATTGAGACAATGTCTGTCAACAGATCCATCCTAAACACGGACGATAGGAAGGAGAATCCTCCTAGAAAAGTCTTTGCTGTAAGTGAGGGGAAAACAGATTTTGAAAAACTGCAAGAACAGGTAGCTGCGATACAGCTGAGTCAGGATAAAGGGAAGGGAGCGGACGCTTCTCAGGCAGGAACCTCATCAGACCAAGTTCAAACACAGCAATCGGGAGTTGTCTGTGGACTGTGTCAGGGACCTCATCCAACTGATACATGCTAACAGATAGTTACCGAAAGCTGTAATTATGCCGGGAACTACCAAAATCGTCATCCCAACCTCTCTTATTCCAACAACAATGCACTTAACGCGCATTTGTTGCAGCCAAACCAGCCCAACCAGTTCCAAAACCCCCAGCAAAACTTCAGACCTCAGAACCAAGGATTCGTCCAGCAAAGAGTGCAGAACTTTCAAAATCCGAATCAGAGTTTCCAACCTCAAATCCAACAAAGGCCTAATCAGAACCAAGGCCAGAATTTCCAGAATTTCCAGCCCCAACCTGATCAGAATCAGCAATATAACCAAAGGCCACCATCTCGTTTGGAGAACCTGATGACTGAGTTTATAGCCAATCAGAAGGATATAAATCAGCAACTGCAGTCATCAATCAAGAATGTGGAGACGCAAGTCACCCAATTGGCCAAGGAACTGCAGAACAGGGGGAAAGGAACACTTCCAAGCAGTACTGAAGCTAACCCGCAGTGTAAAGCAATCACATTGCGGGGAGGCAAGACTCTGAAAGGAATTGTTGGACATGGAAAAGAGACGGCCGAGGAGGAAAAGGATCTAGTGGAGGGTGAAAAAGGAAGTGAAAGGATCGAAGGAGGAGATGGTATTGGATTGGACAAGGACAAATCAGAAACAGCTATTCCGCAGGTTGAAGCTGCAAAGGGAGCTGAAAAGGGTAGGGTTGAAGGTAAAATTTCCTTCTCTTTACCACCAAAAACAAATAATAACAAGTACATGCCAAGGGTGCCATACCCGGCACGTCTTAAAAATAAGGAGCAAGATGAAAAATTTAAAAAGTTTTTAGAAAGACTGAAAGCTGTCGAGATCACTATTCCATTGGTCGAAATGATTTCAGAAATGCCCGTCTATGCTAAATTTCTTAAAGAAATGATTTCAGGGAGGAGAAAAGCTGAGCAGGAGGAAGTAGTGATTTTGAACAGTAGCTGCAGTGCCATTATCCAAAGAGTGCTACCGGAGAAGAAGGAAGATCCAGGATGCATTACACTGCCGATCCACATAGGGAAAACTAATGTTGGAAAAGGGTTGTGCGACTTGGGCTCAAGCATCAATGTTATGCCACTCGCCATGGCCAAACGTCTTCACTTGGGGATAATTGAACCGGTCACAATGAAGTTACAGCTGGCAGACCGATCAATTACCCATCCAATCGGAATCCTGAAGGATGTAATTGTCAAGACGGGAGGGACTCTTTTCCCCGTCGACTTCATTATTTTGGATATAGAGGAGGATTACGAGATGCCACTGATCTTAGGCCGCCCCTTCCTCTCAACCGGCGGTGCACTTATAGACGCTCGATCAAATCAAATCAAGCTCCGAGTCGGAGAAGAAGAATTGGATTTCAACATGGAAAAGCTGCAGAAGTTCCCGTCTGAGGGATCTTGTTCCATTTTTTATGTAATAGATAGTAGGAGTGAGGATGAGAGCATAGACTCTGTGACTGATGAGCCGAGCAAAGTTTCAAAACAGGTACTGAAGCCTGAAGGTGCAGAACAACCAAGGAGCTGCAACGCTGTCCACTTCGAGGATCCTATCTCTGGGGACCTTGAAGAATTCGATGGAGTTGAGTTCATCCCGGAGGAAGAGGAAAGCACTGTTGAGGAGGAAATGGATCCTGAACTGACACAGGATCCTGAAGGTAAATCTAATCTCTCTCTTCCACCCATTTCTCGCAAATTGCTGCCTTCCGTTGAATGCCCACCAGAGCTTGAACTTAAAATACTTCCGGATCATCTTAAGTACGTTTTTCTCGCTGAACATAAAAGATTACCGGTGATTGTGTCAGCCAAGCTGACACAAGAACAAGAAAAAGCTCTGGTAGACATTCTAAAGAAATATGTACATGCAATCGGATGGACCATTTCTGATATAAAAGGAATAAGCCCCTCTGTTTGCATGCACAGAATTTTAATGGAAGAGGAGTATAAGCCCTCAAGGCAACCACAAAGGCGTCTGAACCCCCATATGCAGGAAGTGGTAAGGAAAGAAGTTATCAAGCTCTTAGATGCTGGTATCATCTATCCTATCTCTGATAGCAAATGGGTTAGCCCAGTGCAGGTCGTACCTAAACGTGGGGGGATTTGTGTAACGACTAACGAGCAAGGAGAAGAAGTGGCGACGCGTCCAGTGACCGGTTGGAGAGTTTGCATCGACTACCGGAAGCTCAATACCGCTACCAGGAAGGACCATTTCCCCTTGCCATTCATTGATCAGATGCTGGAGAGGTTGGCCGGAAGGGAGTACTACTGCTTTTTGGATAGGTATTCTGGCTATAATCAGATTGTAATAGCTAGCGAGGATCACGACAAGACCACATTCACGTGTCCATATGGAACTTTTGCATACAGGCGCATGCCTTTTGGACTTTGTAATGCGCCTGCCACATTTCAAAGATGCATGATGTCAATTTTCTCAGAATTTATCGAAAAATGCATTGAAGTTTTCATGGACGACTTCTCTGTGTATGGAGATACTTTTGATGAATGCTTGACTAATCTTGCACAAATTTTGAAAAGATGTGAGGACACCAACCTAGTTTTGAACTGGGAGAAGTGCCATTTCATGGTCACCGAAGGAATAGTGTTGGGTCACCGCATCTCGCGCGCAGGTATCGAAGTCGACAGAGCTAAGGTTTCCGTCATCTCAAACCTACCATTGCCTAATTCAATAAAAGCAGTTAGGAGTTTCTTAGGGCATGCCGGTTTCTACCGGAGATTCATAAAAGACTTTTCTAAAATTGCCAAGCCGCTCACTAACTTGCTTTGTAAAGAAATCCCTTTTGTAATAAATGAAGCGTGTGTTCAAGCCTTTGACACGCTCAAAGAAATGTTGATTTCCGCTCCAATAGTGCAACCACCCGATTGGTCAATGCCTTTCGAGGTAATGTGTGATGCAAGTGATCTCGCCGTGGGTGCAGTTCTTGGGCAACATAAGGAAGGGAAGCATTGTGTAATTCATTACGCAAGTCATGCCCTGAATGAGGCCCAAATTAACTACACCACCACGGAGAAGGAGATGTATGCTGTGGTTTTTGCGTTTGACAAATTCAGACAATACCTCATTGGTACGAAAACCACAGTGTACACAGATCACTCTGCACTAAGATACTTGTTTAGCAAACATGACGCCAAACCTCGATTAATCAGGTGGGTACTTTTGTTGCAAGAATTTAACATCATAATAAAAGATAGAAAAGGCAGAGACAATGGTGCTGCTGACCATTTGTCTCGACTAGAAAATGATAAAAATGAGCTAGCCGTAAATGAGAATTTTCCGGACGAACAACTGTTTGCCTTGCATCTTCATGATCAAGCTTGTCCGTGGTTTTCCGATATTGCTAACTTTTTAGCATGCGGAATAACCCCACCATTTCAAAGCAGGGGCCACAAAGCGAGGTTCAACCGAGATGTAGTTAACTACTTCTGGGAAGACCCTTACCTCTTCAAGCATTGTGCAGATTCGATTATTAGACGATGTGTAACTGAGCACGAGGCTTACCAAATCGCTAAGAAATGCCATGAATCGGAATACGGAGGTCACCATGGCCCCACTCGAACAGCTCATAAGGTTCTCGAGTGCGGTTTTTATTGGCCTACCATTTACGAGGATTGCAAAGCGTTTGTTAAAGCTTGCGACAGATGCCAAAGACTAGGGAATATCTCCAAGAGGGATGAGATGCCTCAACAAGGAATTCTCACTCTCGAGATTTTCGATGTATGGGGTATTGACTTCATGGGACCATTTCCGACATCTGATGGGAACCATTACATCTTGGTAGCTGTCGATTACGTTTCCAAGTGGGTTGAGGCTGTTGCACTGCCAACCAATGATGGCAACCAGGTCGTCAAATTTTTGAAAAATAACATTTTCAATAGATTTGGTGTACCCAGGGTGATCATATCAGATGGAGGAACCCATTTTGTTAATAAAGCATTTGCAAATCTTATGAGCAAAAATGGGATTCTCCACAAGATCGGCACGCCTTATCATCCCCAAACCAGTGGTCAGGTCGAGGTCTCTAACCGCGAAATCAAACATATACTCGAGGCCACTGTGGGGACAACTCGCAAAGATTGGTCACGTAAGCTCAATGATGCTTTATGGGCATACCGCACTGCATTCAAGACTCCCATTGGGATGTCTCCTTACAGACTCATCTTCGGAAAAGCCTGTCATTTGCCCGTAGAACTAGAGCATAAGGCTTACTGGGCCGTACGAATGCTCAATTTTGACTCCCGAGTTGCTCAGGGTAAGCGCAAGTTGGACCTCAATGAAATTGAGGAAATACGTGCGCAAGCTTATGAAAGCTCGAGGATTTATAAAGAGCGGACCCAGAAGTTGCACGATCGTCGTATTAAATCTAAACACTTCTATGTTGGCCAGAATGTCTTGTTATTTAATTCTAGGTTGAAGCTATTCCCCGGAAAGCTTAAATCCAGATGGGAAGGGCCATATGAAGTGATGCACGTGTTTGAGAGTGGAGCTGTCAGGATCCGAACTGACAAGGGAGAGCTGGTGGTGAATGGACACAGACTGAAGGAGTATCTTGGGCAGTTCGACCCCGAAAAAGAAGCTCAGATGACAACAGAACCGGCTTATGTTCAATAAATATTATACATATATTTACTTACTTATTTATTACTGTCTTCATTTATTTTATTGGGACAAAGTATCTAAAAATCAAGTGAACATTTAGAGTACTGAGACTCTAAATGTGAGGATGTTGATATTTGGAGAAAACCTAATACCTTTTCATAATTGTTTTGCAGGAATTCGAGGAACCAACAAAAAGAAAGATAAAGCTTCCAAAAACCAGGTTCCCGGTTGGGGTAACATTATATTTAATGGAGGTTAATTTTGGAATTTAGAGAAATCTAAAATCCAGAATACATTCATAAAATAAAATTGTTAACCCAACCTAATTTATGCAAGCAATATGTTTTAGATTCTCATTCGGTGTAGTTATGTTTGCTTTTGAACTCTTATAATTTTTGGAAAAACCTAAAAAAAATTTCCTAAGTCTTGAATGTGGTATGCTTCTCATTTCAAGAAAATTCGAATTAATTCGAATTGCTTGGAACATACCACATAAGACATTTTGCCTTGGAATTTTTCACTCTCGGATTTGTTAATTCGAGTTATTCTAGCAATTCGAATTAATTCGAATTGCCATAAAAATTCGAATTGGCAACCAAGGCAAACAAATTTTCAGATTTTATTTAGGCCAAGTAGTGCAATTCGAATTATAAGGCAATTCGAATTAATTCGAATTGCCTAACTAATTCGAATTAGCAGGCACAAGGCATTTTCCTTAGCAAGTGAGCAATTCGAGTTATTCTAGCAATTCGAATTAATTCGAATTGCCTGAATAATTCGAATTAGCTCATTTCAGCCTTGTGCAAGTTTTGCCCACATTCTCAAGTTCGAATTGTGAGTCAATTCGAATTAATTCGAATTGATCTCAATAATTCGAACTTGCTTGGTTTCTCTGTTTTTCAAGCCAATTCGAATTAATTCGAATTGGCCTGAATAACTCGCATCTCTCACAGATAGCATCAATTCGAATTAATTCGAATTGATGCAATAATTCGAACTCCCCTTCCAAATCCTTTATATATCCGTGTTTCCCCCCACTTCCATCACTTTCACTTTTCACATTTCCAAAACACCCGTGTTTTCTCTCTCGCGAACCCTTCCCCCTCGCGAAAACCAGTCGCTTATTTCAAGCTTTCCTCCGGCCAAATCACTCGGAAATGGCTTCTTCTTCGTCTAATCCAAGTGGGAGCAGGGGGTAAGTGCTTCTTTTCCATTTTCGCACTTGGTTTTCGCAGTTTTAGTTTGTCTCTTCGTATTCCTTGCGAAATCGAGGTTGGGGAGGGAATGTGTTTCGTTTTTCGTGATGGGAAGAGTCGGAATGTGCCCGGAATGTGTTAGGTTGTTTGGGAATAAGGATAAAACCACTAGGGCAGAACCTAAATTTTTTAGGGCTTTTTGTGAAACTGCCATTGATGGAGTCGAGTGTTTCTGTGAAGGGGATGTTCTTATTTTGAAAATGAGGGTCTCAAAACCCTTAAAGATTTGATTTTTGTTCATATTGCAGTATTGTTGTGCCATTTGTGTCTTTGTGTTTATGTGTGTATCTGTGCTTTCTGCTCTGTGATTTTGGTAACTTGTGAGTAGGGTTAACACTTTGGTCGTACTTTCTTTAGCCACAGTGTTGTTTTTCAGTAGATAATTGTTGATGATGACTGAAAATGCATATTGATAATATCTGCAAAATTCATGTTTTTAAAGCATGAGTTTTGTTGGTGACATTAGTACATTACAGTAGTATAGATGGATCAACTGTTCTCGTTTCTGTTAATGTTTGCATGTATAATATTATATGAATATTTTGGTAATAAATGCTTTTGTCGGGTACATGTTGCCCACATTTTGCAAACTCAACTCTAGAAGTTGATTTTTGCACATCCGGGAACATGGTACTACAGACAAAACCATGCCAAAATTTTTCCAACACTTTTGGCATGGCATTTATGTGTAAAAAGACAAAATGATAGATTGTTCCTTACCTTAAAGTGTTTGATCTTTGTCAACTTGGGACAAGTGGGGAATGCTCACAAGGAATGTTTTGATTATATTCCTTAAAAACCCACTTTCCAAAACAAAATCCAAATGGGGGACCACTCACACCCCCAATTTCATTAAATAAACAAGTCAACACCTTTTCATAAAAATCCAAAAATCGCTTTTTGTATGTATGCATGTCTACTTTTATTTTTATTTCTTATTTTTGGTCATGGTCCATTATACATACTAGTAATTGTATGAATTATCGCTTGCATTCGATTTTCATCATTAATCTCTTATCTTCCCTACGTCACATGATTTAAATCACTGTCTAAGTGATAAAAATCAAATTCCTTCGTAGGTTCAATAACCTACGAAATTCTCTCTTTTTGGTCCTTTGACCACCCAAAAACATCTTAGACTATTTATAGTCCAAGAAAAATTTCTAAGGATTCAAGATCCTTCTCTCTCTCTTGCTTTCCTTATTTTTGTTATAATAAGAGTAGATTTGATAATCTGACCACTTGGACTTTCATAGTGTGCCGCAAGTGAGACAGGTGTTAGAAAGTGAACTGTATTTCGAAGTGGCTGAAGGTATTAGGCTGAGAGTCTCAGACCTAATCATCTCTCCATGTCTTTTCAGAGACATCATTCCCCTAGCACCAAACGAAGATCACGAGGAAGAAACTCAACTACTGGATCTGCCAGTGGAGCTCCTAGGAGAAATCCTCTCCCGCATCGGGGAGGATTGCATCAAGAAAGTGTGGAGGGTCAGAGGAGTGTGCACCAAGCTAAGGGACGCAGCTGATCTTCCCATCGTCTACAAAAGGTATGAACTGGAAACCACCATCGTCAAGATGTGGGAGCAGAGGTTGGAACCGCAAAAAGAGGCACTCATGGCCAAATGCGTAGAAGCCGACAACTTTAACCTGAAACTCATCCCAGCCCTGCAGGCTTTCGGAGCAGGAAACGAGACTCTGGCGTGTGAGCTGCTAAAGGAAGGGATTGAGGACAACCACAAGGCCTCAATCTTTGTCCGGGGGTACATGCTGCTTAGCAAGCTGGACAATGAACAGGTCCAGCAGGGAGTGTCAATGATCGACAAGATCATAACCAACAGGTTCGTCATGCAATACGTTGGGACCAACGTCTTCGCATGGTTAGCAGATAGCCTGGAGACACCCGATCTGTTCGGAGATCAAGGGCCAAGGGTCTACTGCACCAGGGTGATGGAAGAAGATGAGGATGACACGGTGGATTTCTGCGTACCCTGCAGCTTGACGAATTATGTCCATTGGACTAGAATTTTCTTCAAAGGATAGAGGGGAAAGATGCGGAAGAAGGACTGAATCTGTAAAGGTTCACTTTTGACTGGACTGACTGGGACTATGGTTGGGGTAATCTTTTGACTGATCAGTGATGCTAACCCATTCAAGTGTACAGCTTTGTCTGTATTTATATCTGGTTGTAATTAAGGTCGTGTCTGTATAACGAACCTTAGAATTATGTGTTATGATGGGTGTACGACATATTTTGGGCAGTCGTACGTTTATTGCTTTCCACAAGAGAATTTCGTCTTGAGTTCTCCATTATTTGAAAAAGATGTGTGACAGTCCAAGATGAATAAGTGACTGTCACGCCAAAAACAAGCTGTGACATGCTTGCATGCTCACAGTGTCTCTTTTTACTGCTTTCAATTAAACAAACCGGCATAAAACAAGCATAAATCTGTCACCTAAATTCACATGTTGAATTTAGGCTAATGACGAAATCTTCAGACTACTAAATTGGGATAAAACAACTAAAAATATGCATGACATAAATTCTTGAAGTTTTGAGCTATAAAAATCCAATGATATGATCACTTGAAAGACTAACAAACTTTCATGTTGAGAATTTGATTGAATAAGTTGTAAGAATTTTTCAAAGGTTAAATTTGAGAATAAATGTATGACATGATCAAACCGTCCCTTGTGAGATCTGAGCCGAGTCATTTTTACTCAATACTTCTTTGATTGTGTGAATCAATTCGATTAAAGGGCACTAGAACTTGCAATTGGGACCGATTCAAGACCATGCCATATTCCCGAAATCGAGCATATGATCGAGGCACTTAGAAAAACCCAAAATTTTGGCTTTCGTTTGAATTCCAAACCCAAAAATATTTTCCCTTTAGGATCAATGAATCTGAGCCTTTAAGCCTAATTTTCCTTTGAAGCCCTCTATATTATTCCTAGCCTTACAAAAAGACCAAGAAAATCAAACCCAAGTGTATATGAGCCATCCCATCAAGGCATAGTAATTTTTGATCATCAAATATGTATCCATCGGTGTGCTATAAACCGATTTAAAAAAAAAAAAAAAGAGAGAAGAGAAAAAGTTGAGATCTATTCAACAAGAATAAATTGCAAATGACAAAGCAAATTAGACAAAGTCTAATGTCATGCAATAGAAAAAGAAAGAAAAACAAAAGAAAGATAGCAATGATGATGATCATAAATTCTGCAACATGCCAAGCTTTGGTGGAATGGTGTCATATCACTCTTTAGCCCAATAATTCCTTTTCCTACCAAATGTTACAACCGTATGCCCCGTTATAACCTTGAATAAGACCTCGGGATCTCGATTTGAGGAAATGAGCCGGTGGCGAGTTGGTCCAGTTGCAAGCTTATGGGAGAATTTAATTGAATTCGATCTTGAGCGTTAATGATAAAAGCCAATCTTGAGAGTGAGTGAACTTTCCGATTCTACTATACGTGAGGCTCTGCCTTGATTGATTAATGATTCATGTCATGCCTAAATTCAAGAATTAAGCCAATGTGATTTTCTAAACACATATTCAAGAAGAATTAACAATAATGATTGACTTGTGTGTTCACTCAAGTGAGAAGTATCATTCCATTAAACACTGCAACCAAGAGAGTTTAATACTTGTAATTTTGATTGTCTTATCCCAATATAAAAAGAATGAAATTTCTGAGGCCACGCAAATGGATTGAATATGCAGAGTCCAAGCTCCTAGGAGCACTGACTCTGACTGCTCGGGGACGATCAGTATTAAATGTGAGGATGTTGATAATGGCCAAAATTGTCCATTATTTCCAATCCATTTCCGTGTCTGAGACGGACATTTTGATCGTGATTCCATCTTATTTCAATAAGAAAGCAGTTGAATTTGACAGATTAATGCGAGTTTGTAAAAACATTGAGCCGGTAATAAAAAGACACAAAATATGCAATTTTAATTGCATTTGTGTTAGAAAAATCCAAAAACATGAAAAAAGGAAAAAGAAAAGAAAAAGGAATGAAAAGATGGGCAAAAGAATAAAAGAGCCCACAAAAATCCAAAAAGATAGGAAAAAGATTGAAAATCCCACAACTGAAAATTTGGTTAAGTGATTGAAGCACAATTCGAATTGTGAGCAATTCGAATTAATTCGAATTGCACAACAATTCGAATTGCTAAAGAGAGCAAGAAATGGTTAAGTGTTGGAAGGGATGCAGAAGGCTAGTTCGAATTATTCAAGTTCGAATTAATTCGAATTAGGGAATGAAGAGAGAAGAAACCCAAAGGCAGGAAGAAGAGGCAATTCGAATTGTCCTAGTTCGAATTAATTCGAATTGGCAAACAATTCGAATTGTCCAAGTTCGAATTAATTCGAATTGGCAAACAATTCGAATTGCCAACAAAGTGCAAGGAGCCAAGCAGAAACCCTCATCCAATTCGAGAAAAGATCAATTCGAATTGTCCAATTCGAATTAATTCGAATTGGCACAAACAATTCGAATTGACCACTGAAGGCTACAATTCCAGCTTAAGGAAGAGATCTCACAATTCGAATTAATTCGAATTGGTTGAGATAATTCGAACTTCACTCAACAACTCATCCAAAGAAAGCTGAGCACAACACTGGTGGGCCTAGGGTTTTGAAGATTGTCTATAAAAGCAGACCTTCCACAACAGAATCAAGAGATCAAGAATTTTAACCAAAAGGCAGCTTGGGACAAAAAGAACAACAGGAGGTTCCACACCCCTTAAGGGTTAGGTAGGTAGTTTAGATTAGTTTAGTTTATTTGTCTTGCAAGTATTTTAATCTTTACATGCTGTAATCTTAGTTTAGTATAGAAGCAGTTTGTGTAACCCTTAGAGTAGCCATTTTCCATATGTTTACATGCTTTCTAGTTAGAATAAACCCTACCTTCAAGCTAATGATGGTGTTGGGTTCTTATTTTGCTTTCAAGTGTCAATACAAGGAAAATTTCCAGAAATGGTTTTATCCATTTGTTTTGGCACTCTTTAATGCTTTCCCTAGAAATAAATGCTTAGTGTTTGTTTGTTTCAACTAGGTTACATTTATTATGTCCTAGTTGACATTCAAACTTAATAAATACATGTTTGATGGGTTTTTGGCTTGATTTAGTGCCTTAGAGCTTCAAATAAGTGTTCTTAGGTTTTAGATGTTTTTAATGTCTGTGTTAATCTTTATTTAAGTTTTATTTCTTCTTGTCTTAATCTCATTTCGTGCTTCCTTAGATAACTTGTGTGTTCTTAGTTTACTCATGTAGTTCTTAGATAACTAGATGTTTTAGGCTCTTTGATCTCTGATTTCTTGTTTGTAGAAATAGGGTTGAATCTGGCCAATACCCACTAGACATGTATTTGTTTATTTCTTGAAAATCTCACTAGGGTGGCTGTGAAATGACACTGATGTGAGATGAAGGATTTAGCAAATCTAAACCCATCATTACAGTACAGTGTTCACCTAACCCACACTTGTGAGAACAAAAATTGTTGTGTCTGAAAATATGCGATTCGAATTGAGGCAATTCGAATTAATTCGAATTGCCAAGAGAAATTCGAACTGCATAGCCAAACAATTCTCTTCATGTGGTTTCCAACCAATTCGAATTATCCAATTCGAATTAATTCGAATTGCCCAACAATTCGAATTGGCTTGAAAACCACATTGTATCCTTCCCACACATTCATGCCTTAGTTTATTTTCCATCCTCTACCAATTCGAATTGTTGCAATTCGAATTAATTCGAATTGCTGTATAATTCGAACTCACCCTCCCTTTGAGGTAAATATCTTAGTCAATTTGAGCAAAGAAAGGGACTTCGCCAATTCGAATTGTCCAATTCGAATTAATTCGAATTGGCCAATAATTCGAATTGGATGATGCTCCAATTTCTAGCAATGATCAATTGAGTAAGTAATACTTTATCCTTCATGCATCCTCAATTCGAATTACCCCAATAATTCGAATTGAACCATCCCTTCTATTTTGGAAACTCCAAAAATATTTTCTTTCATGATTTGTGTAAGTTGCATGGGTGTATTGGGCCTAGGCCTAATTCATCTGATTTCTATCCATTACACATCTCAACCCACTAGTGTCCATTTATTGTGTGCTTAACACCCACACAATACCAAAAATATTTTCTTACTTTCCTATTTTCTCTTTCATTGCGTGTATGAACGGATAATGAGGAACACATAGATTAATGTTGGTGAAAGGTCCCTTCACAGGGATATCGACTAACCCGTCTTCAATGTGTCAATCATTATCTGTTATTTTGCATGATCTGATTAGTGGTTGGTGGAAGCTTCGGCGAGCGTTCTCTTCACTAAGAGTTTCGATTAGTCACTCAGCCAATTCCTAATCAGATACAGTTTTAATTTTCTTTATCTTAATTTCTCAACCTGAATTCAAGTTGCAATAGTATCAACTGATGTCGACCAACATCAGTTGAGAAATATTACAGCAAGAAATATGTGGGTTTTTCTTCCACTCACAGACAAAAGAAAACTAAATAACGGCGGTCACCGTTGTTTGGGATTCTTTCTGTCTACAATCAGTCATCTGGGAAAATTGGGAACCGGACAGCAGATGTTTGCAGTCCGGAAAAATCCCAACTATCTCTGGCACTCTTTTTAGCCGATTTCTTCTCATCTCAGGCTAATCCATCTTTGTGTATCGCATTCTGTCTAACCCCACCATATATTTTGGGGTACTTTATTTTCCTTTTCATATACTTGTATGCATGATACTATTATATAGATGTTCTGGTCTTATTATTATTTTGGGGATCCTTCCCCTTGGACATAGAAGCCTTGATATAAATCTGACGTTGCATAATAAACTTCCAACAAAAATTCCTTTATAAAATCCGGATCTGAGTAAGGGATAAATTCGACAGTTATGACTAATTCATCTTCCACTGGGGATTGATTTTGAGAGCTTAGAAGCAGAGTCAGCGATTAGGTCTCGTCTAGACTGAAAGGATCTGTGTTTTGATTGAGAGTCTAGTACCTGTTTAGGGAATGATTTTCAAATACTCATTTGCTTCTCAAAATTGCTATGTGTTGGAAATCTGATATTAGATATCGCATTAAGTCAATATCCACTTGGGTATAGATGAGATGTGATAAATAATACTAGAGGAACAACATATAGGCCTTGGTGAATTTATAAGGTAAGGTCGAGTATTCCTTCGACTACTATCTTCTTCTGCCAAAGTCTAAAATTGAGTCTTGAGTGAGTACATCCGGAATAGGTTCATTTATGGATCTGTTTCATTTAGTTTGTATCTCATAACTACCCAGATGTTGTAAGCCCTGTGGCTTATTGATATCTTGGGAGTTCTTGATCTGCATCTGGTCACCAAGACCAGGGGCTCTTTTATACTAACGGAAAGAGACGTTTTTAAGGATTCCGAGTGATAGAATTTAAATGCTTTCTTTACAGCTTACTTTACTGCTTTCCTTTTAAATGCTTTCATAGAGGTCACTCGGAAGAATTAGGGGTTGTCCATCTGTTAAAAGGTTTGAGAGTTATGGAATGGTTTGGGGTTTGATTTGAAAACTTTGGGTGTGACATGGGGGAATGATAGGAGTACTTGGCATGTCAACTAATGATATGTTAGGTGTTGCTTGTCCACCACAGATGAATGATACGCCTTAGCATGGCCATGTGAGGGCAGTTGTGAGTCTGTGGTATCTTAGAAATTGTTGTCCTAAGAGCATGTAAATTCTCACCATAAGTACCTGTCTGTTAAAGGGAACATGGTGTAGAAAGCATGAGAGTTAGCTAACTAGAGGATTATCACAAGCTAAGATCTGTGTATTAAAAATGGAAGTTTAATTGTGTTTCATCTGAATCTTGTCCAATCTTTATTATTTCCCCCCTGTCCCTTCTGTCATATTTGAACCTGCTTTCTAGATAGTGTAGCATAATTTTATATTGCTTTCGTAGTATAGATTTAATTGCTTTCTTCGATCTAGTTTACCATGCGTTGTAGAATAATTTTTTACTGCTTTTATGATCTGGTTTAAATTATGCCAAGTAGTTGTTAGAAACCTTTGCAAAACTTGAAACGAGTAACCGAGTGGAAAATCTTAGTAAACGACGTGGGTTCTGCTTCCATCGCACATCCTCCAGTGAACGATCCGGTACTTACTATAAATTACTGCAATTTTTGACCCGTGCGCTTTCGGGAGCACAGTTTCGTGACACGAGTAAATAAAAATAACATTTTGGGAAAATACTCATACAGTGGGAAGATGTTCAAGAATTTCAAGGCAGGTATCTTCTTGACATGAAATTAAGAGAAGCATCATGGTGCATATACCTAGAACTTTCAGGGTGACAGACTGAAGGTCCATCCCGGTTGCACCGTGATACTTGTCAAAAGTTTCATGGCTGGAAGAACCACAGCGCCATTTGAACCCCACAGGAGTAATAAAAAAGGGAAATCTTAATATATCCTTAAACCCTTTCCCCCAAACATAACTCTTTCCATTTTAATAAATCCAAACTTGGAAATTGTATTTAGACGGTTCTTCAACCCCCCAGCAGCAAAATGAAACTTGGCTTGAGTGCAAAAGTTTCATGGCCGTCACCGGGGACTCTTGAGGTACCATTTGAAATCACAGTTTCCTCCTTAAGCAATAAACCAGTAAAGGAATTTTCAGAAAATTACTCGTGTCGGCGAAGCTCGTCAAAAGTTTCACCCCCCCTTTTTGCCACTATATCTCCCAACCGGGGATTATCCAAAACTGCCCAAGCCAAAGACAATAGACGCATAACACCAAAAATATCAACTTTCAAGGAAGCACCACTCCAACATCCTCCCGTTTCATCTTTATAATTTTAAACCCTCCCATTTTTACAGATCTTCCGTCTCCTCTAATTTTCCGGCAACAATATACGCAGACTACGATAGGATTTTCTATATGCACCTCAACAGACACTCCTCATTTCCCAAGGGACAGAGATACTATATGTCTGTGTCAGGTAATAAGTTCTTGTTTTTGGTATGAGAAGCTTGTGGGTATAACAGGGTATGTCGGTTGGAAAAAATAGCTATCTAAAGTATGGTATGTAAAGCTGGGGGTAGCAAGATTTCAAGGGGACTCGTCCTCGTGGCCTATTCATTATCAATGCGTTGGAATAATCTTATGCAAGCTCAATATGAATTATTGAAACCAGGTCTAGAATGCCAACATGACCACCATTTGTACCCATGCTATAGGAAGCTTAAAATTACAGAACTCACCGTTTTGGCTTAGCAGAAGAAATATATTTTCCAAGCCCTTTTCCTTCTTCCTGCCAGGTGTGGCTTTGCCGACTACAACTCTCTTTTTCATTCCCATGTAGCCATGTTCACATCAGCAGCCGCTATATTCAAGCACTAGACCAAACAGCATCAACTTTCAATTAACAGTAGCGGCAATCCCCGCGAAGCACCAATGTTCACCAACAATTTTTGCTTTTCTGGGTAGCATCTGTTGCATCCGCCTCCTTTGCATCAAATAATGAGGCAGCAAGCATCGTCCACTTATAGACACCAACAGCCTCCTCACGAATCTCCAGCAGCAGCTACAACCTGAAAAAACTAAACAACAAAATTTTGCACAATTTCAACGAGACAGCAACCCCCTTGTGATTTGCCAATGTAGTTCCTCCCAGCCAAAACCATTCCTCCTCCCCTCCCTTCATCTGACATCAATATATTTCAACGCTTCTCACTGAGACATCAGCTTTTGCCACCCCTCTCCCCGATGAAGCTGGACTGGAACTCAGGATATCCACCTCTCCTACCTCTATTATGACCATTCCTCCACTTTCGGTTCTCCTGCTGCTCCCCTCCTCGCATAGGAATCGGCCAGCACATTCCGCTCGCGAAAAATATGTTTGATCCGAACCTCACCACAACAGCGGAAGACTGCCATAATATGAATCAGAAAGTTTGAAAATCTTACAGGGAAGCGTGTCGGCTCTTTCAACCATCCCACCACGTTCGTCGAATCACATTCAAAGACCAACTTTGGCATCGGGAACCCTTGATCTCTAATTAACGCCGTGCATAATCTGCTCACCGCCAATACCTCTGCCTCTGTGGAATCCGTGTGTCCAATAAAATCTGACAGCGTAAAAATGACCTCTCCCTCATCGTTTCTAATTACTCCGCCTATCCAAGCCGGCCCGGGATTTCCCAACGAAGAGCCATCCATATTCACCTTCCACCAACCCTTCTCCGGGTGTTCCCACACCAAGCCAGTACGTGGACATTGCGGTCTGAAGTCGATCGGCCTTCCCAAACCCCCCGGAAACTCATTAGTCCAATAGGCGAAATTCACTTTATTCCCTCAAAAATAAGCCTGCCACCATATTCCCACTCTCCACCTTGCTTCCTCCACTACTGCGTTTCTGTTAAAGCCTTGCCCTTCAAACACCACCTTGTTTCTTTGTCTCCATACAGCCATATAAAAGCCAGACATGACAAAACCCACGCATCCCTAAGATGTTTCTTAGTATTGACATCAAACCACCATGCAAGCAGATTCTTTACTCTATTTGGTTTCACCCATTGAACCCCAAACAACTCTACTATTTTATACCATAGATCCGATACTGCTTCACAATTGCACAGGAGATGGTCTACTGTCTTTACTTCCTTATCGCAGCACGGACAAGTAACGTTCGTCATTTGTAGACAACCCCTCGTGGCCAGGAAGTATCTTAATGGAAGTGCGTTCTTCATTACTTTCCACACCAAAATCTTTACCTTTGCCGGACATTTACTCTTCCAAAGTCTTGCCCAAAACCAGCACAGCTCACTCTCCCCACCCTATTCACCGCGGATCCAGCATGATCGAATTGAAAATACCCCATCACTCTCCTTATTCCACCTCACCCTATCGTTCATGAGCCTATTTAGCTGCTGCTTACCTAACTCCACAAGCAGGTTATTCCAAACTCCTAATTCCTAATCGAAAAGGGGCCTCCTCAACTGAATGCGCCATGTCCAGACAAAACCACACCATTCCCCGAATTCTGAAACTTTTCCTCCCTTGTTAACTGACAGAGCGTATATTCGAGGATAAACTTCACACAGCACCTGTCCACTCGTCACTCATCTGTCGAGCCAGAAACGAGTAGCATCTTCATTTCCTAAGTGAATTACAAGATTTCTATCAACTCCTTGGGTCTGCCAACTCTCCCAAGCTTTGCAAATATTGCTCCATACAGTTCTGCCCCTCCTTCCCTCCGGTATTAATGGGCTTAGCTTGGCATAGTATTTGGTGTCAATCACCTCTTTCCATAGTACTTGTTCCGTTCCAAATCTCCATTTCCATTTAAACAAAAGCGCGTTATTGAGGTCTTGGATTTTTCTGATGCTCAAACCCCCTACCTCCTTAGATGAACAGATCGAATCCCAATTTATTGAATGCAACCTCCTTTGACCATCCCATTCGTTCCATAAAAATCTCCTCCTCAACCTCTCAAGTTGTTCGGCCACTGAATTTGGAATCTTGTAGATGGATAAAAAATACAATGGTAGACTACTTACCACAGACTTGATGAGACAAATCCTCCCCGCTTGCGATAGAAGTCGACCCTTCCACCCTGCTAATTTTCTTTCAACTCGCTCAATCACCGGCTTCCATATTTCCGTTCCATTTATCCTACCTCCAATAGGGATACCCAAGTATGACATTGGCCAAGTTCCAATTTTGCATCCCATTAGTTCCGCAGCCGATCCCACAAAATCTTGTGAACAATTGATACCATAGAGCACGCTTTTTCCAGAAGTGACGCACGCCTTTATCCACCTTAACCACTGCTCCTCAAATTTCATCTCCTCCATAACTCTAAAAAGAGCTTCCCATGAGACGTTATCGTATGCCTTAGCGAGATCCAATTTAACTACAAATCCTTTCTTTCCCGATCCTTGAGTAGTATTAATGGTTTCTGCCGCTATCAACACTCCATCCAATATTTGTCTCCCTTTTATAAACGCCATCTGTGTCTGTCCCACTACACTATCCAGTATTGCCTTGAGTCTATTTGCCAAAACCTTGGCTACGATCTTGTATATGCTACCGACAAGAGATATCGGCCTATACTCACCGAGCTCCAAAGGATTATCAACTTTAGGTATTAAAGTTATAAATGTGTTTCCCGCCTCCCTTGGCAAAGATCCGTCCAACTCCAGCTTACGGAAAACCTCCATCACGTCCTCTTTAATAACATCCCAATACTTTTGGAAGAAGCTCAAGTTGAATCCATCTGGCCCCGGGGCCTTATTCCCATCACACCCCACCACTGCCGCTCTTACTTCTTCAACTTCAAACTTTCTCACCATCCACAACCTGTCAGTCTCCCCTACACTTGGCAAACCAATATTTTCGAAGCCAAAAATTTCTTCTTCTTGTTTGGAAAACAACCTCTGAAAATATTTATAAGCCTCATCCTTAATCTCACCCGGTTCTTCCACTACTGCATCACCCACTTTAAGAACACCAATATGACTTCTACGCCGATGCAACGCTGTGACCACGCTAAAAAATCTAGTGTTTTGGTCGCCTTCTTTAATCCATCTCAGTCTAGATTTCTGGAACCACCTTTGCTCTTCCGCTAGCAGCAACCTTTTGAGATCCCTTTTTTTCTCGAGCCATAAGGACTGACCCTCCTCATCAACTCCTATTGACTGAAATTTGCCTTCGATCTCTTCAATTTCTTCCTGGGCCCTTTTAATTCTATCCTCCAAATCCTTAGCTCCGTAGCCACTCCAACTACGTATGTGTGATTTCAACAACTTAAGTCTTCCTACTAACCTGTTATCCCTCTGCCCCGACTCCTCATCCCACACATTCTTCACTAAGTCCCCAAACCCTTTCTCCTTCATCCAATAATTATAGAATCGAAAGGGTTTAGGTCCCCACTCCCTCTCCCCCACCTCCAGACACACCGGATAATGGTCGGACAACACGGACTCACATCTTGTTTGAATCACACCCCTCCATCCCAAGTTAAACCAATCTGCCGAAATGAGAAACCTGTCTAGACGACTGCAGGCCTGCCCACCCCTCCCTATCCAAGTGAAGTGCGCACCTACCATTGGCAAATCCACTAGCCCCATCCGATCTATGAACTCCCTAAAGTCCCTAGACGAACCCACATCCACCCCCTCGCCAATCCTCTCACAGTCCCCCCTAACCGCGTTGAAATCCCCCGTGACACACCACATTTCCCCATTGCCAGTGTTGCACTTTTGTGATAATAGATCCCAAAGAGCCACCCTGTCACTTCTAGCATTTGGAGCATGGACACAAACAATATTAGTAACCCCCTTTGCTCCCTCTAGGTAGCCCTTAACCCAAATGTAGTTGTGAGCAGCCTCCACCAATTTAAGCGCGCCTCCATTAGAATCCCAAACTACTAATAACCCACCTGAATTCCCAGAAGCCTCCTGATAACAAAAATCGCAACCTTTGGAACCCCAAATTTTATGTACCAACCTGGTTATAATCTCTTTCATTTTGGTCTCATGGAAACAAATCACAGTAGGCCTATGTTTCCTGCAAAGGCCCATCACTGCCCTTCTTCTCACTCCCCCGTTCAATCCCCTCACATTACACGTTATCATCTTCATATTTCAGGTTCTATAACCCAATCACCCCCTCCCAACAGCTGGCCTTATGCTACCTTACCCACTTCCTCCCAAATCCTAGCCAACGCACTCTCCTTCTCGACCAACCTTCTCAGCCCAAATCTATCGGCAAGCCTCAGTGTCTCTTCGGCCTCCGAGAAATCGACCAATTTAACCCCCTCCTTCACCCTTACTGTTGAGAATTGTAGCCTAGCGAAGCCGTCAGCTTCCTTTCCCCTCGAACTCGTGCTAGTCCCGCATATCTCTTTCCCTTTCCCCCCACCCTTTGCTCCTTTCTTTGAACCTTTCCTGTCCCCATTGCGCAGCTTTCGCTCCCTACCACCGATTACTTGAGCCATAGCTCTCTCCACCGCCTCTAACTTCTTTAATGCCTCCCTTTCATTCGCCCCATCTGCGAATTGAATATCCCCTAGAATCGCAACCACATCCCCATTTCTATCAATTTGTTGATTTTCTCCTAATTTCTGCTCTTCCAGCCCCAGTCTTTATCTGGGAATCGTTGCCAACCCCCGCTCTAAAATCTCTACTGATTGATGCCTACTCGATTCTTCCCCCACTTCCGAAGGCCCCTCCCAATCCCTGTCTAAGTTATTCCGACCAGACACCTGCTCTAAAGAAGGCCCATCCATACCTTGGCCTATAAACTCCCCTCTTAGCCCATTTGATCCTGCCAACAATTTTCCCTCCCCTCCAATTTCTGAAGCCCGTTCTTTGTTGGGCCATTTTAATTGTGACCCAATATTCCCTTCTTGAGCTGACTCCACACGGCCCAAAACCCTACCCTCACCTCTCCTATCCCCTACCTGATGCCTGCACTTATCTCCCTCGTACGTAGTGTTGCAGTTATCAGCCGCCACATTCAAAATTTCCCCTCCCCTATGTACATTCTGTTGAACCCTTTCCGATTCCCCATGACAACAGATCCTGGCCCCTGGACCAGTCATACCCTCCTGGACCTCTTATGCCCCCTTCGATGACGCTGGTAAGTCGTTCGACTCGGGCACCTTCGATGGCTGCTCCGGTGTTTCCCCCACTCTGTCCGCCTTAGGATCGGCGGATTCTACCACTCCTTCACAGAAGTTTGGCACTATTCGAACCGTAAATTCCATCTCCCCCACTTGAATCTGAACATTCGATGGAATAGTTACATTCATGTTCCATGCAACTAGCATCCTCGCCCGATCAAATCTTTTTTTCTCCATCGTTTCTCTTTCAACGTTCACTACCCTCCCCCAACTGTTCACCACCTTTTCCAAATTTTCTTCACTCCATGTTGCAAAAGGAAGTCCGAATAAATATATCCACACTAGTTGATGTCTGGCCACCACCTCCGTGGTCCATCTTCTCTTCCAGTCGGTGAACTGGTGATCTCTTCGATCCACCAAAAACTTCTCCCTCTCCTCACATGACTTAAAAACCACCACCACCATAAGTCCTCCTCCATAGATCACCTCCTCACAATCGCCATATTCTCTAAAAATCCATTCGTGGAAATCATATAGCATCCCATATTCTCTAATGTCAGCCACAGCTGATTTTTCCAGCCATGTTAGAGTATTTGTCGCCTCCTCCAGTTTTACCACTCTCCTTATCCCCTCCACCCTTCCAACTTGTCTCCTCTCCTGGACTCCTCTTGTGACCTCCGCGTAAGATCTCTCGTCCCTTAATGCATTGGTACGCCGCTTCTGTTCCCCCTCCGTCACTCCATCTACTTCCTCGCACTCATTAGCAGAGACCCTAACCCTCCCTGCCCCTATATCCTTTCGAGCTTCCACCCTCAAAAACCTCCTGCTAAGGAATGCCCAGTTAGCTGTCAACTTCTTTCCTGACACCATCCTACTGCTGAATGCTCTCATTACCGACACCGCCTCCTCTCTATTCTGAAACCTGAAGAAGCCGAACTTAAAGCCTTTCTCCAGCCACCTTCTTGCCGGAACAAACCATTCTCTAACCCTTGCCACCTTTTCCATTTCCCTGAGCAAAAACGCGAACGATACTCCAACTGAGATATTCCCCACAAAGACACCAAACAGCTTTCTCCTTTGTACAGTCTTCCCTCCGCTGCAGACGTCTACACCTTTGCTGGTCGGACTCTGACTCCTCTCCATTCCCTCAGCCGCCCTCTAGGTTGTCACGTTTTTATTTACTCGTGTTACGAAATTGTGTCCCCGAAAGTGCACGGAGTCAAAAATTGCAGTATTTATAGTAAGTACCGGATCGTTCACTGGAGGATGTGCGATATAAGCAGGGCCCACGTCGTTTTATAAGATTTTCCACTCGTATTACTTGATTCATGTTTGTGTTTTAACTAAAATCTACTTAACATAATTTAAACTAAGTTATGAAAGCAATTAAAATTATCCTAAAAAACAGATAAAATTATTCTAGAAAGCAGATAAATTTATTTTAAGAAAGCAATTAAAATTATTCTACAAAAGCGGTAAAAATTATACTAAGCTATCTATCATTAATCTAAAAAGCGGATTTAAAATGTGACAGAAGGGATAGGGAGAAAAAAATAAAAATTGGACAAGATTCAGATGAAACACAATTAAACTTCCATTTTGTTACACAGATCTTAGTTTGGGATAATCCTTTCAGTTAGCTAACTCTCATTCTCTCTGTACTATGTTCCATTTAACAGACAGGTACTTACAGTAAGAGTTTACATGTTTTTAAAACCACAAATTCTAAGATACCACAAACTCATAACTGCTCCCGTCAGAGCGTGTCATTTATCTGTGGTGGACAAGCAACACCTGACAAATCATTAGTTGAAGTGCTAAGTACTCCTATCATTCCCCCATGTCACACCCAAAGATTCTAATCAAATCCTGAACTATCCCATGACTCTCAAACCTAGAAACAGTTTCGCTACTCTCAACACATACGAGTGACCTCTAAAGAAAGCATTTAAAAGAAAGCGATAAAGGAAGCATTTAAAATCCTATCACTCGGAGGTTTTAAAAGTGTTACCCTGGTAGTATAAGAAGAGCCCCCAGTCAAGATGACCGGATGTGGATCAAGAATTCCCGGATCTCGGTGAACCGCTCGTAGTGTTCACTTCCTTTCGGGTGGTTATGAGATACAAACTAATGAAACGAACTAATAAATTAGTTCGTTCCGGATGCACTCACTCAGGACTCAAAAATAGGCTTTGGCAGAAGAGGATAGCAGTTGAAAGGAACTCAACCCTATCTTAGAAAATAACCAAGGCCTGAGTGTTGTTGCTCTAGAATTATTTATCACACTGTATTTGAATCCAAGTGGATCCCAACTCGGTGTAATATCTAATACCAGATTTCCAACACACAACAATTTTGGAAAAATAATAAATTTTGAAAACCATTCCCTAAACAGATACTAGACTCTCAATAAGAACACAGACCCTTTCAGTCTAGATGAGACCTAATCGCTGACTCTGCTTCTAATCTCCCAATATTAACCCCCGGTAGAATATGAATTAGACATAACTGAGAAATTTATCCCTTCCTTAGATCCGGATTTCATAAATGAATTTTTGTTGGAAATTTATTATGAGACATCTAATTAAAAATCAAGACTTCTATGTCCAAGGGAAGGATCCCAAAATAATTAGACCACAATATTTACATAATATTATCATTCATAAATTTATAAAGAAGTGTAAAATTAAATTAACCCAAAATATAAGGAGGGTTTAGACAGAAGTGACACACACAGATGAAATAGCCTGAGGTGAGAAGAATTTATTTGGCTAAAAAGATGACTGAAATAATCAAGATAACCTGGACTGCAAACATCTACTATTCAGTTCCTAATTATTCCAGATGGAATGTTTTTAGACAGCAGAAGACCTTAATTGACAATGATCGCTATCATCAAGATTCCTACTATCTGTGAAATGAGAGAAAAACCTACATATTTTCTCACTGTAGTACTATTCAAACAGTGTTGATCGACACCGTTTGATAATATTACAGCTCAAAATTCGGGTTTGAAATTAAAATAAATAAAAAAAACTGTATCCAGGTAGGAGTCAGCTGAGCAGCTATTATAATCCCAGATGGACGAACCGCCAAGGCTTTCACCGACCACTCCCCGGACCATGCAAAATAACAACTAATAATTAATATTCAGACTACGAGCTAATTTATTCATGAGGGAATATCTGCCAATATTAGTCTGTAATATTTCTTACTAGCCGTTTCACAAAACACGAGAAAGACCAAAAATAGAATAAGAAAATATTTTTGGGTTTTAATAAAGAAAAATAATCTTGTATGAGAGACATTGGTTTCTCATGCAAGGTATGGAAATTATTCCATAATGACTCTTTATAGTCTAAATAATCTTTCATTCCATAATTAATTAATTACAGTCCGGATTATATACTTAGATCATTAGAGTTTAATTTATAGATAAATCTTTTAATGGAAATTGAACAAAAGTCTATACCAATTTAATCATTGGTTGAGAGCATTGGATTTCAACCTCAAAATATTAATATAAAGGTTCAATTAATTAAGTGAGAATAATAGAGAATTGGAAAATTTGGCATGGGGTTGCCAATTACGACGCTAGACATATATTACGACGTGATCCTAGGATCACGTCGTGAGGCTAGCGTCGTCATGGGTTGGTGAAAGATAATTTGGATTTTGGAATAAATGGTGTTATGTACGACGCTAACCTTAATTACGACGTGAAACAAGCTTCACGTCATAGGTTTGACGTCGTGCATGTAGGTTAGAAATTTGGAAAGCTACGACGCTAGACTGAGAGGTTACGAGGTGATCCTAGGATCACGTCGTGAGACTAGCGTCGTAGGGGCAGAATCTTAGAAATTTTTGAAAAAGAGAGAGGTTACGACGCTAGTCATTAAATTACGACGTGATCCTAGGATCACCTCGTGAGTCTAGCGTCGTTCGTGGGATTTTTGTGAAATTTTTGAAGAAACTTTGGCATACTCCTATCGTGAGAGAAGAAAAAAAATTACGGATCACGACGTGAGTATGATTTTTTATATGAGGTTCAAAATCCATCGTTTGGTAATAACCAATTATGTCGTGACACTATGCGTGCCCCGACGTGGTATGTGCCAAAAATTTCCCAAGTACCTCAAATTTTTTGAATATGTACAAACACATAAGTATCATCCACTTTTTGATCCATTATACTAAAACTAAAAATAAAAATAAAAAATCTAAAATATAATAAAAGAAAGTACCAAACAAAATTAAAGCTAAACTATACTAAAATACTAAAATTTAAACTAAATCTACTCTAATAAATCTATAAAGGGATGAACACTAAATATTTGTGCATTTATTAAATCTAAACTAAGCATTAAATCTAACTAAAACACCAAATCACAAAACAAACATGGAAAAACCTAAATCTATGAATAAACTAAACTGAAATATAAAAAAGTAAAATAAAATAAAACACAAGACATATTTTTTGGGAAGCATTTTCATTCAATAACATGGTAGAAAACAACAAAAGTCCAATAATACCCATTATTTGAGTTTTTGAACAAGATCTAAACTATGAAATAGAAAATAATATAAAAAGATGGCTACTACAAAGAGGAACTGTAACACCCCGGATTTGATCACCCAGGCCGGGACGCTACCGCCACACCTTTCTAAATAAGACGCGGTCCAAACCGAGCTTATCTAGAAAGATGCTAAGGCTAAGTTGTATCAAACTTTAAAATAATTCAAACCATTCAATTGTGCCCGAATTGGAAATCAGAGTATCACATGCATGAATTAATAAAGTAATGCGGAAGCAAAAATAAGGCCAAAACAGACGACCAAAACCAAAGTCTTAAGTCCAAGTCCAATACGGAAAAATAAAGTAATATAAATGCGACAAGTCTTTATTGCGAAAATCCCATCCCATCGTGCCATGGCTTACTCTGCGAAAAATGGAAAACAACAAGTTATCAGTACAAACGGTACTGCGTAAGTTAGTATATAGCATACCAAATTTTAGAGTTTTTAGAAGAGTATTCAAAATAGGAATTTACTTTAAAAGACGAATAATTATTTATCGAGAAGTATTTAAATCTTACACCTGCCGAAAGATCTTTTTCAAATCTCTTTATGAGCGAAAACACTTGTCCTTGGGGAATCGAACCCACAAGAACTCAAATACATTCTTTTACCATTGTTCATTTTGATCGAGGACACCAAATATGACCTTGGGGACTTACACCCACAAGGCCTCCATTAATACGATTCTAGGCCTAAGCCCTTTCGAATCAACCCACCTTTGGGACTCGTACCCACGAGGGATGTGAAAACAGTGACCCTATACAGACCGCTCCGGAGCCCTAGATAACCCATACGGATACATCTAGGAGTATAGACTCTTACTAACAAGAAACCATAATATCATTTGCGCCGTTTTGGCCACAAAAAGAGGGGGCGGCCCAACGAGCTCACGCCAAGTGCACTTACCCTCTATCGCATTGGGCATCCCACTCGATCAAAACTTACAAAGTTTCAAAAATGCATTTTTAACACTTTATGATACCAAATGTTCCAGATTTCATATAAATTCAAAAAACGAGTATCATTCGACTCGTAGGCCATCAAAATACACAAACACGATTTACCGGCAAAAATGGTCTTTTGGGCAGTTTCAGGAATCGCATATGGAAACTTAGCAAAAAATTTTCAAAAATTCCGAAATTTTTACAGGAGCTAGAACACATCCAAATGAAAATTTTTCATAAAAATAGGCTTATTCAAAATCGGACTCTAAGTGGCCTAAAAAAATGATTTCAGATTCATTTTTTTCAAAGAGTGCAAATCCTACTGTTCACTCGACCACAGTCTCTTTAAAAATTCATAACAATTTCAAACATATTCCAAATATTCTGAAATTTTACAAAGATGATCTAAACACATAAAGGAACAACGTTCATGAAGACATCAACCATTGAAAATGATCATAGGTAGGAGCAAATCGGACAACAAAAACTGATTACACCATAGTACCAAAACTGACAGCAGAAAACTCAGAAATACCAGATCCGTTTTTGACACCCAAACCTTGTTCAAAAATTATGAAAATTTACAGAGAGCATATTCAAGATGTTAGAAACATGTTTCATTTAGGAAAAATTTTCAAAAACAAGCGGATATAAGTGGAAAACGCAGAACAATAAAACTACTCGGATGAAAACCCTAGAAGACAGATTTGGCATAGGTTAGAAATCGAGTAAGAACTTGATGGATTTTCCACCAAAACCCCTAAAAATTGAAATGCACAATTCTAACTTACATCTCAATAGATTAGTGTCGAAGATCCTTCAAATCCAAGTCTCGAGGGTGGCCTCCAACCCGCAATACCGCCTGCTACTCCTCCGAAACCTTGATTTGGACATGTTATAAAAGAATCCTTACTTTCAACCCTTGGATCTCAAATTGAAAGTGAATCAAGGACTGGAAAACAACCTTACCTAATGGATGATGGGTTTGGAAGATGAATATCTCGCCCAAAGAGCCACCACTCGAAGCTATCTCTTAAAACTCACCAACTCTCCACTTTGAATCTGAGATTTTCGGAATGAAGGAATAAGGGTGGTTTGGTTCAGATTTAGGATAAGTATAGGGGGTGTTTAGCTTCCCAAGAGCTGCACTTATGTTTCTAGGAAAGCCAAGAGGGATTAACACACGTCAAGGGTCGAGTTAAGGCTCCCCAATCCCTCATTCAAACCACCTAACTCCAACATGTCCAATGAATCCACTTTTATGCATGTACCCTCCATTTTCCAACTTGTAGGGGAGTTTAATACACTTAAACTTATCCCAAAGAGTCTAGAAACATCATTAAATGACTGAGTAGAAGAATTAGATCGATTGGAATTGTAACATCTAGAAAATCGAAGCAAAAACGCATATGGCGTTTGGAACGCCACCTACTGGTCGCCGACGCGGGCTCCACGCGCCGCGCGGCCTCCTGCTGCGCGGGCTTTTCTATATATATATATTTTTTTTAAATAAATATTATGATTTTAAATTCTAAAAATCATAATATGGAATTATCCGAGATCGTTGGATAATCCGATAACTCTCTTCGAGTTGTTATCGTCCGAAAATATTTAATTCCGCTCTCTCGGAATTATTTCGGTTGCGATAATTAAATCCGATTCTTTAATTTTTGGATTTAAAATTCGATGTCGATTTCTCGGGTATTACAGGAACCAAATCTACTGTGCAAAAATAAAATCGACAATGCAAAGATTTAAACTAAACTAACTATCTAGCTAGAACTATTTTCTTCTTTTTTTTTCTTTTGTGAGCATCCCAACAGCACCTGGGCACTATTTCAAAAAAATGGGAGCTACTGTTCAAGACAATGGGAGCAGCTATTTATAGGTGGGTAGTGAAAACCCTAGGCTTATTAAGCCCATTACGATGTGACACTCATTTGCTGAAATTGTCTGGCGTCGTGAAGGGTGGGAGAAGAAAATTTTGCACATCATTAAGCTGCAGCAAGGGACACAAAAAATTTATGTGGTGCGGGAGCTGGGGTCCCGGGTCTTCCAATGTTATTTGGCACATGAGAAATTGGAGAATTGGGGCATTTACGACGTGAACGACGTCGACCTTTTGTTGTTACGACGTGATCCATGTTCTTCCCTACGACGCTACACTGCTTCGCGTTGTAGCTGCTTTTGTCTTCAATTTCCACGTCGTAACATCTCTCATCTGGCGTTGTAATCTTCTGTCTGGGGCGTCGTAACTTTTCTTCTTTTCTTTGCTGTCTCACGTCGCAGCATTCATTCTTTTCTCTCACTCCACAATTCTTCCCTACTTCCACTTCTCTTTCTCTTTCCTCTCTTTTCTTTTCTGTTCTGTTTTCGTGTCCTATTTTTGTCTCTCAATTTCAATTGAGAAATTTGGGGTTCTCTTCTTTCGTTGTTAATGGACACTGCTGGAACGGAGAGAGGGTGGTCGGATCGAGGAAGCGGAGCAGCGACGGAGTCGAGGAGGTGCCCGCTGTGGGTGGTGGTGGATCTGGGAGTCTCGGCTGTAAGAGCTTGAAGGAGATGGAGGTTGGGATTGGTGTGGGCTTTTCTGATCGGAGACGGGGAGCGGTAGCCGGTTTTCCGGAGATGGGGCGATGGAGAGAGGCAGAGCATGTTAGAAAAACGGCATAAACATCAAATGCCGCTTTTGGTGAAGCCATCAAAGTAACAGTAAAGCCATCCAAATTGAATTTCATCTACAACGCCGAAAGTATTGAAGCCTTCATAAGAACAGTTTAGCATATGTTCGTTGTCTGTTGTATGTTTTCATTTCTATAAATAGGTTTTTCGATTGTTGTAATTCTCAGAGCATAGAAAAGCAAGAAATACAAAAAAAGCTTTAGTTATACAACTCTCCGCTTTTGGTTATCCCTTTTAGATATCAAAAGTGTTAAGTGTCTTGTGTATGTGAGATATCAAAATCTACAAATTGGTATCAAAGCCTGAGTGATCCAAACTCAGAGAAAAACAATTTTGAGTATAAACACTCAAATTAAAAGAATTAAATTCACCCACCGTGGTTTCCTCCGAGCTGTTGTCCACCGCCGACTCTTCGTGAGAAGCACAACCCCTCCAACTTTTCAACGCCGCTGCACCTCCAACACCGAGCTGCCTCCACAGCCGCACCGCAACAGCTGCTTTCCATTCCAGAAACTCCACCATCGTGAGCTGTTGCTATTCCGACCAGCGAGCACCACCCTGCCATCGCCGATCGCTGCCTGCACACCACCTCCTCCACGCCGCAGCCGCAACCACCGCTTCCCCGTGCACCGATCTCTCCTCCTGTCCTCGCACACGAGATTTCTCTGTGGTATTCATACGTGAACTCATTATGTGGTTTGTAAAAAAAAAAAGGTGCAGGAGACAAACAATTAAGTGAAGCAGCAGCATGCAATTAAAGTGAGCAGGAGAGCATTGGACATTTATTGATACTTCTACCGTGGATTGGTGGAGTGGGTGAAACATTTATTATCAACTGTTGTGCCAACATATATATATTTCAAATATATGAAATATATATATATAAAGATAAATATATATATAGATGTATATTATTTATCCAGGTCAAATGGCGAATATCACGGGACAGATTACGAGAAATGGAGTATTCAAATGAAAGCCCTTCTCGGAGCTCAAGATGCATGGGACGTTGTTCAAAATGGTTTTGAAGAACCAGAAATTACCGGGAAATTAACCGCAACTGAACAGAAAGCGTTGAAAGATGCACGATCCAAAGATAGTGGAGCCCTTTACATGTTATTCAAAGCCGTTGTTGAGTCAGGCTTCGAAAAGATATCCGGTGCTACCACTTAAAAACAAGCGTGGGACATCCTTGAAAAATCATTCAAAGAAGCCGACCGGGTAAAGCAGATGTGTCTCCAAACCCTTCGTGGAGAGCCTGAAAGCATGAAAATGAAGGAGTCAGAAAATGTAATACCCGAGAATTTTCCAACATAAAATAAAACAATAATTAAGTAAATAAATAATAAATAAAATAAATACTATAAATAAATAAACAAATCCAGCAAATAAAAGAAATAAATAAAGATAAGGAAATGAGAAATGAGATTTTTACTTAAAAAGGAATTAAAGGAATTTAATTCAATAAAAGGATGGATAAATGGTACACCAAAACCCGACACTAATGAACTCGAGTATTCGAGTCCAAAACACCCAATTAGACTGAGAATAAAATTAGAGAGAAAGTATGAACCCGAATATATCCCGGAAATCGGAATTCGGGAGCATAGAGGGATAGAAACCCGAAAGAGAGGCGGAAAGCACGACGGATCGCACGACCCGCCCGGACCGAAGTCCAGGCGAAGTCGGCGCGGTGGCCGCGCGGTGAAGTGGCTTTAGCGCGCCACGACCGCGCCACCCCACAGATTCGTTTGTTGCGTGAATCTCTCGCCCGAACGCGGATTTTTCGACTTTCGGTTGAACATCTCTCGACTCCAGACCTTTAGGTCGGTTGTGGACGCCCTAGGGATTAAGAATTCTATAAATAAGCCCCTTGGGAGCCCCAAACAAGTTTACAAAACCCTACACTCTTCTATACGTTCGAAACCCTATATTCGGAGTCGACGGAAAGCACCAAACGGAGGCAGCAGCTTTGGACGAAAATCCAAGGTCTCCAAACATTGTGGTAAGCTCTAGTTTGATAAATCTTTTCACGTTTCAATCCGAAAACGGATTCTAACTTCGGTTCTTTTCTTTCTACACCCGTATCGAATCTAGATTGTAGAACCCGACGAACGGAGAGGAGGAACGGTGATCTGGAAGCCACGCCTCCGAACTAGACATCCCCGACGTTTATAGACACTGTAAGTTAACCTTACATGGTTTTGGGAGATTTTAAAACATTCGAAACCTAAAAGATTCAACAAGAACCATAAATCTGTCCACTTTTGTGTTTCTACCGACGCAACAGATTTGGTGAATTTTTCCGACCCTTAAAACGAACTCAAACGGAAAAACTTAAAACACGAAAAACATTCCTAAGACATAGACCTAGCTACTGTAAAAATTTGGGAATTTTTGGAGTTGATTTGATATGTGAAAACCCGTTGAAACCGAACTCTTTGATTCTAGATCTTGAAATCTTGGACAGAACTTAGGAATGATCTTGATCACGTTTTTGACATAGGATCTAGGCTGTTTTAGATCTTTGGCCAAACATGAAAGTTGTTGATAAATGTCTTAAGATGATCCCTGTCAAATTTCATTAAATTTGGAGTTGAATTGATATGGTAGAATTTGAAATCTTTGAACTGTGACATGTTAAACTCGGACAGAATTCTTCTTATGTGAAAATTGGCGATTTTGACCTACTTAGGTATCTCGGATTGAAAAAGTTAAAACACGAAAGTTGTAGATCTTGATGTTTCCGAGTCAGATATGAAATTTTGGAATTTTTGGAACTAAATCTGATTTTAGACGAATTTTAGAGTAAACTGTGATTTACCGAAACGAAATCTTGAAATCTTGTTGAAACATGGAATTAACCTTTAGGGTTGAAACGAATTGAGATATTATTTCTAAATAAATACAATGGAAGGCAGATTTTAAAAACTAAATCCCCTTACAAACTTGATAAACTAAAATTAGGGGCGAGTGCTCTGCAGGGTGCCCCCTAACGATTCACTTCGTGCCGTAATGGACGATGGTGACCCCGCGCGATAAATTTGAGATATGGATTGCCTAAATGGCGAAACTTAGAGCCTACACTCTCGTGAATATCCATATGGGTTTCCCGAGGCTCCGGAGTGGTACTGGGTATGGCTGATACGGTTGCGGCCGCCGGGCTACCGGCTAAACTTGTTGACATCGCGATGCTATCGTGAAACTTTGAAATACCAAATCGGGAATGTAATGAGGATTCTAAATTAAATTAAATTAGATTAAATTATGTTGATGTCCAATTAAATTATTTAAATGTTTTATTTACATTATGGCTTTTGTGATTAAACCATGTGATATGTGTTATTAAATAGAACCTGAGATAAATCATGCTATTGGATATGGATTAGATGAAATTAAATATTATGTTATTATCATGCTTTTGTTAAATTATTAAATTAATGGCTTTTAAACCCTACGATCATGCATGTGTTAACTTACTCAGCAATTTTGCTGACCAAAACCATTTTTATTCCTTTCCTTACAGAATATGTGGAATGAGCATGTGTGAGCACGAACCATGCATGGGATTTTGGGGATTGTTATTTTGCTTTTAAATTTCGCACTTAGACTATATTATGAACGGGTCTGTTTAACCCGTGTTTTGGCCATGTCGGCCCTTTTTATATTTTCCGCTGCGATACTGTACTAAACTAAATATTTCCGCTGCGCTATGCTATTATTATTTTCGAATTATATTGTATGGGCTATTTTGAATGCTTTAAATGTTTTTAAATACTGCAATACCCAGCCTTGCATCTCTTTAGTAAGCTCGGAGAAACCGTGTCTTACTAGGGAGATGTGGCGGTGACATCCCGACCTGGGTGACCAAAAACCGGGGTGTTACAGAAAATGTGTCCAACTACATCACACGTGTCCAAACCGTGGCAAACCAACTCAATCGGAATGGTGAAGAATTGCCCGATGCCAGAATTGTGGAGAAAATATTGAGATCATTAACCAATGATTTCGAAAATATTGTGTGTGCGATTGAAGAATCGAAAGACCTCAAAGTGCTCACTGTTGAAGAGCTCGCTGGATCTCTCGAAGCACACGAACAAAGAAAAAAAAATGAAAGATGAGTCACTCGACCAGGCACTCCAAACCAAGGCGTCAATTAAAGATAAGAACGCTCTCGACACTCGAAACTTTCGGAGGAGAGGATATGACCGTGGAAATCATGGACACGGTCGTGGTATCCAAGGTAAAAATTATGAAGGATACCATAGAGACAAATTTCAAGGAAGTCAAGCAAATTGACGTGGAAGAGGACGCGCTCGAGGAAGAGGCAGTTGATCAATTTATTCCCACGTTAAATGCCAAAAGTGCCACAAATATGGTCACCATGTTGAAGACTGCAATGAGGGTTGTTACAACTGTGGCAAGATGGGACACTTTGCGAAAGAGTGTCGTGCCAACAAACGAGTGGAAGAGACAACCAACCTAACCGTTGAAGACAAAGCAAATGGAGGTGTTCTCATGATGGCCAACAACGATGTCAACGATGACACATCCTGGTACCTCGATTCTAGAGCAAGCAACCACGTGTGCTATGATGAGCAACTATTCAAAGAAATGCAGAAAGTTGACAATGGTCATGTATCATTCGGAAATGCATCAAAAGTGCAAGTCAAAGGCCGTGGTACAATATGTTTCACACAGAATGATGGCTTGATAGGGACAATCCAAGATGTATACTATATCCCAGACCTCAAAAACAACATCTTGAGTCTTGGCCAGCTCGCAGAGAAAGGTTACTCAACCTTTGTAAAAGATCAGTTGCTGCACCTAAAAGACAAGCAAGGACGTCTGATAGCTCGAGTCGAAATGGAGAGAAATCAGATGTACAAGTTGAACCTGAGAAGCTTGCAAGGGAAATGTCTACAAGTCAAAGAAGAAGATAAAGCGTCGCTATGGCATCACCGCTTTGGCCACTTATGTTACGATGGCCTGAAAAAGCTAGTGCAGATGAAGATGGTGAAAGGACTGCCAAGCATGAATTTTGGAGGGGAATTTTATGAAGATTGTGTACTCGGGAAGCAAACAAGAGCCTTATTTCAAAAGAAGGCCGAATATGAAGCGAAGCATCCGCTTGAGCTGATCCACACGGACATATGTGGACCAATTACTCCCGCATCTTTCAGCGGAAAGAGATACTTCATCTCTTTCATCGATGATTTCTCCCAAAGGACGTGGGTCTATTTGCTGAAAGAAAAATCCGAGGCATTCAAGGTGTTCAAAATATTCAAGGCGAGTGTTGAAAAAGAACTGGCAGATCCATCAAAGCAATTCGATCTGATAGAGGAGGCGAATACACCTCGACAGCCTTCCAAGAGTTGATAATGGCCAAAATTGACCATTATTTTCAATCTATTTCAGTGTCTAATACGGACATTTGATCGCATTCCGGTCTTATTTAAATAAGAAAGCAGTTGAATTTAACAGATTTATGCAAGTTTGTATAAATAATAAGCTGATATTGAAAAATACAAAAATATGGTTATTTTCATTAAATTTGTGTTAAAAACCCAAAAACATGATAAAAATATTAAAAATCATACACTTGATTAATTTTGGTTCGTTGTTGTCTATTCGGTGGAACACGAGTTCATTAAATGGAACACAGACCAAATAATCAAGTGGAATAAATATTATATTTATATTATTTTTATTTTTATTTTTATTTTTACATTTTGATGTATATATTTTTAATTTTTATGTTTAGTTATTTCCATTCCCATTTTTTCTGTTTTAATTAAGAGTTAATCGGTCCACTAATACTTTTTATTTTAATTCCAGGTGATTGGGCTCACACCCAATTTAAATTAATTTGTCCAAGAGTCCAGTCCAAAATGAATCAAGCCCACTCCACAATTGATCCAAAATTCCAAAAGCCCAACTCCAAACTCCACAAGCCCAAAACCAACCCCTAGCCCAATACCCAATTCAAACCTAAACCCTAACCCTAACCCTAACCTGCCCCCTGCCGCCGGCGCCGCCACCGCCGGCCGGCGGCCGCCTCCATCCCTTTTCCAACCCCCTGCTCTCGCACAGCCCCCTGCCATGCCTCAAGATCCGGCCACCGCTCGTTACTCCAACCTCAACATCTCGTCCAACCACCGGAGTTCCTCACCACCGCCGCTCACACCTTCCATTTCCGGCCACCAATTTCAAACCCCAAGTTCTTAACAGAGTTTGAGAACACACACAAATTAAATGAAGAAAATTGGAAATGAAACATAGTGGCAAAATGAGAAGGAAAACTGGAAAGAGAAAGAAAAATAAGAGAAGAAGAAGAGGAACGAAATTGGAGAAGAAGAATTCGAAACTGGAATGGAGGAAAGAAGAAGCAAGAAAGACAATGGAGAATTGGAAAACTGGAAACGAGAAGAAGAAGAGAGAAGAAAAGAATCGAGGAAAGAGAACGAGGGGAGAGAAAGAGAAAATTAAACACTTTGTCGCGATAGACCCTTGGTCGCGATAGAGTGCTCCGCAACAAATGCTCCGCGACCAAATATTGCTCCGCGACTGTGAGAGGAGTATCAAAACATGGAACCTTTGTCGCGGAACAATGTTCCGCGACAAAGTGGAACGCGACCGCGACAAACCTTCCGCGACAAAGACAGAAAAAATGGAACGCGACAAACTCCCTCACGTGACATGCCCATGCTTATTTTTCCCACATGTTGAAATGATTGGAAGATCCCAGGACCGGAGGTCCCGTAGCACAAAGATTTTCGTCTTTTACCTCCTGGACTCCAACTCCCGCCTCTGCTGCAAAGAATTTGAATGTTAAATGGGCCTAGGGTTTTGCTCCACCTATAAATAGCTGTTTTGTTCCCTTGAACAGTAGCCGCACAATGTAGAAATTTAATTTGCTCTTGGGGACACACAGTGTGTTCTCAAAATTAGTATAATGTAGATAGTTTAATTTTTGGTGCAATGTAGAATTTAATTTCAGTTCAGTGTAGTGTTTAGCATATTATTATCCGTTCATTACTGTAGTTAGCCATGTTTTACATTATTTTCAGTTTATAGATTAGAGTGTTGGGTTTGAAACATTCAATCAATGGGTGTTTATGGACATATTTTAGTTTGTGGTATTTAATCCAAGAAAATGTCTCAAAAATCTGTTATGGATTTTCCTTCCATGGTTGATTTACTGTTTTGGTCATTTTTTTGGTCACTTGATCACCTTTTTATTTTAGTTAGGTCATTTCCTTTTTATTACATTTAATACATCATTATGTTGCATCATTCCCGTCTTAATCCCACGGATTAAGACGCAAACCCCGAGTTTCCAATATAAGGGGTTATGCTGCCAAAATTTTATAAAATTTTTTAAAACCCTTTGTCGCCATACACTTTGTCGCGGACCCACGGTCCGCGACACAACCCTGTTTAGCGACAGAGGACCCAACTCTTGCATTTTGTCTGCATGGCTTTTGTCGCGGAACCATGCTCCGCGACAAAATCTTATTCCGAGACAGAAAATTATGCCTTGCCATTATTTTGAAACCCTTGGTCGCGAAACAACTCTTGTCGCGGAACCATGTTCAGTGACAAAATCCTTGAGTAGAGACCAAGGACCCAAATACTTGTAATTTAATCTGGGAGGACTCTGTCGCGGAACCACGGTCCGCGACAAAATTCTTGTTCCGCGACCAGGAATCATGTCCTTACCATTTTTTAAACCCTTTGTCGCTATACTCCCTTGTCGCGGAACCATGGTCCGCGACAAAGATTTTTGCTTAGCGACAAAACAAACCCTAATTTTCAAAATTCCATTCCTCTTATTTCCCACCCCTTTGTCGCGAAACCCTTGTCGCGGACCCACGGTCCGCGACACAAATTCTGCTTCGCGACAAGCAGGCACCTTTTTGCCAAATTTTTATTCTCCATTTCTCCCCATTAATTAATTGAACCTTTATATTAATATTTTGAGGTTGAAATCCAATGATCTCAATCCATGATTAATTTAATATAAAGAACTTTGTTCAATTTCCCATTAAAAGATTCTTCTACAAGTAATTAAACTCTAATGATCTAAGTATATAATCCAGATTTTAATTAATAATTAATTATGGAATGAGAGATTATTTAGACCATAAAGAGTGATTATGGAGTAATTTCCATACCTTGCATGAGAAACCAATGTCTCTCATACAAGATGACCCATAAATATTTTCCTTTTATTTATTTTGTCTTTACCCGTGTTGTGTGAAACAGCTAGTAAGAGATATAACAGACTAATGTTGGCGGGTATTCCCACACGGATAACTAGCTCGTGGTCTGTATATTAATTATTAGATGTTATTTTGCATGGTCCGAATAGTGGTCGGTGGAAGCCTTGGCGGTTCGTCCATCCGGGATTATAATAGCTGCAAGCTGAGTCCTATCCGGATACAGTTTTATTTTTCTTATCTTAATTTCAAACCCGAATCTCAAACTGTGCCAACACTAGACGACATAGGTCAATGTTGTCTAGTAATTAAGACAGCGAAAGAACATGTAGGTTTTTCTCTGATTCTCAGACAGTAAGGGTCTGAATGATAGCGACCACTGTCATTTAAGATTATTCTGCTGTCTAAAATCATCTCACCTTAATAATTAGGGAACTGGACCACAGATAACTGCAATCCAATTTACCCTAATTATTTTGTCATCTTTTTAGCCAAAATAAATTCTTCTCATCTCCGGCTATTTCATCTCTGTGTTTCACTTCTGTCTAGACCCACCTTATATTTTGGGTTATTTAATTTTACACTTCTTTATAAATTTATGCATGATATTATTATGTAGATATTGTGGTCAACATTATTTTGGGATCCTTCCCTTGGACATAGAAGTCGTGATTTAAATCAGATGTCTCATATTAAATTTCCAACAAAAATTCATTTATAAAATCCGGATCTAAGTAAGGGATAAATTCCACAGTTATGACTAATTCATATCTGACTGGGGGTTGATTTTGGGAAATTAGAAGCAGAATCAGCGATTAGGTCTCACCTAGACTGAAATGATCTGTGTTTTAATTGAGAGTCTAGTACCTGTTTAGGGAATGATTTTCAAATCTATTATTTTCCAAAATTGATGTGTGTTGGAAATCTGGTATTAAATATCACACTGAGATGGGGTTCACTTGGATTCAAATACGGTGTGATAGATAATTCTAGAGGAACAATACATAGGCCTTGGTTATTTTCTAAGATAGGGTTGAGTTCCTTTCAACTGCTATCCTCCTTGCCTATTTTTGAGTCCTGAGTGAGTGCATCCGGAACAAACTAATCTATTAGTTCGTTTCATCAGTTTATATCTCATAACCACCCGGAAGGAAGTGAACACTGCGGGCGGTTCACCGAGAGCCGGGAATTCTTGATCCACACCCGGTCACCATGACTGGGGGCTTTCTTTTACTACCAGGGTCAGACTTTCAAAAACCTCCGAGTGATAGGATTTTAAATGCTTTCTTTACCGCTTTTTTTAAATGCTTTCGTTAGAGGTCACTCGGTTGTATTGAGAGTTGCGTAACTGCTACTAGGACTGAGAGTTAAGGGATAGTTCATGGCTTGATTAGAATCTTTGGGTGTGACATGGGGGAATGATAGCGGTACTTGCCACTTCAATAAATGATTTGTCAGGTGTTGCTTGTCCACCACAGATGAATAACATGCCTCTACACGGCCGTGTGAGGGCAGTTGTGAGTCTGTGGTATCTTAGATTTTGTTGTCTTAAGAGCATGTAAACTCTTACTGTAAGTACCTGTCTGTTAAAAGGGAACATGGTAAAGAGAGCATGAGAGTTAGCTAACTGATGGATTATCCCAAGCTAAGATCTGCGTAACAAAATGGAAGTTTAATTGTGTTTCATCTGAATCTTGTCCAATTTTTATTATTTTCTTCCTGTCCCTTCTGTCTCATTTTAAATCTGCTTTCTTAGAATAATCTTAACCGCTTTCTTAGAATAATTTTATTGCTTTCTTAGATTAGATTTAATCTGTAATACCCGAGAATTTTCCAACATAAAATAAAACAATAATTAAATAAATAAATAATAAATAAAATAAATACTATAAATAAATAAAAAAATCCAGCAAATAAAAGAAATAAATAAAGATAAGGAAATGAGAAATGAGACTTTTACTTAAAAAGGAATTAAAGGAATTTAATTAAATAAAAGGATGGATAAATGGTACACCAAAACCCGACACTAATGAACTCGAGTATTCGAGTCCAAAACATCCAATTAGACTGAGAATAAAATTAGAGAGAAAGTATGAACCCGAATATACCCCGGAAATCGGAATTCGGGAGCATAGAGGGATAGAAACCCGAAAGAGAGGCGGAAAAGCACGACGGATCGCACGACCCGCCCGGACCGAAGTCCAGGCGAAGTCGGCGCGGTGGCCGCGCGGTGAAGGTGGTTTAGCGCGCCACGACCGCGCCACCCCACAGATTCGTTTGTTGCGTGAATCTCTCGCCCGAACGCGGATTTTTCGACTTTCGGTTGAACATCTCTCGACTCCAGACCTTTAGGTCGGTTGTGGACGCCCTAGGGATTGAGAATTCTATAAATAAGCCCCTTGGGAGCCCCAAACAAGTTTACAAAACCCTACAATCTTCTATACGTTCGAAACCCTAAATTCGGAGTCGACGGAAAGCACCAAACGGAGGCAACAGCTTTGGACGAAAATCCAAGGTCTCCAAACATTGTGGTAAGCTCTAGTCCGATAAATCTTTTCACGTTTCAATCCGAAAACGGATTCTAACTTCGGTTCTTTTCTTTCTACGCCCCGTATCGAATCTAGATCGTAGAACCCGACGAACGGAGAGGAGAAACGGTGATCTGGAAGCCACGCCTCCGAACTAGACATCCCTGACGTTCATAGACACTGTAAGTTAACCTTACATGGTTTTGGGAGATTTTAAAACATTCGAAACCTAAAAGATTTCAACAAGAACCATAAATCTGTCCACTTTTGCTTTCTACCGACGCAACAGATTTGGTGAATTTTTCCGACCCTTAAAACGAACTCAAACGGAAAAACTTAAAACACGAAAAACGTTTCTAAGACGTAGACCTAGCTACTGTAAAAATTTGAGAATTTTTGGAGTTGATTTGTTATGTGAAAACCCGTTGAAACCGAACTGTTTGATTCTAGATCTCGAAATCTTGGATAGAACTTAGGAATGATCTTGATCACGTTTTTGACATAGGATCTAGGCTGTTTTAGATCTTTGGCCAAACATGAAAGTTGTAGATAAATGTCTTAAGATGATCCCTGTCAAATTTCATTAAATTTGGAGTTGAATTGATATGGTAGAATTTGAAATCTTTAAACTGTGGTGCATTAAACTCGGACAGATTTCTTCTTATGCGAAAATTGGCGATTTTGACCTACTTAGGTATCTCGGATTGAAAAAGTTAAAACATGAAAGTTGTAGATCTTGATGTTTCCGAGTCAGATATGAAATTTTGGAATTTTTGGAATTAAATCTGATTTTAGACGAATTTTGGAGTAAACTGTGATTTACCGAAACGAAATCTTGAAATCTTGTTGAAACATGGAATTAACCTTTACGGTTGAAACGAATTGAGATATTATTTCTAAATGAATACAATGGAAGGCAGATTTTTAAAAATTAAATCCCCTTACAAACTTGATAAATTAAAATTAGGGGTGAGTGCTCTGCAGGGTGCCCTCTAACGATTCACTTCGTGCCGTAATGGACGATGGTGACCCCGCGCGCTAAATTTGAGATATGGATTGCCTAAACGGCGAAACTTAGAGCCTACACTCTCGTGAATATCCGTATGGGTTTCCCGAGGCTCCGGAGTGGTACTGGGTATGGCTGATACGGTTGCGGCCGCCGGGCTACCGGCTAAACTTGTTGACATCGCGATGCTATCGTGAAACATTGAAATACCAAATCGGGAATGTAATGGGGATTCTAAATTAAATTAAACTAGATTAAATTATATTGTTGTCCAATTAAATTATTTAAATGCTTTATTTAAATTATGGTTTTTATGATTAAACCCTGTGATATGTGTTATGAAATAGAGCCCTGAGATAATTTAGGCTATTGGATACTTGATTAGATTAAGTTATATTATGTTATCATCATGCTTTTGTTAAATTATTAAATTAATGGCTTTTAAACCCTACGATCATGCATGTGTTAACTTACTCAGCAATTTTGCTGACCAAAACCATTTTTATTCCTTTCTTTACAGAATATGTGGAATGAGCATGTGTGAGCACGAATCATGCATGGGATTTTGGGGATTGTTATTTTGCTTTTAAATTTCGTACTTAGACTATATTATGAACGGGCCTGTTTAACCCGTGTTTTGGCCATGTCGGCCCTTTTTATATTTTCCGCTGCGATACTGTACTAAACTAAATATTTCCGCTGCGCTATGCTATTATTATTTTCGAATTATATTGTATGGGCTATTTTGAATGCTTTAAATGTTTTAAAAATTGCAATACCTAGCCTTGCATCTCTTTAGTAAGCTCGGAGAAACCGTGTCTTACTAGGGAGATGTGGCAGTGACATCCCGACCTGGGTGACCAAAAACCGGGGTGTTACAAGTTGGTATCAGAGCCCGGCTATTTTTAAACTATTATTTTTAAACCATTACTATTTTTAAACTATTATTAGTATTTTGACTATTATTTTAAATTTTAAATTATTATTTCCATGGAGAAAAATTTTTATTTTTAAAACCCATGGAAACCTATATATATATGGTGCATTAAATTATTATTGGGGGGAAATATCATTTGCATATGCATGTTGCATCTCTGCTATGAACTTAGAATCTTGGAATCTTGAACTTAGAATCTTGGCGAAACTTGAACTTAGCATCTTGGCGAAACTTGAACTTAGAATCTTGGAAACTCGAACCTAGAATCTTGGCGAAAATTAACTTAGATCTCTTGCTTGCGCTAGATGCCTAGTCAAGACATGATGCAGTTGATGATCAAGATGATGAACGCTCACCTTGACACCCAACAAACCATACAACAAATGAAAAATCGTATAGCTCACTTGGAGGCAAATCTGCACCAAATGGGAGACTTAAGGGAAGCTGACCTCCAGCACTTCCTGAACTTGAGAGCCGCTGATCAAGATCGCATAAAAGACTTAGAAACTCAAGTGCAAAAACTCACCGAACGAAGCGATGCTGTGATAGATAGAGTTGAGGATCTAGGGTCGGACCTGCTTGACCTCACTGATATAGTAGTACCATATAGCCCTGTGGAAGACCACTTGATGGGACCACGAAGCCCAACACCCCCAGTGGAGAGCCCATCCGGCCTTATCCATGGACGCTACGGAACCCTTGGGCTCTGGCCCCACATGGTCCGTCCATTGCCAAACCCGAGCCCCGTGGAGAACCATCCGGAGGAGACACCGGACCCAGTTCCGGAAGCCGTCGATCCACCATCCCCAGTGTTTCATGGACCATTGGGCACCGGCCAGGACTCTGATGAGGATGATCCTATGGAAGACCCCGCTACTCTGCCAGAGGACGCGGAGATCTTTTAGATACTTTATCTTAGATAGTACATTTATTTTGCGCATCCTATTACTTGTATTAAATTTCTTTTGAAGGAATGAAATGCAAGTTGATTTTTTTTTGGAATTCT